>VWZD01006799.1:286374-515577 GCA_013396695.1 Sakesphorus luctuosus | reverse complement strand
GTGAAGCCTAGCCATGATGAATTGTTCAGCAAAGGTAGATGACAAACTAGTGCACAAACACACACAACAGGCGTACTTGTTATGGCATTATAAAGTTATGAGCGCATTAGTTTGGTACAGGGATGCAATTAGGATACATTATACTGGAATGGCAAGACTTTGGATGCATCAATTTAATTCAGCTTTTACTGCTCTCTCTTCCTTTTTTCAGTACTTGTGTAATGTTCAACACTTTACTCAGTGAGAAAGTTCAACCATCAAAACCTTTCCTGCTATATACAGACGTGATGATACTAGACACTGCCTTGCAGCTGGGTAGCAAAATTCAATCGGAGACGATGAAAACCCTTGAAGAATTATGTACCATTTCTTTGAAATGTGAGCCAGTTTTGGTTTGGTTCATGTTTATGTAAAAAAGTAAAACTTGATCAAAAAAACCCAAAAAAACCCGAAAAAAAACCCCAAACCCTGACCAAAACCAAGCACAAGGGCTTATTTTTCATGAGGCTGAAATAGGCATAACTCCTTTTTCCAGATCATGTAATGATATCAGGAAAATCACTTTGCTGTTTGGCAGTACTAAGAAGCAATAGGAGAAGCATCTTGGGGAAAAAATTCCCCACCTCTCCCAAGAAATACTCCCAAGGTACCTGCAGTATCTTTGCTGCAAGGAAAGGTGGAAAAAATTTTTTGAATTTATGAGTGATATCTTCACAATCAGACACCTACCTATGGGTGTCTGCAATGCCAAAGTCTACATGGGAAGAAAGTGTTTAAGCTCTCATTGCCTGCAGAAAATAAAGATAGAAGAGCCTAGACAATACCTTGAACAAAAGCAGCTATCATTTTTAGATGACCTAGACTCTACATTGCATCTTCTCTACTACTCCAATACTCCAAATCTAGAATTTATCCTGTCCTAGCAGACAAATAACACTTGTGGTGAAAGGCCTGATAAGAAGGCAAGAAAGCTTGAGTTTACAGCTCTAATTTTGGCCAGAAGAATTAGAAAGTTAAGAAAAATTAAGATTTTTTTTTTCCCCATCCACTAGAAAATATAGGCACTTCATGTAAACTGATTAATTATATTTACAACGCATTCATAAATTTCATATTAATAAGACTGTATTTATAACGGTAATATAGAATAGAGCTCTATGCTCTGAACAGTGAACTTTCACTATATGAAGACATACTGAAGTGAGTGGTTCCTAAGCTTTTCTGACTATAACCTCCCAGAGTACATTCCATCTGCTCTGCTGAGTTCATCACCCTGTTTGGATTCATGTGCCTTCTTATGTATCAGATCTAGAACTTTGGCTGGTAATTACAGATTGATCCAGTCACACAGATGAGGCACAGAAAAAAGCAAACAAGGTATGGACATACTACAAAGAAAACTTCAGTACGTAATACGATGATGCTTAGGCTGAAGTGTGTCTTTCATTGTTCTTCTACACAAAAAACAAAAGCAAACATCAGGAATATTGCTCCAAGGGTGCTCACAGTGGCTGGAACCAGCCAGACTACCTCCAGCTCACTGGTGAGCTCTGCTGGAGTCTTGTAACCTTGAAGAGATTTTGGTATGTGTTAGGAACAAAGATAAAGCTTCAGTTTGGCATATTGCCGTACTGCAATGCCCTACAACTTTCCTTGCCAAGTACAGGAACAAAAACTTTCCCACACTATGAAATTTCCATTTAGACCTTGCCTGAAGTCACATTCATTTGGTAAGAGCAGTCTAGCAGATACCTGTTGGACACTCTGAAGACTACCTCTTGTCTTCCTTCCTCCTCTTATCTCTGCTAAGACTTACCATTTTGAAATAGCCCTTCAGAACCAGAGGCTGCACCTAGTGTGATGGCAGTGATTGTTGCACTGAACTGAAAGATCACAGGGCACAACAAGTCATTGTGAACAACCAGCTGAGGAGGAGATGTTCTACTGATTTCTCACAGTGATGTAACCTTTAGGAAAAATCAATGCAAAATGGTTGGGTCTTCTAATGAGAAGATATATCATTTGCAGGATTATTATTTTTTTAGTGGAAGCAACTGCGGTGCCTCTTGGGGCCTGTTCTGAAGTCAGTTTGTAATGGAGCATTAATAGTCAGGTATCTGTCTAACTGCAGTCACAGTTTTTGCTGCAAATTATTTCACAAGGTATTTTATATCAAAACCCCCTGCAGTTGTTGGTCTTAGATTCTTTTTAACTGATATCTTCTCCTTGTTAGCACAAGAAATTGGAAGAGGTTTTTTGCAGCTGTATATAAAATAAATACCACTTGGATAGACTCTACATAGTGTTACCTAGTCAAAAAATCCCAAACCCTAAAATATGACTAACAGCATACTTCCTTACATTTCTTTGCATATCATGGAAAGAAAACAGGCTATATGAGAATGAAAGTAATCACTTGCACATGCATCTTTAAGCAGTTTATCCTGCAGAAACACAGGGTTCTTTTGATGCACTGTTTGTTTTTTTCACTATGACTATAACCTACTTGCAAGAAGATATAAATATTCTGAAAAATGCTGCTGCCTCTCTCCAGAGTTTAGGCTGGACTTCTGGATGATGACAGTTGAAATTCATCTTCTTTATAATTAAGGTTGATAGTAACAGTATCTGCAAGCATATACACAGACAACAATTGTTCTATGCCCTCAGCTCAACCTTTAGTAGTAATCAAGTATGTGGTTAACCAAATTCTTTTTCTTATCTAGTCTTCCTTCTTTAGGCATTTTATCTGGACTTCATTCATATATGCTCATTTTGAGTGAAGCAATAAGTGCATAATGGTTCCTTTTTAAACTTTCTTGCCTGTCTTCAATTTCCCAGTTCCCTGTTCCTGCCTTCTGGAACTCCAGGTCAGTTGAAGCAAGTAGTCCATGGACAGGTTCTTAGGAAGACTGCTCTACATTCTGTATTTGCATTACTCCATGCACATGGGAACAGTTCACTTTTTCTTCTCCACTCTCTACTTTTGGTCTTCAAAACCGAATTCTGAAAGCGATACTTTAAAAAATCAGCCAAAACCCAGTGGTGAAACAGCTTGGTAATGACAGCAATCATTATTTATTGATTTATAAAAGGGATACTTGAAAATTATTCATAATGATCAAGCTGTGACATTGCTAACCTATGTAATGAGCAGAAGCCCACTGTTTTTTTCTTTCTCTCCTTCTTTCCTTATTCATGCTCACCTCTATATTGGATCAAATTAGAAAGCAAGCTCTTCAAATCAGGGACTGTATCCTCCTGTATCTTGAGGACTTGGAGCGTAATAATCGTGAGAAACTGAAGTTACGTATGAAAGTTATTATTCATTGGAGACATGCATAAATTATGAATAATCAAAGTTAATTATATGCTCTGGGTCAAGAATGATACAGCTTGTGAATGACCAGAATATTAGAATGATTAGAAAAAGCTTGCATCTTCCTCTGCAGGAAGTTGAAGTATGAAGCAGAAAGTACTGTTTGTGTGGTGGGTTGTTTACCGCGTAAAAGTTTAGAAAAAGAACAAGCACTAAATGTGATATCTCTTTGTTACAACTTGACTATTTCTCTTACCCTGAGTGGAAGGTAAGCGATACATTTATCAGTTTCAAAGACATTTCCCATACCCCCTAGTGTCAAATTGTATGTAGGCTAGCATACACCTCTCACACTAACACTGCACCAGAGTGTTCCCAACTACAACAGTGGGCAGAATGGCCAAGAGACCGTATGAAAAGTCGCACTTGCAATCTGCAGTATTCTCCAGTTTATGTACTCTTCAGCTGTCATTTACAGTCAGCTTGTGACACTTTCCTTTCATTGAATTTCCCAAGGTTTAAACAACAGTTCAGAACCTGATGCCATTCTTTGTGTTAGGCATTCATATGGTAAGTAAAGTAACAGAGATGCTCTTTCTGGAAAGAATACTGGTTTTCACCACTGAAATGAAAAGCAGGACATGGAATAAGTCCCATGTGATTATGGGAGAATGTCAGGTTAGGTACAGATCAGAAACTTGCTCTGCCTGATAAAATATTACCTGAAGAGAAAATATGGCCACCATAGGTGTGGAGGTCATATGCTGGAAAAGTAGGCGGTAGAATTAGCTTATTGAAGGTCTTGTCAAATCTAAAGCTGACAAAAGAAAACTTAAATGGTATTCATACTCTTTAGAATGACACTGGGCCTGAGAACAACAATTACTATTGGCAGGAATTCCATTGTGATTGTAGTGTCTGAGAAGACCAAAAAAGGAAAATCTCACTTAGGATAAATTGATTCCCACTGTAAATGCACACTTTATGCGAACAAAATTTAGCTCTGTCCACTAAAAGATATATAGAGAGATATAGATATAGATAGATAAAGATATGTATTTCGGCTTCTTGCTACTTGTCAAATCCTTGATGCACATGTAGCTTTCCACCCATACAGGCAAACTCTGAGTTAAATATTAGTGTTAATTTTGTTATCAAATTCATATCAAAAAGCATGGTGAGGATTTTGGTTACAGACTAAAACGTATTGTCCCTGCTAATACAGTACATAGCATGTGTCTGGATGAAAGAAAAATGAATTCTGTCTCACTGGGCAAAATACTATAGTTTCATCTGAAAATGCACACCTGTCAACTCAAAATATTGTACATAAACATTTCCCTAGCTTTTAAGTGAAGTGCAAATAAAAGAGGTTTCTGTTAGAAATGTTCATAATTTCTGGCAACCTACTTGGTAGTCATCAGGACAATTGTTGGTGTATATTATTTATATATATAAACATTTAATTTATGTTATGCAGAAGTGATAAAGAATTTTCAATTTTCCAATTGTATACTTAAGTGTGATAATGAATCTGCATGTGACATGGTAAAAAACATGAGAAGATTTTCTAAAAACATCATGACTTTACTGTTGCTCTGTTATCAAAGAAACATGGTTAGACCTTGGTGAGTTGCATCAGTCAAGCAGAATCGTCTTTCCTGAGGAAGCAAGCATTTTTTACATGGAAAATTTTCTTGCCAAATTCTTTTCTCTTGCTGTTGAAATCAAAATAATTTTGCTGAATAACATGGAATCACACAATGGCAATGGGATAAGAGACTGGACTCTGTGAAACATCTAAAAAATTGAGATGTGTGATGGCATGTCACTACAATTTTAAAGAAATAGCTTATGCAATGCACTGCATTTGCTCAGTAACACTTTCTTTAGCCATTACCTAAAAGGGAAAAACAAATCACTCTTTCACTATCTTAATAACAAAATACAATGTATAAAGTCAGAACTAACACCAGAATTAGTAATTTGATAAAGATGTTTATTCTGCAGATTTGTTTCCTCAACTGTGGAATGGTTTGAATAATTTGATACATCTTATCCTACCAGCTATTGATATAAGCTTCAACTGTTGTTTGGAGACTCAGCAAAAAAAGTAAATGAATTAACACTGATACTGTATTTAGTCAAATGGATGCATTTCTGACATAAGAACATTGAAGTCAAAACCATCAGATAGGTGATATTTATGCCATTGAGCAAGTCTGGGGTTTTTTGGCAACTAATGCATTTTCTTTTAATTATATGATATTGTAGGTCCGTCAACATGCTGATATCAGTGAATGGATCTATACGGTGCCACTAAATTACCAGGCATTCAACTTGAAGGAAATATTTAAAATTTGGCTCCTATTCTTTCAATCAAAATATGACAACAGGGAAAAAAAAAGAGTGGATTAGAGTACAATTGGACTTGTTCATCCATTGCCAAGAAACACTGGGTTTTGCTCAGAAATCTGCAGCTGCAGACACATGTTGGCTCTGCTTCTGACCCTTTGAGCAACTATTGATTTGTGACCATATTGTAGTCTCAGAGGTTCCTACTAGACTCACATCCCAGTCATGGAACTGAAATCCCCTGGTAGAGATATGGAAAAGTAACCCCCACATGCCAACCACCCCCTTGCCTCTCGTGCCACCACCACAATCTTGAGCTCCTCATCTCAGATAATTATGCTGCACATGAATATTTTTTTTAATATTTGAATTAATACACACAGATTCCTTAAACAATAAAAAAATCAGCAAACATCATCACAATCTGGAAATCTCTTTCTTATCTTAGAAAACGGTTTCTTAATGGCTCAGGGGGAGAACACGACAGCAAGCTTGACAACATAATTAGAAGATTGTTACGAGGAACGGGAAAAGCATTCTTTATACAGCTCTTACTACTTTCAATAAGATTATTCTCCCTGAATAGCTAATCAGCTTTTCTTGCTTCCCAAATCCATGTGCTTTAAGCTGCTCTCACAGTTCTTAGTTGCTAAATGGCAAACAGTGACACCTCCAAAAGGGAAATTTAAAGTGTTAACCAAATGTGAGCAAACAGCATGATGGAGACTGCAGATAAAGAGATCCCTGGCAGATTAGCAGCAATTTGAGAAGATCACACTGTTACACCTGGGTTGACAAGAGCTGACAGGGTTTGTTGATCTCTGCTCCTATCTCCAATTTGAGTGTCATGTTTCAAGAGAAATGAGAGGAACACACACCAAAAAAAAAAAAAAAAAAAAAAAAAAAAAAAAAAAAAAAAAAAAAAAAAAAGAAAAAAAAAGAAAAAAAAAAAGAAAAATCCTTTCAGTACCGAACATTGGCTCCACAGCAAGTATTTATGGCAACTGAAACAAAAAGGAGCTAAAGTAGATGAAAGGATAAAATAAAACTGTTCATCTCTAAGTGCACAGCACTTCCTCCTAATGCCTAGTGTCCCATTCTCTCCCTCAACAGAACCTTGTCCCAGCCACTCACCACCTACTTTGATGTATGGAGGCTTTTTCTGCTGGCAAAATAATAAAGGTTGAATTAGAACTACGAAGGAGGAGAGGAATTAAAAAAAAAAAAATCTCACTAACAACAACATCAAGGACTAGTTTTGCACTGCTAAAGATACAACTTATTAAAGGCCTGGGTCCCCCCCCCCCGCCGAAGTCAGCTACTGGGCATTTATTTATTGAGACTTTGACGCTCTCTGTCAATAAAGGAACCCTTCTCTGCTGAACATTGTCACCCTCCTTTATTTTAGAAATCTTTATTGATAAGAATCCTCATGAAGATTCTCTTCAAAGGAAAATAAATTATGACTCCTCTCTAGTAGAGGCTCCCCAAATACCACCGAACTTGTCAGTCACATGAAATAAAAATAGGAGTAAAAACAAAAATGTATTTGGACATCTATAGAGAAATGTAGCTGGGAAATGACTAAATCTGTTTTCCACTGGGCCACACAGGCACCATTCTAGCAAATTTAAAGTGGCTTTAAAGTGAGTATAAATATAATCTAGTATCTAGGAGAATCAGATACATCTAAAAATCATGTAAGTAGCTCTGTGAATATCTATCCAGCACAAAATCCTGCTGGTGTTTGAAAATAATGAATGATAATGAAAAGGAACCTAACATTCCTTAAAATAAAGGTGCTACCTTAACACAAGAAATGCACTGAGCGGCATTCCTAGACAGGGATGTGGTGAACCTCCAAAACATTTTGGAGTAGATGTCACCTTCTGCAGAAACAAGTTGAACTCACCTTTACTTTTCAAGTTGCTATTCAACTTTGTGTTGATCTATTTCAAGTGCAGCTACTGCTGACCAGGCTGTTTGCAACTTTTTCCTATCCCATCCTGTCTCTCTTCTGCTCTTCCCAGGGCTGTGCAGTTGTGTTGTGGTTCAACCATGAACAACTGATTAGTTTTCCAATAGTTCATCAAGTTGATCCAGGTCACTACATGGTCATTCAATGGACCAGGGACCTTGAAAATGGAAGGAAGGGAAAGGAGTCCAGTACCACCCTTTCTGCCATCGGATCATCATAGGAAATTGCACCATTAAAGCTTCACGGTCAGATAAAACTAGTCTAAATCCAAGCTTCTACTAGATGAGGTGGCTGCACTTCCTTCCAAATGTAGCTTCATGGTCACCCACTCTCCCTTGTGCCTGCACTGGTGGTTTTTTGCAGCCATGGCATGGACAAGATCATGAATCTTCTCTAACCTTTCTTTCCTAGTTAATTTTATTGCGTATCAGTTTTCCACAGGCAGCTGTGTGATTGCTTGCACCAAGAGAACCACAAACCTGGTGTATGGTCCAGTGGTAAGGAGAACTGCTTCTTCAGTGCAATTATAGCCTTAGCTGATCACTAAACTTAGGTAACTGTCTTCTGTTATTATAAACAAGTGTTAACTAACCTGGGTCCATTAAAAGACAATAGCCAAGGAAGCCAGTATCTCTCTTAAAATGGAACAAATTTCAACATCACACTCTGCGTGCAGTTTTTCACGACCCAAGATTTTTTATTACTTGATCCTTTGGCCACTGCTACTGACATCAGTGCATGAAGGTTCAAGCTTTTATTTGTAAGTGTGATCTTGGAAGGACTTTTTTCCCTGCTCAGTATCTCTACAGACACAGTCCAGACAGCATGCTTCCTTCCTGTATGATCAGACAATATGGAACGTCGTCATGCCATGTAACTGGAGAATTAACCAGTGAACAGAGGAAAGGAAGACTGATGGAGAGCTGGCACTGTCAGTCATCTGCAGCAGGACTTTAAGGCCTCATTTTCCCAAAAGAGAATGCACTTTCCAAATTGCAGTGCAATTTTCAAAAAGTGGGATTTGAATATTTAAATGCCTGCTTCCTCCGCACCCAGCTGTGCTTTTACCTAAAGTCAGTTTGGAAACAGCAATAAAAAAATATACTGCATGTAGTTTACATATATAGTGGCATCCTTAGTAATGCACAAAGCCTTCTTAATACATTAAGAGTATCTTATTTTTGATAAACAATGTAGAATCCAATTAATATCACTTTTATTAGAAATATTTATCTCCCAGGTCTCATTCCAATAGTGGATCTTTATGATTATACAAGATCAGCTAAAGTGATTATGGACAAGACATCAACCCAGTGATAATATTTTGTTTACTAATGTGAGCTTTACTCAAACATGCCCTCTCCTCTCTTCTGACAGGATGTCAAAAAGTCCTGAAAAGTAACAAGAAGAGGTGCCTAGTTTAAATGGGCACCAGCATTTTGGTTAGCTAGAGGCTGGAGTGTGAGTCTGAAGATGGGAATCATGACTGATTAAAATTGTTTTGGAAGATAATCAGGAAAGAGATATTTTAGACCCTCACCTCACAGTGATCTCAGGCTACAAGACTTGGTACCTTTTCATTTAGAATGAAATATAGCAAACCAAACAGACATCAGCATCAGTGTTTGCCAAAAATCAATGTGAAAACAAGGTATTATAGGTCACCACAAAAAATGTCTAAGAGGTAGGCTTGAGGAAAGAAATTTTTTATTCTAAAAATTTGCTAGTTCTATTCAAATCCTTTGATTTGTGTCAGAGACAGCACCTAGGAGAACCACAGAAACTGCAGAGCATATATTTTTCTCTCTCCTTTTAGCTGTACTTATTCCCAGCTACAGTGACATCAAAACCTTACATTAGGACAATATATATTTTTCGGGAAAAGTGTAAGTCTCCTCAGTTCAGAAACAGCAGGGTACCTGCTAAATGATGGGGTAGGAGTGGTGGTGGCTGTGGTGCTTTCACACCTTCCCATGATACTGACTGCTGGCAGACACATCACTGCACTGGCAGACAGAGCCAGTGCTGCTCTGTCCCAAAAAAAACATGCTAATTGTCAGCCAGTGGATTTGATCCAGCTGTTGGCAGGTGTTGAGTGTGTGTTTGTGAACATAGCTTTTGCTCAGAAAAAGTAGGCAGACAGTGTTTCAGGATGGGGGAAAGGCCGAATTATTATGGAATATTCAGAGGCAGGAGATATAAACAACCAGCAGTGTAATATCCCCACGTTCATGGAGGAGGTCTGAGGCACTGCTGGGAGACTATGTAGCTTTGCTGAGCTGAGGGCCAGAGTCTCACTCAGCCTCTTGTTTGTCCTCTCATGACCAAATTCTATCCGGACATCTCTCATGAATGACAAAGGTTCTGGAGTTAATGCGATTATATGAAGGTTAGGCTGAGGATATTAACTAACTCCAATTTTTTTTGGCTTCACTGTAACGTGCCAAAGCTGTTGCTGTTAGATTACTGTGATCTCTAGTCAATTATATTAGTATTGTCAAAAATAATGCCAAAACTGTATCATTTTTGTTTTTACCAACTGAAGAGACTATAATGGACATTGTATTTATGTGTTTTCCATATCTCCTGAAATAAACTAGTATATCTTTTTAGACAAGCAGCTTTTCTTGATTTTTTTGAGTGATATTTATTTTAAAAGTATGAAGTATATAACGAAGGAAAGCCAGAAATACTTCACAGCTGAGATAAAATAGTAAGATGGATAATTTGTTTCCACTGTGGGTTTCCAAATATATTTTTTTTACATTTTTAAAGACATTCTTCATTTTCTAATCTGGAGAAACAGCCCAACACATAAGAAGACGATTTGCTGAATATTACATTGATAATGAATATTAAACATTTTCCTACTCAGAAAGCAAACCAGGCTAAAGATGACCACAATGAGAAGAGCAAACTCAGTCTAATGCTAAAGATGTATTGGTACCAGAATCTGAAACAAAGGCGAGGAAAGAGACCAAGCCTGTCTCCCTGTGGCTGTGAGATCACCCACTCTATACTTTTTCTAGAGCTAGGTACCTTTTAATTTTAAAGATCCTTTTACTTACCTTAGAATAAATTTTTTATAGCCTAACAAAACCAAAGTTTTTTAGCAATAGCCATTTTAAGAGTTTACTTTATGATCTCAGCCCAGTAGTGTTAATTACAAAATACATAGTAACCATAAGAAACACTTCCTATTCAATGTCAATATCAATATGCATGGAAATTTTACCGTAATTTTACTATTTTATGTCGTTCCCTGATTTTCATCCACTCTGCCTATCACTTTAGTCATTGCTTAATCAAGCAGTAGTTTATATATTTAGGTTTATGTCTCAGTCCACCCAATCTTTCAAACAGTTTTGTTGCTGCTCCAAATTGCCTTCAGATTAGCAGTATCTTTCTTGCAAAGTGAGAGTTGGCCAGAATTAACTTCAGTTTTCCAGGAAGACTCACAGAAGTTCCTTTGGAAAAAGGATGTCTTTAAGGAGATAGTTTAAAGTAGTATTCAGGATTACCCCAGCACTACAGCATGTTAATCACTATGTCTTCTATTCCATGTTTTTTTTTTTAAATGTTACCACTTCCAGTGTTTTTCCTGAATATTGAGTCATATGTTTCAAATTACTATTACCCACAGTGAAATCACTCATATTTTTCTAAGCCAAAACTCATGTTATTTCAGGCTCTTTTATGATTCCTCTGTATTGGTGAAGTTTGCAGTTCCAACAACTGCAGTGCTAGATTAGGAGCTCATACCATCCCTGAGAGCTCTCCAGGAGTGCAGTGCCTCAGAAAGCAAGGAAATATTCACATCACACTGGACAAACTGACCAGCAATCTAATATAATTGCTGTATGGTTACTGCTTGTGGTCATTGGAATAGGAACTTCTGGAGGAAGGTTAACATTCAGGGACTGCATTGGTGCTCTTTACTCGTATGTCATGATCCTTCATAAAGATCCATCTCCATTGGGTCTTGAAAAACCCATCTCTGAACCCACTTAAAGCTGAACCATCTGTGTGACAAGGAACATGCAAACTGGATAGCATTCACCATGACAGAATTCATGGAAAAATCACTCTAGTTGGGGAGCTATCAGCCAGCACATCATATATGCCAGATTCCAAACCAGGTTCCTAAAGACATCAATCATGCAGAGATGTTTTCTGACAGAGGAAAACAGTGACTAGGACAAATTCTGCAATTGTCTCAAAAGTGTGATTGACAGAATACCAAAACACAACTTATACTTCATGATGGGTGACATTAATGCCAAAGTAGATGCGACAACCAAAGAATGGAATGAGCAGCAGGGAAGCCTGACAGAGGAACATATCAACCCAAATACAAGGGACTCAGGCACTGCACTTTGTGCCTTACTGTGTTCTCATAAGTAACCTGTTCCTTCTAAAGTACAAATATACAAGGAACATGAAATTTCCCATACAGCAAGACAATCCCATAATAATACAAACTTCTGTTCTTTTCATTTTCCAAACAGAACAACCATATTCATATCAATTTAAGAGCCAAACAAACTATGCAAGATGAAATTACCTATGGAGCATTCAAAACCAAAACAAGCACCCTTGAAACCCAAGGGTCAAGAAGCAGCACCATACAGAGAAGGCAATGTGGGGTTTTTTTTTATCTAGGCAAGCTGTCAAAAGTCACACAAGAGCTTACGAAAGAGATTACATCAAATATACAGCACATACATACCTTGCTGAATTCACCAGGTGACAGGAATAGAGATGTACAGTGCAAAAACATGTAAGTTTGAGATTGCAGGAGATAATGATCTACTGCAGGATTAGAGAAGAAACTAGCATCTTTGAAAAGCATTGTCTGTTTTAAATTACTGGCCTTTGATGGAGAGACTTCACTACAAGCTGAGAAAGTCAGACACTATCTGTCAGCTATGAGGTCTACCAAAATCATATGTAAGCACTGAATGTATTTGGAATATGTACTTGGGACACCAGCACACGAACTCGCAGTTGAAGTTAGCAAGTAGAAATAAACTGAGAGTATTTCCAATAAGCTCAGGCAGAAAAAACACACTGAATATGGAGGCTTGCCCAGATAACATCAAGAATCTGTAGCTAAGAGCAAGTTGCAGCATCAACAAGGAGTAGTCCTTAGCCTGAGATGCTCCTACAGCTGCTACTGCTATCAAAACCAAGAAATGTAAAACTATCTATATTTGTCCAAATGAGCTGTCGACTTTGTGATCATATGGACAGATAAAGTTAAAGCTTGAAGGAGGCTTGTAGAAAATGGCCAAGGACTTTCTAAGCTTTGTGCTCCACTTCTAAATAGGGTTTCTATAGCATGAGTAGCTACACAACAACTTCAGGAGGATGAAGAAGCAAGTATGGAAACATAACAGAAAATGTAGAACACCATCAAGGAGAAGAACAGAAGAGTCTTCCTTATAGTTCTGTAGACTTTCTTCCAATAAAAAAATGTATTTCCTAAATTACATAAGTGAAGTTTTTGACCAGAGAATTGCCTTGGATGTAATTTACAGCTATTTGCATAAATGTTAGACTATATTTTGTGTTGCCTAAACTAGCACCAGGCTGGGAAATAGCACAAACATTATTGATATACCTCCATTTGTTCTGGTTTCTTCATCAGTGACTTGGAGCTCAAGGCCAGCATTTTAGAAGAGGTTATATGATAAAGATTGTCTTGAACTTAGATATTCTCCTATTTACTTTGTCTTTAGTAATCATAGCATTGATATTCATGTGTACTAATTCAGTGAAAAATATTCTTTATTTCTGGATGTTTACTGATTAGGTCAAAATCTACAAGGTCAAGGTTATAGAACAAGATCAGAAAATTAAGAAAGTCTTACTAAAAAAGAAAAAAAAGAAGGAAAGAAAGAATGAAAGAGGTGAGAGGAAGACAAGAGGCAGACACTGATTTCTTTCATGTTCTGACCAGTGAGAGGACCCGAGGGAATGTCAGGGGAAGTTTAGGTTGGATATTAGAAAAAATTCTTCACCCGGGGGTGGTTGGGCACTAGAACAGGCTCCCCAGGGAAGTGGTCACAGCAGCAAGCCCGACACAGTTCAAGATGTGTTTGGAAGATGCTCTTGGGCACATGGTGCGAGTCTTGAGGGATGGTCCTGTGCAGGGCTAAGGGTTGGACTCGATGATCCTTGTGGGTGCCTTCCAACACGGCATATTCTCTGATTCAGAGGAAGGGAGGGAGGGAGGAAGGCGGGAAGGCAGGCAGGAAGGCAGGCAGGCAGGCAGGAAGGAAGGAAGGAAGGAAAAGGAAGGAAAAGGAAGGAAAAGGGAAGGAGGGAAGGCAGGCAGGCAGGCAGGCAGGAAGGAAGGAAGGAAGGAAGGAAGGAAGGAAGGAAGGGAGGGAGGGGAAGGATCCAAATCATGGTCTCATGATTGCCCACACAGAATTTTATCTGGCTTATGGGCATGATTTCAGCTGTTTCCCTCAACAAGGAATTGTGGGCACTATTGAAAAGGCCAAATTCTGAACCTGACAAGATGGTATGGATTCCCTGCTCCACCCAGAGTCTTCCTAAGTTATTTCAGTTCTTGCACTCTCAGGCAACTCCATATTCCACTGTGTTATTCTCTGTAGCAAGGAAGCTGGTGTCATCCCATAAAAAGGTCTTCTCTGACAGACTGGAAAATCACTTACTTTGAGCTTCTTCATTGCTACAGAAAGAGTCAGCAATCACTGGGCAGAACACCAATCCCTTGCTAGAAAGTTGTGTTTGATCACTTGCCTATGAAGAGTTATCTAAAACTATTGTAGATTATACAAGACTAATGATCTGCCATGAAAAAACAAGCTTAGCTCTCCAACTTCAGTAGCTTCATGTCTTGCTAATTTTCAGACAACTGTCTCAGATGTTACCTAACAGGACAGTCAGAGGAGCCATGTAAACCAGTCTGTTGCTGAACTGACTTTTGTTGCTTTTATTTTATTCTTGTTTAGTGTTATTTTTCAGCTGTAAGAAGCAGTAGTTGTGTGCCCCAGAAAGGCATTTGTGAACTGCAATCTGCCATAACATATATGTATTTTGTTTACTCTTGTTCTCGTTCAGTCACTTAAACATAAATACGGTCAGGTGCGAAGAACTGAATTTCTCAGTTGTGAGAGAAAAAGCCATTAACTTCTAACCAGAAACTAAAGAGAGGGTGGAAACAAATGTTAAGCTGTTTTAGAGGATCTATGATGCACTAGAAGTGTGTGGGTTTTGTTTGGGGACTTTTGTGTCCTGCCTTATCACTTTGATAGCTTGGGAAGTAGGACCAGTATTGTATGTTTATAAATTTTGCATGAAGGCATTGCAGAGAAAATCCATCTAAAGAGACACTGTATTGTGATGAGAAAAGATTATGAAAATAAATTACATAAACACACTATAGTTCTATCTTAGTGTAGAGGACTGGATGGTAACCACAAGAGATACCTTGATCACGGGATAGAGAGAAGGTGAGCAAGCTGGGAGCAGCCTAGGGAATGAATTGTGACTCAGAGTTGCAATTTGGTCACTTGTTTTTTCTTGACAGTCGGAGTAGGTTTACAGTAATTTGAAGCAGCCCCATGCCAATCCCAGTTTATTACTTTCTGTTAAATGATGCAGTGAGTCTGGAGCCCTGGAAGATATGTGAAAAGGCACAGTCTATTAATTTTTGCGAATCCTCCATCCTTTTGTAGTAAGCTTTCAGAGGGATTACCTACACAAGAATGGAAAGGTGAGAAACGATTTTGCACCTGCAGAATGAATTTGGCAGAGTTCTTTACTGTCTCCCTCTGCAGAACACCCAGTCTCTTAGGTCATACTTCAGCAGGCAGACTGTGGGATTTGGTACTGGGCTGTGGCTAAAGAGCTTGCTTTCTAGCAGGAGTCCCTTGGCCCATGGCACCTCATAAATAGCATCCCCCAATTACTAGACAGCTTGCCAAACACTGCTGTGCTTTGGTATTCTGTAGGTCAGGGTGACCTATTGCCCAGGCCAGGGCAGGAGCCCTGGGGTTGTGCTGTGAGCCATACATGGGGGAAATTTTATTCAGAAACTAATTGTATGGAGATCTACTGTAGCTATTGTCAAATTAGTTTTCATAAGAGAACAGGTTTTTGTGGTTTTCTATGAATTCAGTCTTGATACCCGTAATGGTTTTAGCTAGGCTTCAAATTGGCAGGCTCAGAGAATCTACGTGGATTGGTAGAGATAGCTATCACCTTACTGGGTAACCAAGATGACACAAACCTAAGATATGATGCAGCAGTGGGAGGTGTTAGTTCAGTTCCACCATGGCCAAGATACAAGCTGGACGTGGTGCAGCTGCTGTCTTGTTGGAGTAGGCCTAGCACCTGCTGCTGCCGCTGCTTGCATTTTGTTCGAATTCAGGGAAGTAAAAACACTTTGTTATTATACTTTGCTTCTTGCTAGGTGTCTTTTAGAGTACTTATAGATCAAGAGTAATAGACTTTGTATTAACTGGGGAGTGGGAGGTTATTTCTTGTTATATATATAAAACTTGTGTAAGTGTGTGTTATATTGTAGTTTTCTCTTAATTTTCTCTTTTCTGTATAAATACATATAGTTAGTTTCAGCATAAACCTAGTTTGAAAGGTTTTTTTCCCTTTCTCTCTTTTCTTGGTGTGGGGAGAGAGGCTCTAACTTGGTATTGAGCAGTTGGCATTTTGCCAGCTCAACCCAAGACAGATAACCATCTTTTCTCATGACCCACCAGGTATTTCCGGACTCCTGAGCAAAAACAATCCCACAAATGGGTTTGTCTTGGCCCGAGGGAGGAGTAATCCAAACAGATTTCCCTAGCATGCCTCTCAAGTGAATCGCTGGAACTTTGTCTCCATCTACCGTGTGGAGGGATTCTGCTTGGGCAGGACCAGCTTGATTGACAGAGCCTCTAGTATTAACCAACGAGGTGGCCTTGGCTAAATGCTTATCCCAGTTCTTGAAAGTTCCTTCACCTAGTGTCCTCAGAGTTGGTTTTAACAGTCCATTGCACCTTTCAACCTTTCCAGCAGCAGGTGCATGATATGGAATGTGATATACCCATTCAATACCATGCTCCCATGCCCAAGTGGCCACTAGATTGTTCTTGAAATGAGTCCCATTGTCTGACTCAATGCGGTCTGGAGTACCATGCCTCCACAGGACCTGTTTCTCAAGGCCCAAAATAGTATTACGGGCCGTTGCTTCTGGTACCAAATACGTCTCTAACCATCAAATGGTCGCTTCAACCAAGGTAAGCCCATAGCGTTTACCTTGGCTAGTCTATGGCAGTGTGATGTAGTCAACCTGCCAGGCTTCTCCATATTTATACTTGTCCCAGTGTCCACCATACCAGAGGGGCTTCCACCTTTTTGCCTGCTTAATAGCAGCACAGGTTTCGCAATCGCAGATAACCTGGGAAATAATGTCCATGGTTAAATCCACCCCTCAGTCTCATGCCCATTTATAGGTTGCGTCCCGGCCTTGATGGCCTGAAGCATCATGGGCCCATCGAGCTAGGAACAATTCTCCCTTTTGCTGCCAATCTAGGTCTACTTGTGACACCTTGAGCTGTGCAGCTTGGTCTGCCTGTCTGTTATTATCATGTTCCTCATTAGCCTGACTTTGGACCAAACTCTGCTATTTCCGTTTGTGTTGAATGGTAGTTTTGTGTCAGTGTAGTGTCTGCTCCTGAGAAGGTTGTCTCTAAGTTATGTTCACAATGACTTGCCAGGGTACCTCACAAGGTCCTGCTTTCTAGGGACCCAAAGGAGGGTACCAGTTGAACTCTGCTAAAGCTGCTGCCCTGGTAAGGGTGCAGGGGGTATTTCCGCAGGATCTGGCTAGGACAGAGAGGTTTCACTGTGATGTGGTGTCAGAATATGTCCAACATGATATGGTCACCATGACGCAGGAACTGCAAAGCATCTAGGAATCAGGATGATGTGCAAGCAGATGTCCCTCTAAAGTGGCATGCTCTCCCAGTAAGTGTGGATGCATCCTGTTTTGAGAAGCAGTGTATCATGCAGCATGAAGAAGGCTGGTAGGAATTAGCTTTATATCTTATTCATTTCTGTCCTGAATTATTTTTCACAGTTGTTATTTACAGTCTAAGCCTGTAAATTTGAGCCAGCAATATAATTATGAAATAAAGATTAATTATAGAAAATTTCAAGAGGAAAAAGCATCTTTTTTTTTAAAAAAAAGGAAATTGCTAAAAGCTACAATCTCAAATCCCATATTTTCACAAGCTATTAAAAAGGAGTGGGCTCCAAGCTGCAGTGGCCTTACTTATGCACAGATTGGCTTATATGTTTTCCTTTATTGACTATGTTTATGGAAAGGACAGCTGTCAGTCGTGAATTGGTATCTCTCAGACTTTATTCAATGTTCGGAGAAACCACTGCAATCTCATGTGGGCTAACTCAGAGAAATTTACATTTACAGGGAAAAATCATCTGCCATTAGCTGGATGGAAAGGTTGGAATGTCTATTATGACATGCAATGCCACGGCAGGTGGAAGACCTCCCAGGACCAATTATCTTTCTCGGCTCAGATCTCAGTAAGCAATACCATGTGCAGACCGCCCACTTCTATGTACAGCAGCAGGTACACAGCTTCCACTGATTCCCTCACACAGCTCCTGCTGCTCCTGGGAGTGTTTAGTTTCAGGACCAAATCCCAGAATGGACTAAGTCACATGTGCAGAACTATGAAAATCCTCAGAGTTAACAGGGAAGGCAGAGAAGATAGACTGAGCTCAAGAGACACCTGGAAAACGGTTTGCTCCTTTCAATATACTACTATAAGCACAAAAGCAGAGGGCACTTATAGAAACTTAGTCTGTACAATTATAAATGATAGATTACTTTATAAGTAATTTTGCTCTAGAAAAGTCTTTTAAAAAGACTTTGAGGTTTTCAGTGGGTTTGTACTATAATTTGGCTGAGCACTGGAAATCTGGAAGTGTTGACATTCATCTGCACAGTGTGAACTTTTTGATTCAATCCACTGCAACGGGAAGAGGAAAAGAGGGTTAGTCCCTGAATATCTTATAATCTCTTACAATATGAGTGCTTACATTTTCATCCTACTGTATCAGCACTGAAAAACAGCATTTCCATAACTGAAGGAGATCTGGCAATATCTGTAATAGCAATACTTTAAAAATTGAAGCACCAGAATAGGCTGTAACAGGCAGCTTCTGAACTGACCTCACATCCTACCCTCAGGATTTCATGGACCTCAAAGTACTGACATATGACCCATATTAATGAAAAATAGAATCTTTTCCATTATTGTATACACATTTAGAAAACTGATGAAAGAAAAAATGGTTTGGGGTAACTTTTTTATATAGAAGATCTCCACATTGGCTGGGATCTGTATTGTAGGAGACATCTGCTTTCTTAGTTACCCTGCATTAAAGCTAAGTGTATCACCTAACCACTTCCTATTTATTAGTTTATGTGTTGATACTAGTAACTACTCCCTAAGGGACTTATCTTTGTCCTAAATCTACTCATTCTAAAGTCAGTAGTTAAATTTCTACTCACTTTAAAGAAATGAGAATTAGAGTAATAATGAGGACTCTAGCAAGAGCATAAAAAACTGTGAGATATCTATCTTTGGCAACTATCTAAAACAGACACAGAAAGAAAAAGGTCACATGGAAATCTAGAAGACAAGCTCTAAAAATTAAATATTTGCTTTTTTCCTATCCCTTGAATTCCCTCTGACTGCACAAATGTAAAATGCAGTTTTGATTCAATGTAAAATAATAAGCAATAGAGGAAAGAGTTGACGTGCCAGACTCTCAGCTGGTTTAATCCAGCAGAGCAATCTATATCAGCTGAGAGCCCAGACCCATGAGATTGTTAAATGATTGTTAATTATTACAAGAAAATAGCTCCTTTCATGAAGTTTTCCCTATTCATCCACAAGAAAATTCACATAACAGTTAATTCGACTCTGTGAATTTCAAAGAGTTTTTAGACTTTAGTTTAACACCAGAATAAGAGAATGATGTTTTAGCATTTTATTTATTAATAAATTCATTTATTTATGAGGAGTGGGAAGAAGACAAAATAGCTTTTTCGCATATGCAAAGTTAAATGCTAAGGAAAACATTTTTGAATGTGTTACAGAGTGACTGCAGATGATGCCTCTGTAATGATATAAAAAGTGGACCTAGTTACAAATGATCTGTAAAATTAATCTCTGAATGAGATAAACAAGAAAATATTTAAAATACATAATGAAGTAAAAGGTGAATAAAGTCAAACCCATATCAGCAAATAAGGCAAATTAGACAAACCCCATCATGAACAATACTGACATTCCAGTCTGTTGATAAAACATTTGTATGGTATTAAAGTCTTTATATAGAATGTAATAGTAGTAGTTTGTATATTATAAACATGCATATACTGCAGACACATTAGTGTGTTTCTCATTTCAAGTGAGATTTACTTTCTATGCTCCTGTCTTCATTTCCATTGAGCTGATCTTTTCTGTAGTGATGCTGAAGAAGAATACAGCCAAAGTTTCCAAAGGTGATGTGATGTTGAAGATAAACAGCAATATTGCATGAATCAATCAAGAACAGATAACCAGAAGACTGAAACGAACTTGAGAGTTTTGTAGTCAGTACGTCACTGAAAGTTATGATAGAAGGTCATTAAATGTGCCATAAATGCAGACACATAAGTGCTTAAAGAATGGATATAAGACCAAAGGGACAGTAACAATTTGTTCTAAAGAGAGCCTGCTCTGCCACACTGTTTAGTTCTGCATTAGAACTTGCTTTGACCCAGGAGGAGAGATGTACACCAGGGGAATTTGTTGATGATACATACTGTGACAGGAAAATCAATAAAAAAAAAAAGAGCAAAAATGTCAAGACGGCTCTAACAGACTGTGCCCAAAGGAAGATAAGTGCTTTATGCAATTAAATGTAGAGAAGTGTAAAGTAATGAGATTAGGGACACAAAATAAGAGAAGACGCTTATGCCCTGTGTAATCATGTGGTACAAAATACTGGGTAGAATCAGGATCCGGAGACTGACTGAGCTCAAAAAGTTTCAGGACAGTGGTTAAGAGTAATATAGAATGTTACTATGACTCAGAGAGGTAACAATAATATCACAGATGAAGTTATTCCAGCTCCTGCATAAGAATTTATGAATGCAGCTGTATTTGCAGTATTATGATGAGTTGTCTATGCCTTACAAAAATAGCAGAAGCAAAGGGAACTGGACAATAGAATCAGGGAGAGAGCAAACTTAATTATTCATAAAGGTCAGAGAACAAAACAAAATTGCCTGCAGTCTTTGCAGAGGTGAAAGAAAATGGATCTTACTGAGGAATTTGTGGTCCGGAAAATTGTACTTGAAACAGAAGCAATTGCACCACTAATTGATCTCCTAATAAATATGAGTAAAAACATGATTGGAAGCAATCAGAATGAAACTGAAAAAAATACAGAGTGGAGAGGAGTTAGGAAGTAGAATATACTGTAAAAGTCAACAGCTGGAGCAACAGGAATAAGCATAATTCCCCAGGGTACTACCCAGCTGGGGTTTTTTTTCTATCTAACTTAAGGAAGCTAGTATTTTTGAAAGCACTGAATTCTAGGTGGGCTACCTCATACTCCAAATAGTCCTTTCTCTCACCATTAAGTAAATGTGAAGCCAACACATATGACCCCTTGTAACACAGGAAATTCTGTCAGTTGCCTAAAGTTTGGTGCCATAAGTGTGGATTTCAAGAAGGGCTTGAGTATTGGGAATGGGACCTTAGTGTTAGGCTTGTACCTGTCGTAAGAATCATGATCCTGAAGACACAGACCAAGCTGATTCTTGGCTTGGAAACATCTGAATTCTGCTGACATAATCTTTAAAACTTCAAATTTCCTTTTGCACGTGCCAAAGCTCTCATCCTGAGAAAGAGAAAGCTCATCACTGTTCAGGAAGATTTCACTCTGGGGGTCCTGGAAGGATTTGAAATATCCATGTGCTTTGAGGTGTCATTAATGATGCTTCCTATCTCTGGAAATTATATATACTATTCAAAGTCAATTCCATTTAACTTAGGAGAGAAAGGCCTAGGAGGTTGGATCAGAACACAAATCCCCTTGTGCTCAGATGATGGCTAGACAGCAGTTCTCCATTTTAGGTATGACTTTTATTCCTTCTGGTTAATTTTTCATTCCTTTAATAAGGTCACAAACTAAACTTGAGTGATGGTAACTTCACTGAACTAACTTCTAATTTCCTCAGTGAGTTTTAAAGTTATCTAACAATTATACAAACATTTTTATCTCAATGGCTGGGCCAACCAGGTTTAAAAGGCAAAAAAATGAACCTTCAAGGAAATGACTCTACAAGCCTAGCTTTAGCAGAGGTGGGCTGTGATGGTCAAGGAATAGAAGGGTTTGCTCAAGTCTCACCTTGAGCAACTTGTTAAAATGGGAGATTCACTTCATCTCTGGTGCTTTTGCACTGACTCTATGCTGACCTTAGGTAGCTTATTTGTCTCTTCTGAGCTATCAAACAGTCTGCTGGTAGAGGCCCAAAGAACCCAGCTCAGTACAGTAGATCTGAGAGGTCTTGCAAATCTGAGGACTCCTGAACTCTCTTTATAGATTTATCTCTCAGCCCGCCAGAGAATGTCTGTCTATATGAGTATAAATGTGTGTATCTGTACTTCTGTAAGCTGAGGGCATATGTGTGTTCAGTCTCACCTTTCATCTAGTGCCTGCTTCATCTCTCCTATTTCTATTTTGAAAGCCTAAGGACAACTGCAGTGGTGTTTCTTCAGTGGTTTTTGTCATCCTTTCAGTTTACAGTCTGGACATGTTGGAACAGCTGCTCCTTTTTCACAGGCTAAGAAGGACCATATGCTTGATATCAACACACTCCTAGCCTAACAGGTGGCAAATGTGTTTTTGTTGCTGATGAATTCCCACTTAGGTTTTAAATTGCTGAGATCCTACTCTCTTTATCACAATAATACATGAGAATTCAAACCTTTGCTTTCTGGAAATCAAAATAACATGAACTGGTTCCATTTCTGTTTGCTGGTTTCATCCATATAATATTTTCTGCTGGTGACAGTATCATTACATGAGTTTCTAACATTCCAGGTTATGACTGGTTTTCATAGATTTGTCACTTTTTTTCTCCTGACTCTGTGTATACAACATTATAATGTAATTGCATTATTACAAGATGCACAAATTGCCCAAATGGATTAGCTTCCTATTTAATTCAGTTTTTTTAACTAAGAAATTCTGGCAATGGAAAGAGATAATGTTTCAATGACATCTAAGGCCCAGAATCATGAGACCATGAAATCAGGTTCTTCCCAAAATCTACAGGAGTAAAGTCCCTTCCATAACTTTGCTAGCAAAAACTTAAAGTCCACTAAGTTTTTATTTTATTACTGATTTTTTTTTAAATGATGAAACTTAAGGTGCAACAGTTTGGCATTATTTTCCAGATATTTTCTTTTGATGAGCTACATAGAGATTGAAAACCTCTTCAAATCACAGATCATAGAAACAACAAATGCAGAAGCCAAACAACCTGCATTATTAGCAAAATGTATGCAAACTGGTTGATTTTACATTCCAAAAAGCTGTTTCTTTAGCAGATATTGCTGAATTGGGTCTTCAAGTAAAATAACTAACATTTACATGGAAGAAAAGGAAAACTGTGGGGTTTTTTTCAGTACTCAAGTGGAATTACTTTACTTCCTCTATCTTTCATCAGCTTCAACATTTTCCACACTTTCTGCAACCTTCATAATAGGTAGCAGCATTTGATATGTTTCTGTCATATATTTGCTCTTTATGTGTTTTTATTACTATGTCTATTTTCTAGTTGTTGCTACAGCAGGAGGCAGGAAGTGTAGCCTCTGATGGTCAAGAAAGTTATGATATATATACGCTTCATAGAAATTATGAAAATAACTGATGAAAGTGTATCTCAACAAATGTCTTAACTGTCTGTAAACACTTTATATAAATATTTTGAAGTCTGGGTGCCAGTCTTCACAGACACAGATGAGCAATAGTTGGTGATGAACAAGTTGTGTAGATGAAAACATTCGTGTATGTAAAGAGGAAGATTCTTTCTATGTCTTTAGAAACAGAAAGATGTATGTGACCTCATAAGGGGCTTTAGGTTCAGGAATTTGAATGCATGAGGATGGTTGCATACACCTCACCTTGTGTGATCCCCCTCCTGCAGGCAAAACCTGTGTTACATCTGTCCCCTCCTCACAGCCGCTGAAACGCTTTGCTCAGGGAAGCAGCTTTCACTTCAGCAAGCAGGGATATAAAACCAAAGATCCAGTGCTTTGCCATTGTGGTAGCACACCAATCAACAATCCATCTGTCATGAAAATTTGGGGGAACCCTCTCCTCTGACAGGAACGGGAAGGTACGCATTCACCTTGCAGTTTGAAAGGCTGGAGAATAAGGTGGCAGTTTGGGCTCCATGAATAAGAGTGGCTGATAAGAGGATAAGTATCTGAATACCAAGAAAATAAAAGAGTTGACATTCAAAGCTATTGCCTTTTTATCATGTATTAATTTATTACTTGTTATGATGTATTAGAGATCAAACCCCAGGTTTATGCATTTCAAATTTTTCTTGATTATACCCAGATGACATTTGAGGTCTCTATCCTCTGCTTTTCTTCAGCAATTTGCTGCCTCTTGAAATTCATATAGGATGGCACATGTCTACTTTGGAATATCATTTGAGACCTATGTTCTAGCAGAAACCATCTGGATTCATGAGGCAAGACTGAGAGGGGTTCTTATTTATGTCTATACATTTCTTAAGAGATGCTGTCAAAAAGATGGAGACAGGTTTTCTCAGTGCTGCCGAGCAATTGGATGAAAGATAACGGGCAGAAACTGATGCACAGGAATTTCCACCTGAACACGAGAAGGAACTTCACTCTGAGGATGACCAAGCACTGAAACAGGTTGCCCGGAGAGGCTGTGGAGTCTCTCTCCCTGGAGATACTCAAAAGTTATCTGGCCACAATCTTGAGTAACTTTCTCTAGGGAACCTCGCTTAAGCCAGAGCCTTGGGATAGATGACCTCCAGTGGCCCCTTCTAACCTTAAGCATTCAGTGATTCTGTAATTCTGTGAGGTCAGCAGTCATCATTTTGCCTCCTTCAGTGGACTTTGTTTCAGTTCTTTGCTTTGTGCCTAGGCATGATATGGTAATGCTTGGCTTTAATATAGTCAGAATGAGCAGGTACTGCTGCCTTGTTTGTTGGTTCATCAGTCTGTACCTTCGCAAATCACCCACCTCAGTAGGGCATATGTCAGAAATGGGCGATTGTTTCTGTGGAGCTTTGCTGTAGGATATACAAGAAACCTGTTTCATGTGAACTACATGAGCAGTGGTGGAAATCCACCTGTGGAGTTATGCTTGTTTCTGTGAAACCTGGGATACTCTCTCTACTGCCATCAGTAGTTAAGTTTCAGCATAAAACCCTTTATCTAATTTGAGTCACACTGACTATCATTTGCTAGTCTAAGGCAAGTTTTGATTGACATGTGGATATGGAAAAAACGTATTTGGAGATGGAGAAACGATAGCGGAATACCCATGACAGAAGAAACGTTATTCTTAACAAGACAGCACTTACAGAACAATGTCAAAAAAGAAAGAGGCAGAAAACTAAACAGTTTTCTAAAACTACATCAGTGTTGAAAAAGAGATCAAACTTTGTGTGAACCATGAAACTTTAAAATGAAGTAAAGCTTCAGTGTTCAGCAATATCAACTTTAAAGAGATGTGCCAAATAGTTTGGGATGAATTCAAATATTTCCTCAAATGGAGACAAGTGCAATTGGTTTTGGAGAAGCTTGGCAGTGTAGGAGGCTGTCTCCAGAGTACAGTCAGATTCAAGGTATGTTGCTGATGAGGGTGGGAGGTGGTAGAAAACACCTTCTAACAAGAGTAGATAAAGTATGTTTTACAGAATAAAGTCATTGAAATAAAGTCCTATATTGGGAGTAGTAACATAGAAAGACCACCATCCTAGTTCTTTTCTGTAGTTTGAGATTTAAATATGTCTTTGTCATATAAAATTTACAAGGGGTCTCGTGGCGTAATGGAGAGCACTCTGGTCTCTGAATCCCAAGGTCGCGTGTTCAAGTCTCAGTGGGTACCATCCCCTGGCAGTCAATGCCTCCCTGCCATCTGATCCTGTCAGATCTCGGATGCCAAGCAGGGTCAGCCCCGGTTAGTACCGGGTGCTGTGACAGTCCCAAGGACTTCACTGTCACTGTCCAAGCTCGCTTGGCCGTGGCAAATGAACCTTAGGACTTAAATGGTGGGGCCAGTTCTGTGCACGCTGTGCCTCACCTAAAAAAAAAAAAATCCACTGCACAGGCTGGAAGGGCACACACCCACATGGGGAGGGCCCTTCCCAAATCTTCATTCGTGAAGATTGGCCATTATAAAATTTACATTATAATCATGAAGCTGTCACGAATATTTAAACCGACAATTATTCTCTGAGGGTTTTATTCTCATATGAGATTGGTCACTCTGCTGGTCTGTACTTTACTGAGGATATACTTGACTTTACCAAGTTAAAAAATCCTCAAACAAACCATAGAGGATAATACAGATTTAAAAACACCCCAAACAACAACAAAACAGCAAAGCAAAACAGCATTGTGAGGGGTGCTGGAGTTATTGTTACACCACTGCCTATAACAGCTGATGGCCAAATCATACTACCTCAGGGGAAAAGGAGAAACCTTATGTTACCTATACAAGAACCCCGAATGGATAGGTTGTTAATGGCAACTCTGTAGTGCTGCTTCGGGCTGATTCTCCTTGCATTCAGGTAAGAAATTTAGGGAACAGCTACTGGAGAAAAAGGTATTATTGAAGTTTTTTGTCACATATAGTGCCAAAAAGCTTCTAGAAGAAGATTGTCAACATTAACAACACTTCTGTCATTGTCCACATCTTACTTGCTGTAAGACCTCAGAGCTTCTGGAGCTTATTCCATATGTGCAGATCACCTGACAAGTAGAGGTGAACATTTAGTAAGAGTCCATTAGACTGACCTTTCTCTATTCACGCCCTCATTTTTTTCACAGTACTGAAACAGTGAAGAATGACTATAAAGCAGTAACTTATGATACTGTCTCTCAAATATAGCACATCAAGAATTTGTACATACCCCTCTTGGTGAATCACAGGCACTTCTCCTTCCATTCTGCTTCAATTAATCCATATATTAACAAAGGCATATACTTGAGTACACAGATCTTACTTGATTTTGAGATTTTTGCCCGTTTAGTCTCAAGATGCAAAGATGATCAATAGTTACCGCCTGAAAAGTTTCTGTATTGTAGATTGATGGTACAATTGCCCTCATTTATAAAGTGATTTAATCAGATAACTCAGATTTAAAAGCTCTGCTACAGTCTGAACCTTAAAATTGGCATTTAACTTAATTTTTCCATCAATATTATATACTCCCAATTTCTACCCAATACTTAGAAGTCTATAATTAGCAGGAAGTAATGCAGACACTAACAGATTAAAATCAAATTTTAAGTTGTTCCTTAATATTATTCAATACGATTCCATGCTAAGTCTCCTTCTAGCTGCAAATACAAAGAGATGTCTTGCAGGTTATTTTGATGCAAGAATTTATTAATCAGCTATGTAAAGAGAAGGCTGATTGTTTCATATCAGTCTGTCATAATGTGGCACAAAGCTGTACCCCAGGAGAGAGGAGAGGGAGCAAGCTTGTGCACTTCTGTCCAGGAAGAGGCACCTGATAGATGTGCACTGCCAGCTGGAGTTGTTCTCTGCTTCCCTCTTGGACACACCCTTTTGCACTGGCCTGAAGCACTGCTTCAGAGGTCAGGGGCTGCCCATTGCATGACTTTGTCCCCAGGAACAGGGTGGAGAAGCGAAAACTCCTGGTGCAGCCTGGGGCAGGGCAATACTAGCCCTCCCATAAGACCAGTGCTTTTGGGGGAGGGGCATGGGAGTGGTGGGTCAGCAGTTTCTGTGGGTAAAATGGGGATCAAGCCCTGCACAAACATAGGGAGTAAATACAATCTCAGGTTCTTAAATGTGGGTGCCTTAAAACAGAAGTTAAATCTTGCATGTTTTTCTGAGATGTTCTTCACTGCAAGGTTGAAAAGACTGAACAGAAGCACAGTATAATCTTGGTCATGATTATATTTTGTGGTGAGAAATATCCACAATAATTGGATCAATCTGATGCTAAAACATGTACTAGCCTGCACTTTAAAATGTCTAACTACTTAAATGGATGGAACAGCTGCTTCATAACAGGACAACTGTATCCAGCAAAACTTGACATCACAGGCTTTTGTGAAGTTAGATGCACTGGCAATGCTACTTCAATGTTTCTGAAAGGACTTTAATAAACTGTATGTTAAAATGGATGAGATTGTGAGGATCAGAGTGGCATTTGTTCTAGACATAAATATGACAGTATTTTTAATGGAATACACTCTTTTCACAGACAAATTTAGTCAAGCAGTGTTCATGAACCCAAAACCATTTGAGGGCAATAAATAAATTGAAGAGACCAACTCTTAAGTGAAGGAATTTATGGACTAATTGCTAAAACAAGATGTGTTCCTGAGGGAAAAGGCATTCAATGCTGAGTGGAGAAAGAGGACAGGTATCAAATTATAAAGAACTGACATAAATTAAAGCATTTATTACATGATAGTTGACTGCTGAAGGGTCTAAATGGCACTGTTCTCCACAGGCACCAGTAACTCATACACCAGTAACACATACATCAACTCATACTCCAGCTGGTCAAATATAAAAGTTAAGATTTGGTTGGCTTGAAGCTGAAGTCTTTTTCCAGCATTTGCTACATAGGCCAGGTTGGTAATCAAAATGTCTCACAGTAGGTAAGATTTTTAATTGGCTCAAGGGTGCTGATTTTCACCTCTTCTGGGAATTTTCATAAAGTTGAGTTATATTGGAAAAAAAAAAAGGTAAGCAAAAGTGAATTTCAAAGTTACAGTCCTCTTTACTGAAAATTAATTTTTGAACAAACGTCCTAGTACTGACAAATGTGTCACATAAGTACATTCCACAAAACAGTGTAGTACCCTCATTATGTACCTGATCAATCACGAACAAGTAAATCAAGTTGTGTACACTGATAGAAAATGTTACGTAGAGTTTAAAAACCTCACCCCAAACTAATCACATACTTTGAATAATGAACAGATTAGACAAAATCATGGTCTGCTCACGCATATGCCACAATCAGACAGTAAAGCTAAACTCATTGGATGCATTATTCATTGTGAATTATTTGCTCTACCTATTGGTGGGAAAGCTTGCAAACACTTCTGCTGTAACTGTTATCATCTCACAGCCTGAAGAAGGAGATCTGATTACCTTTATCATTACATAGCATCTTGGATAGATGAGGATTTCCTTTATTTATTTAGTAAGTCTGACAAAAATGTTGTCCATCAAATGCTCAAACATGTTAGGGACAAACCAGGATGTCTGCTGTAAAAGCAAACCATGTATTTTCATTCTATTGGTATTTTTTGAAGAAGTCTGGGAATGCTGAATAAAGATCAGAGACTATAGTGGGTTTGGTCTGTCAGTAAAATTTACCGTAAAGATTTTTGAAAAGAGGTCATGAAAACTAAGACAATTAATAGAAGTAATGATCTCATGTAAAAATGGGGCAAATAATAAAGTACATCTCAAAGTATAAATGAATTAATACTTTGCAAGGTTAAATAGTGATCTAGAAGATAGACTACAGTGCTAACATTTGTATGTGAAAAAATATTTTTAAAAACGTAGATCCAGTGTGAATTGATAGAGAATGTGGGAAATTATATGAACATGTACTAGGGTAACAGATGAGTAAACAGTTCTTCCATCGTATGTATTGTCAACTATATTTAACGAATAAGAGGGCACTTTCATTTTTCTGTGTTGACTGCTTTCCGTTTTCATCTCACCCAAACATTTACACATCACTAAAATGCTGGTTTAGCTTTCATTCATGTTATGGAGTTGTAAATGGGCTTCAAACAAACTGAAATTCCTCATCATCTTAGAGAAAAAAGGAACTGCCCTTACTCAGAATACTGTAAGAAGGGGACAACCAGTGATAGCAACTATGCCTAAAATTTTCTGACACAGCTAACTGCTGCTAAATCTTCTGAAGCCAGATTGCCTAGAAGATCAACACAGGATAAGGCATCAACTTTACATGAATAATAAAAATCTCCTTCATTTTATAGCCTACTTCTAATGTGCCTTGTAATTTTTTGATGATTCAGACATCAGAACAAATAGCAACTTCTGGAGTATAAACAAGGCACTCATATGTGCAATTCCTAACCTGTAACATCATGAATTTATATAACTGTTATCACTGTGGAACATATGTATAATTTTATCTCTTAATGATACTAAGATACTAAAGAATAGTCTATTTTAGTTACCATGACCTCCTTTGAGATGTCTATTAATGGAAGGAACATGATAAAATGTAAAACTGTTAATCTGCATAGGAATGGCAGCTTCTATATTGCAAAATTTTCATCTTAGCCTGTTTTAAAAGGCAGAATGGACAGCAGTGGCTAGCCAAATGAGTGAATGGCAGCCTTACTCCCTTTCACCCCTCTCAACCAATGTCTTTGAAAATGCAGAAAAGCCAAATTACCAAAGTGTCTTCCCTTTCAGGTTGACCATCTTGGTTTAACACCACTTTAGTTGTGTATATATGTTATCAACTCAATATATTTCATCAATAAAGAGAGATGCTGTATCAGTATTTGGAGAGGAGAAATGATAATTTTGTACAAAACAATGTCACACTCACTCAGGCTCAAACAAGTATCTCAGTATAATTTTTAGAATACTAGTTTTAAATCCCTCAAATGAACCATAAATTATTTCTCCCAATCAAGTCGCATGCAAAAGGATGTTACGTGATTCACGCTTTCTCTGTTGTCCTGTCACTGATAATCAAAACTATTTTAATATTAACCTGAGTAGTCCAGTACTATTGGGCATTTTCATCAGTGATGATGTTTACTTAGGAATCAAAAGACAATTTTAAATTAATTTATATTTTCCACTTAAAATTTAATAACCACTTCTTTAAATTAAATGCAAATGAATTCATTATAATAAGCAAAGATAATAAATGCAAAAAACTCTTTTATGGTCATCTTTTTATATATTCCTTAAGGCTGCAAAAATAAAAAAGAACAATAACCAGAATACTGAAAGATTTCTATAAATCAGGATATTGCTGTTGCTGTGAGGGAAAAATTCAGTCCTGCATCTTCTTTGGTAGAAACTTGTCATTAACATTAACTTTAGCAAAGTATTAGTACTGCAGTGGTATCCAAATGTGATTTAAAAGGCTTCAGTTACCCCAACAGTGTAAGACATGGATGTTAACAGTTAAGTAAATGTTCTGAAACATGCAGAATAGTTTAGGGTTTAAAAATAGCTAATATTATTAGGGTAAGACAAACATTCATATGACAGCTTTCTAAGCCTCTCTAGGAAATAGATTGTACCAGAATTTTTCATCACAGTTTTCAGAGACTGGAATCATGAAATATTCCAAATATATGTTGGAAGAGACCTCAGTTGGCCCTCTTCCTTGAAGAGGAGTCAGCTATGTGCTTAGATGAGGTTGCTCCAGACTTTATCTTGTTGGATCTTGAAAATGATCAATAATAATAACAGAGACTGCGTAACCTCCCTAGGCAGTCCATTCCAGTGTTTGACTGTGCTCATGGTCAAAATAGAAAAAATTTACTATTAGTACCATCAAATAATTATTTTTAAAAACTTTTCATAAAAGTGTAAAGACAACTGAGAAAAATTGCAGCATGTCTGCGCTATGAGAGGTAAGGTTCCAAAACTGGCATCTGATGATAGGGATATACAGAACACAATGACAACTGTACTGCAGTTACACCACAAACAGAAGGTAAAGGATGATAATGCAGAGGCAAGTGAGATGTAGGTTTATGTTCAAGTGCATTAGAGGCCCAACAAGGTTTGGAGTTGGGCACTGCTTTCGCAGAAAAATGCAGTAGTTTTTGCATGATGCTAAGTTGCCAAATATGTGCATGGCTTCAGGCAGAGCCTTCTTTTCCTGCAGCTTTGACTTCCTCACATGGTGATACCCATGGTATAAAAGCATGGTATAAAAGCTGTGTAACAGTGAAATAAAATACCACATCAGAACAAAGGTAGAACAAAGATAAAGAATGGAGGAACAGTGAAAAACAAGGTGCACCAAAGATATTGGGAAATGGTTATAACAGCAAAAGGATTTCATTTGCTCAGTTTGCCCAAATATTCAGCAACTGTACCATGACAAGGCTCTTCTGCCACTGTACATAGATTTTGTTGATACTGCCAGATGAGTTAGTCTTCCAGTGTGCCACAGCACTAAGACTGAGCAGTGTACACTTAAACTACCCTTTTTATGAAACAACCTTGGATTGTACCCCAAGAAATAGGAAGGGAGTTACATAGGCTTAAACCTTCGTAGCTCACTCAAGGCAATGAAGGGCTTAATATAAAATTAGTGAGTTTTCTGCTGCTGTAAAGCTAAACCCACAGGGAATGACATTTTTGCTCCTTTTCCAACATATTTTTATGAAGTGTATTCAAATCAACACTTGGAGAATCAGCTAGTGTACCGATTATATATTTTTCTTTGGGAATTTTATGCTTCAATTAAAAATTCTATCAAATTCCTGAGGAGACCAAGGGCAGCCTCTGCTTCTGAGCCTTCCCAGCACAGAAATACATAGGACCAGGAGAGGTCTTTAGTTTGCCATTTGAGGAATGTCATTTCTGCCCAGCAGGACAGACGGGTAACACTGTCTGTGCATAACCACAGTTGGATCCTCTTGGGACCACTGCCACCACCCCGCCAGTTTTCCACTCAGGAAAAGTGTTCCTGCATTGTGACGCTGGGCAGCTGGTGTTATTGCTTGGGTGAATACATTTAGGAGCAAATACAACAAAAGCAATGCCTGCCTTTGGGAAGAGTATGCTGACAGGTTTCTCAGGGAGGGTTTCCCCAGAACCAGAGAGGCAGAGCAGTCCTGATGGGGTCACAGCACCCTGCAAGACTTCAGGCCTGACACAATCCCCCTGCAGAGCATTTCTTGGTCAGTCTGGGAGCCAGGATGACAAGGTGGCAAGGACCAGAGGGGGCACAGGACCAAGGTCTAGAGGGGAGCTGGTGCAAGGACATGGAGTGGGGCAGGCACAAAGGCAGGCACTGCAAGTGAAGAGCTCTCATGCCCCTGCCTCGGCATCACGGATCACTGGTGGGCACCGCCAGCCTCTCGCGTGGCCAGGATTTGTGCTGGGAGGGGAGGGCTTTACCTCACCCCTGTAAAGAGCCCAGCAGGGCAGTTTCACTGAGCTGTTCATACTGAATACTAAATATCCTTCTCTCCATTGCTCCTGTGGTGGGGGCGTAAGGCCTTTCTTTTCCAGCCCAGTTTCATTTTGTCATTAAATTGCATTGGCCAGCCCAGCCGATTGAAGAGCAGCCCACTTGTTGGGATTTCTTCAAATGATTCTGACAGGTACATTTTGTCAAAAATATACCACAACTGTGGCTGTCTAATCCCAAAAAGCCTTTGTTTAATTTTAAATGTGTCAGTGCAAAACATGACCAAACACAACAAGCAACAATAATCAACTGAATGTGTAACATGGATGCTGAATTATTGTTATGCTTCAAGAAAATCTTTGTTATTCCTTTGTAAAAGAAAAAAAATATGAAAAGTATGAAAGTGATATTAAGCAGATGTTAGACTGGAGTTGTCAATCTTGTCTAAGCACGCAGGTGCTAATGTGTTATAATTATCCCTTCTGGCAGTTGATATTTAGGATTTTGGATCCCACCTAGTCAATCACAGCTGTAATTGTTAAGCTTCTTACATAGTTAATACGCTTGGTAATAACCAGATCAAGATTTAATATTTGACGTTTACCATCAATTATCTTTTCTCCTGACATACATCTCCCCCACTCAGATTCTTGTAGATCGGAACACTCTTCTGATTTCACTAAAATAAATAAGAATCTGGTTATAGAAGGCTCAAATAAAAAATATTCCTGTCATTGCCTCTTGTCTCACTGCTTCGTGTTTCTTAAAGAACAGTAAGATATCTCCTTGCTACAAGCTTTAGAGGTATCATCATTTGATTCAGAAAAATTCCTTCTCATTTTAGTTTTTGATGGATTTATTTATAGACATTTTGTTTGCTATTGCAAAATTGTTGTGTAAGCATGTTAACCTAAGTCAGGCATATTTTCAGGTGATGATATTTGCTATGAAACAAAAGTAATGGCATTAGTTTTTTAGTTGAATATATATGTGTATGTTCACATGACATATATTATACCAGAGAATTTTTCCTGCTAAAAGCACTGTGAAAATTAATTCTCTGCTTAAAATATTTTAAAATTAACATTAATTTGTCAGTTCTGCATGTTTTATGCTTGTACTAACTAAAATCTGTGGTATAAAATTTCCTCCAATAAGTGTAAGTAGAACAAGAGTTGTTTTTAGAAATGTTCTGAGATTTCCTCCTGTGTGATTAGGCTGAAGTTCACAAAACTTAAATACTTCCATTCCAAATTCTCATGTGGTGCTCACAGCATGCTCAGAAGTTAGGTATAGCTTACAGGTGGCCTGTAAGGATCCATGTGAACAAAGTTTTCAGTTGTTATAATTGCATGAAAAGACTTTAAATTTGCATCATAATGAGTTCTCTATTATTATTTGTCTCTAGCAATATGACATGATTTCCCCCTTAGGTGAGGGAAAGTGGGTGGTTCTGATCCTGTCTCAAAAGACCTTTGACAGAAAAAAACCCAAAATGCACATTAATCTTTAGTGCTGATCCAGAAAAGTTCTTCAGTATCTGCCCTTAGTTACATACACAAACTATGCTGTATTTTGCATTTTGTATTTCTGACAAAAAAGGTCCAGGTACGCAATTTTTAAGATGAAAATATTTTTACATCCAGTTAAATAAAGACTCTCAAATTCCAGGAAGAGCGTATTCTCTCCAGACTATCACTTTAGACACTCGTTTGTTTTCCTGCAGAACACTATTTTAATGCTTTTAAATAATTTTCAGTTCTAGCTTCCATATGAATGCAGACAAATAGTATAAGTTAATTACAAAACTGTAATATTACATAGTTTTTTCCTTTACAGCCAATCTAGCACTAAAGAAAATAGTAGTGGGTAATATTACAACAGTGGAAGCAAAACAGCTAAGCTTGAAAATAACATTTTTTACATGTGAAGTTCTCCCTGTTGTCTAGAGAAGAGAGCATCTTGGTTCAAGGGGATCATGTTCCAAATTTGAATAGGAAAAGCCTGCAGTTAGGCAGCCAAGGGACATGAACACTTCAAAGCATAACAAATGAAACTGGACCATGTCATTTTGCAATAAAATGTGAAGTCATGTAATAGTGCCCTTTTAAGCCACTTGTGACTTTTAAGACTTCAAATGAAATGCTATTAGCACACACAGATAAACATGCTAAGCTGTTATTTGCCTGGGGCGATACCCTTGTGATTTGTAACAGGCAATGAAAATATAGCAGCCTAGGTGTTCAGGAAGAATGATATGAATACCAGTAATCTCTTCAGAGTGATGCCAAGACCTCTGATAATAAATGCTCAAGAAAATCTTGTGTTAGTCACGACAACTAAGGGGTTTTTTTTACCACATTAAAAATGTTTTCTAAAACAGGGAAGAATTCCTAGAAGATGAGGAAATTTGCAGAAAAAGAAAAAGGTATTTATATCAACCTCTCATTCAATTTTACCTCAGAAATGGAAAAAAAAAATCACTATGACATTTTATCAAAGAGTTACAAATACCTGCTTTGACTGTACATTGTGGCACCTCGATTTGTTTGCTTGAGCAAACACAGTGAACCTGTTGGCAACATAACCTCTCTGGAATTTGCAGAACCTAGAGCTCGAATAGAAACCAGATTCTATCTAGATAAAAATTTACAAGTAGAGGAACAGGTCTACCTCATATCTTATGAGAAAATTTATTATTCTGGTTCTGTACTTGTGTTGACTGGAAAACAGTAGGCAGTTCTGTGTTTCATTGTTTCCCCAACTCAAAGCATGTATGCATTTCTTGATTGAGAAAGCAAGAAGGATGCAGCATTGGATTTCTTCTCATGAAGTTTTGGGGTATGTAAATAGGAGACAGGAAAGCACTGCTTTGATAGGAGAGTATGAAAAACCCTGGCTTTCCTAAAAAAAAGGAAAAAAAGCCCCATCTCTTTCAGAGCTGCATCAGAGAGCTCTGCAAAGGAGATGCCAATCCAAATTAACCTGGAGTGCCACAATAGGCCAGGGTGTAAATTTAAACAAAAATCTGGATAGCAGCTTCATTTTTTAACAAGGGCAGTATATCTAGTCAGTACCTGATGTATGCTCTGTTTTTCCAGCTGGCAGAGACTCTTGGGGTATGCAGGCACATATTTCCAAGCATGTTGTTCTTCTGAGTTGTTTGTGCTTGGACCATAACTGCAGTCTAGGCAGCCAAAATAAAATATGCCAAGTAATACTGGCTGAGGGACAGACAGATTGGATTGAATTCCTGCCTGATACAATGAGTTTGACATCACTGGAGTCACACAGTGACAGTTCATTGTTCTCCACTTTCAAACACAAAATATGGAGGGGGCCTTACGGTAGGACGGTGAAGGCATTGCTGCCGCTGCCTTCATGAAATTGTTTTTGTTCTCTCCTGGAGACAACAAGGAAATATCAGCCATGAGGATTCCCTGTTTGACTGAATTTTGTGACCACAGGCAGACAGGACAAGTGGCCTTGTAGAGATACAGATTTACCTGGCAAATGATGGGGAGACAACCAACCATCTAATTTCCTCCTCCCACTTGTCAGTGACAGTGTCACAGCTTCTCGAGTGCTTCCCCAGGTGCTGGTAGAGGATGTGGAGCCACTGAAATCCATGAGAACACCTATCCCTGACTCATGGATTTCAGTGTCAATCTGAAAAGTCAACAACATTTCTCTGCCTGAGTTCACCATTTGAAAAACAGGAGTGTAGAAATGTTCACCTGCTTGTGTGGTGCTTGATATTCAGGTGATGAAGCAATTACTGGTTTTAAATAAAGGGTTTAAATAAACTTTCTCAGTTAGGATGTATTTGAAACATGCATAGCCCAACTCTCTTTCATCATAGGAAATGAAATATGGAAGAATTTTCTTTGCAGGTAAGGCAGACTCTGGAAGGAAAAATATAAACCAGGTTTTTTTGGTGTGCCATATTTTATGATTAAAATCTAAACTAAGTATATATGAGCTCCAATAAACAAAAATCTCCTATAGTTTGCTTTAAAGCACCATGCTATTGTCTCTTTAAATAATAATGAAAAAGGACAAAATATTCTACAACTTCCATAAAAAAAGTCATATTTGTATAGACCCCAAATCCCCTCTGTTTAAACAGGGTGATTAATATCAGCTCCTGTAGGAAATTAAATCCAGGGAAGAACAGTAATATGCAGATATGCAGATTTATAGGCAGAATGGCTAGCCCTGGGTAAGAGAGTCAGGTTGATTAATCTGCATCCTCAGAATACAAAATGAAATGCTGAGCTCTCCTGGGTTAGTACCAGAAATGACTTTTCTTTCTTACATTAGAAATAAATGGACAAACACATACACGTATATTGCAAAAGGCCTTAATATCACATGCAGTGTTTACGAAGGTGATAAGAGTTTAATATTTAAAATATCCTATTTCATCTGGGAGGGAAAAGGAAAAAAAAGAGCGGCTTCTCATTAGGATGAAGGGTTTTGTTTATGATAAAATAGTATTTTTTTAAAAATCTTTCATAAAGACTACAAAATTATAAGGAAATCCTGTATTAGCATGCAAGAGAATCTTTAATCTGTTCATAGGCATTTTACTGAAAGAATAATGGGAAGATATTGGGCACTAACATGGTCATAGTGTGGAAAAAAATGGAATCATAAAACAAAAATACTCAGTCCTAAGTTTTTAGTATAAATTTTGGTGCACTGTGCTTTTTTATTTCAAAATTAAAAATACAATACAGAAGCACAATAGATCAAAAGTATGATTCTACAGGCTTAATTTCCACAAATACAAATTCCTCCATAAATATAACCTTTCTCTCATTTCAGAATAATAGCATTTCCACATTATCAAGAATAAATATGTGACTTTTAATAATTCAGTCTTTAAAAAGAACACCCTAAAACCTTAGAAAAATATTTACAGCAAAATGCAGAATGTCATTTTCAGATTTTTTTTCCCCCTGTCGTTTCTGGAAAACCAAGCCTGTTATTTAAAATCATTCAGGGTCTCTCCAATAATTGTATAGAAGTAGGCATTATGCTATATTATTAAAGCTGTAATTTCCTGCTGAATCTGGCTGGATGTTTCTTTTTATCACTTGGCAATTTCTATCTAGTTATGGCATAATTAAGTTTCCTGACCCTTGCTCACTCTCTTAACAGGACGCTTAGAAATATACTAGAATTGCAGATCTTCAACCTGATGTCCTCTCTCCCCACACAGTAATGGAATAAAATTATTAATCCAGTAATTGTACAGAACACATTACTTTGCATTGAATGTTCCTATTTCTCATTTTCTGTTAGTGACAATCAGGCAGAGGTACAAATCATTTCTGCAGGGAGCAGAGCCCTTGAAAAAGCCCCTCATTCACTCCACTGGAGCTACCTGTACAGCTGTGATTATTCAAAGTCTAACACAGTACTAGGCTCAAGCGAACAAAACAAAGTTAATAAAATGGAATGAGGAACAAGATATTTTCCTGTCTGCAGCCTCCCATGTGCCAAAATTAGAATCTTACCTCCAAGTGATAAACCACACTTCCAATTGCATTTGTATAACAAGACTAATGAGTCTCAGCTAAGCATTTCAGATTTGGCTGGTGTTAGCAGTGGCCATCCACTGTGAGGGTACACTCTGTATGCCTGGGCCATTAAGTGGGGGTGAGTGAGAAGGGAGAGGAAAGAAGTTGGAAGGAAGACAAAGGATCCCCATTCTTGAACCTTAGTAGCCAGGCACCAAGGATGTGTGACCAAACATATTAAAATCTCCACAGAAGGAATCCTTACTGTGCCATAGTGAATTGCAAAATCCCAAATCAGTTCAGTGAATTTGAAATTTTGAAATTTATCCTGATGTGCCTTGAACTGAATCTCAGTTCCATCATTGTCTGCACGGGACTTCTGAACCAAATGTGTGATATTTATCCCAATATCTCTTATGAGCTCCATAACTCAGCAAATGAATGAAGACTTGAAAACCAACCTTCCCCCCTGCCCTTAATAATTTTGGTTTATTTACAGATTACCTACAGCTGGGATGGGAAGGGAGTGATAGGAGTGTTAAATTTTATCACCATTTTCTAAGAAACGTAGTGGAATCTTATGCTACATAGAGTGTTTTGACTCTAGCAGTGGATGTCACTAAAATATGAGTCATAATCTTTGCACTGGTCTCCTCCCTCTTTCCTGATTGAACCTCTCTGCCTCTTAGAAGAAGTATATCACTAAAACCTGATGGTTTATTGGGCTGAAGTTCTGTGAATGTATCTTCAGTGCACACTTGAATTGATGTAACAAGCTAGTGAGAAAGTCTCTGAAGCAGCATTGCTCCTTTAATAAAATTCTGATCTTAGAGAGGATAAATAGCAAAACAAAATCCTTATCTTCATGAAAAACTCTAGCGATTTTATTCAGATGCAATAACATGTTTCACACTGAAACAAGGCAAAGGACTGTGTATCATTACAGAATAGAAATACAAATAAAGCATAGGAGGATGCATTAGGATATTCCATTTGATCGTAGTTCTTTTTTTGTATTTTTCCATGCTGTTGCCTTGTCCTCTAGTAATGAATATCTTCATTTTTTTCTGAAGCACAGACTGCACAGCCAGAGAGTGCTGGTTGCATAAGCATTTCCATTACAGACTGTCAGGTTTATAAACTCATCTCTGTTCCTTGCTTTACATCTGTACGAGAGGAATGTGTGCAATTTTCACTACTCTGATAAATCGAATTGATCAAATAATAAAAATACTGTTCTAAAGTGCATTAGACAATAGGCCATTTCCAGTGAAAAACAATACTGCAGCAGTTGTTTCAAGGTGGCTTTTTTGTTGTTGTTGGGGTTTTTTTCCTATTTTTTTACCTGCTGCAAAATAGCTTTGGTTTTATTTCCATTGAGTCAGTCACTGCAGAAAAGGTAATCACTATAATCACAGCAAAGATTTCTGTTTGTCTAAGGCACTTAAGTGACTGCCATCACCATAGCGTCTGAGCAGCTACCAGAGAAGTTGTGTTTCATGGCAGGCTTGATGTGAGCTAACTTTGTTTAATTTATAAAGCAAATAACTTTGTCTGTGACTTATGCAGTCATCTCAACCACTTTTACAATTAATAATCAGCTTTTATACTGCCCCAATCTGAGGTAATAAAAGAGATATGGCGAAAATAAAGCTGTGAACTTTCAATATGTTTGTTTCTCTCCCCTGCACTTAATACAACGTACACTAATTGAGGTTTATTCTTCTTTAATATCCAGCACAAAAGCACCATTTACACAGGTCTAGTAGCAACAAATAATACAGTGTTCTATGAAATCTCCCCTGCTCATATTTGGTAAGTGGTAGATGTGCAGGAGTATCGTAGATAGAGATGCATGACATATGAGTCATTATATGAAAATATACTTGGGTATTCATGTACAAAACAATTGTTAAGATTGTAGCTTTACACCACTGGTTTGGTCTGAGGTTTTGTCTTTGCAGTAGGAATGTGGTCAGCTCTACAGACAAAAAAATTATATATTTGTGCAAATCATAAACTTGTTTTTTTCATACAAAGACCTCTATGTATATAGATAAAAATTTCTTTAGTGTATCTGCAGGAAACATAGTGGTTATTTGCAGACACACAGTTTATTGGAGCTCAGCGTGTTCTAAAATCTATGGGTTTTCAATAAGGAGCTTTTGCACATTTCCTTCCCAACTTTTCCTGCTTTTCAGTCCACGGTAAACATACTCAGGCACAGAATTCTCTCCGTTCAGCCAAGTCTGGTTGTCCATGTAGGTGCACAGGGACTGGGACATTGCATAAAATGCTAATCAGCATCATTCTAATTCTCACAGTCTGATGGATATTTATTTAGGATTGCTAAGCACCCTAAATGTCATACACAAATGACACATATATAATCCATCCATGTTAGCAAAAAACCAAATAGTTACATGACATTCACAATATTGTCTATGTTCTCCCAGAACCAAACCAGGTCAGTTCTTGTTTGATTTCACCTGTGTGAGCCTGCTTGATTTTACCAACTGACAAGAGAGTTATCTTTAGAAATTAAACGTTGATGTTGTAATTTCATTTATAGTGTTTTGCTTTATAAGGGACTAACAGTGAAATAATTACAAAACAGCTATTAATAAATACATGCATTTGTTATGAGGAGGTGGCAGGGAGGAACTATCACTTATGTTCCTACAGTTTCATTGATAAAAATGATCTTGGAAGCAGGAGAATATATTATTTTTTTTCGTTTGGATTTTTTTTATCTAGAAGTCTGGAAGACATTTCTAAAATAGATCTATTTTCTTTTCATTCTGCAGAATAATGCATGAATGATTATAACATATGCTCTATCTCCAGTTTTTTCAACCAGTGGAAAAGTGCCTGACACAATAATCACAACTTGTTGGGTTTTCAATCTGATGCTGTCCTATTTTATCATGGTAGTTAAATGTCCATTCTTGTTCGAAGTGATAAATGTTATGGCCATTTAACAGTACCGAAAAAGAGAGACATGTTAAACCAAATATTGCTTCAGATTGTGTCTTTTATTCTCCTTTATCATCATATCTTAATTTATAGTATAATCATCATTATCACAACTGTCAGCCTCATTTAACCTTCCCTGCTCTCCCATGATTCTCCGCTGTCAGGCCTGATTGCCTGCCTTCTGCTGACGGGCTGATAATGCCTGACTGATTAGCCCTCCCCGAGAAGAAGACAATGATATATAGAACCGCACTGCTCGCTCTATATATTAATGAGGAGCTGGCAAAGCTTTGATAAGGCAGTGGAATAATCCATCAGCCAGAGAAGGAGCTTGTAAAACTGGTGGAACATTTCATGGGAAAAACACCTGGGAAGGATGTAATGACCCAGCAGCTAAATACCTCTCAGCCCTCCTTCCCCTCTTGTAATTAACATCAGATCGCTGCTTCGTGGCTGGTGCCCAGGGTGTTATCAGTCCCCAGATCCCGTTTACCTTCTCCCTGGTTTGCACCCAGGGCTTTAGGGCCTTTACGATGTCTTTAGCGAGAGGGCAATTAATAGCTCATTTTCCTTGGCGTTGGGAACTGTTTATCTTCTGAACTAGCTCTTATCGCAGGCCACTACCTATGAAAGGCGAGAGTCATCGCGGTTTTGTGCTCTAGTTGTTACACTTACTCAGCAGAGGCCTGCTTTGCCATTAGATACAAAGCTTCTGATGGCTACTTGAGTTTGAATGCACTGTTATTACAGGTATTATATGAAATTGCTTGTGTTATGTGAAGGGGATTATAGAGGTTTTGGATCAATAACTTCAGTGGATGTTGGGAGTGATTACAGTGCTCTGTCAATTTTTCCCATTTGGCTGTCAGTACTGATTTACAACACACCACCTCTTTTATTCACATCAAATCACTCATTTCATTGGTAAATTCTATATATCTCATTTTACTTTAAGTAGCTGATTTGGGTAAAATAAAATTACTTCCTCTCTTCTATGTATGTGAGAGTGTGTATGCATGTATACACACAACAGATATAATCCTATAGAGCTATAAAAGGCACCAGCATTTCCTAAGCTTTGTCCTCTTGGAGAAGACAGCATACAACAACATATAGGTCACCTAAATAAGTGCAAGTAGTTAGAGTAAAAACATTTCTTCAATGGCTAGGGGGTTTTTAACATTTTTTTTGTTTCCTTTACAAAATTGGCAGATCTGCTGAGGTGCAACTGTCCAGAGGATGCAGAGTATTTTACATCACTGGAAAAATCAACAAAGAAATAAAATAAGATATAATTCATATATTACTGGATAAACATCCCAAAGAAACTGCTTTTGACATTTCAGGCTTTCAGCTTTAAACTTGGTGCAAAAGGTCCATCCTGAAGAAGGAAGCTCAAGTCAAAGCTATGGATAACATTCAGGACATCCACCCTGTAAGACTACTTGGGTTGACTGTACAGTGGTGATGGGGACTGAAAGAGGTTGATTCCAAAGAGGAGATGCTAGGCATTTTGCAAAGTCAAGATCTTCCTACTGTGTAGAGAATTGCAATTTTTTGGAAAATACAAGATTTCCTGTTTCCAAAGATGTGTCACTTAGAAGTGACAAAGGTTAGTGGAAAAAAAAAAAAGAGCTCTTAGAAATGGCCAGTGATACATCAGATTTGGCACAAAGAAGAGCAGTGAGATGGAACATGGTGAGATAGTCAGGCTTCTATGTACCAGTTGAAATTCTCCATTAGAAGACATTGGCATCACATGCAAGCCTTCAAACCAATGTAAGTGAAGTATATATGTATGTTGCCAGTGCTGTGTTTATGTAGTCATTTTACTTCATGTTATGATATATATACACCTGTTCTGTTTATTCTGGAATAAAAAGCTAACAGTGTTTTCTATTAACCTTGACCTAAAAGGGGCCATATATTCTTCTTAAAGTAATAAGCGACTTAAAGGAACAACCTATAAAGAGCAAACAATTAAAATTTAACAACTCACCCCCCCGCAAACCTCTAGTTGCAAATGGTTCAAAGAGTCAAATTGATAAAAAATGGATTTACAGAACAATTAACTCAGACACTTTTGACTGCTAAAGTCATTACAGTGAATTAATAGATTATAGAATATAGAAAAATATATTTATTATTGTCCCTGGAATAAAATGTCCTATTTCTTTTTATTGATGCTTCCCTTAATGTATACAGATTAACTTTCTCAGATTTGGAACTCTCAATCTTTTTCCTTTACCACAACATATTTCCAAATAGAGTTTAGAGATTTTAAAACAAGAAAATTCATGATGATGCTTAAAAGCTATCAAGTAAAATCTGCATAAAATGTGCCTGTTTTTCGGAATAGTCACATTACTGCAGGAACACTGCATTATAGTTATTGATACTGAAGAGATTTTTTAAAATGTCTGTTCTTAGAAACCTAGCACAAGAGTTTTTGGAGGATTGTTAGTATTTTTACTAATACAAAAGAAGTCCACAGATTATATGTTATACTTATGCTTGCATTGAATATTAACTTGGAAAAAAATGCTAATGAAACAAACTCTCTTTCTCAAAATATTCAGTCAAGAAATATTAAGAAAATAAATATGGGTCAAAAACTTTATATCCACTCATGATTCAGGAGACTGAGCTGGTTGCAGGTAGAAGAAACAAACAACCAAAATTCAAAGCTCAAAATAGCATTTAAGCTGATAAGCCATTTATCCACAAAAATACAGGCGGCTACCCTTGTTTATACTGTATTGTATCTGTAGAAAAGAAGTTTTACCAATATATCCTGTGGAATGAGCTGGTGCTTAGCAGGAATAACGTTAGCAATATCCACTCCAGACTTGTACAAATTTAGTTATTTGTGCTTAAAAATGTTACAGTCAAATAATTTTGCTTTGAGGCCTAGAGGACTTAAGTTTGAGCTCTGTAAGGTCCCATGTATCTATTCCTGTGGTAAAATTTGGCACAGGAAATCCATCTTTACATGGATTTTGGCTCTGTAAACATACATGAAGCTTGAGGATACATGCTGTATTTGAATAAGTTCTTCTATGTGGTTCCAGGAAAGATATCACATTGGCTTTGCCAAAGAGTTCCCCCCACCCCCGCCCCCTGCCAATTTATCAACGTGTCCACGGGTCTCAAAGTAGGTATATGAAACTACTACTGCTTTCAGCACAAACTGGTAAAGAAAATCTTAGTGGTAGGAGAGTAAGAATCGTAAACAGGTGCATATGCATATTATCATTGAAATGTATTTTATTACTCAGATCCCTTTGTCTTGATGCACACACTCATGGATTTTGCTCTTTTGCACATCAGCGCATCAGAAGAGAAGTTTTCTCTGTGGTATCAGCTTCTACTCATTTACTCAGACATGCTGTGTTAGCTGACAAGGTGATGGCTGTGTGGAGAGAAGTTTTGGATGTGCTGTGAGGGACATGCTACCCTGTGCCTTCTGGCTTTCCAACTGAGACGGGTTATTCCCCACACTCCTCCATTGGGAGCTGCTTCTGTCACCTGCACTGGCAAACAGAAAACAGACCTCTCTCTCTCTTCAGCTAAGTGAAACTCTATGAGTGACTGTGGTCTTCTATTTCAAAATGAAAATTTAAACCCTGCAGAAAGTTTCTCACCTCAGTTGCCTAAAGAAAGCTTGGATAAAGCCCTAGAGCAAGTACAGCAGGGAAAAAATTCTCAGCAGCAGGTAAGGTCAACACAAGGCTGATAAAAACATGCCTGGCCATAAAACCTTGAGAAGCCTTTGAAAAAGTAATAAAGTATTCCATCAGTTTTAATTCATGTATATTGTTTGTAAATCTCACACTTAAATTGCACTTTTGATATATGCTGTGCAAGTAAATGGCAGAAAAACTATTGTTTTAATGAAAGCTTTAGAACTTCATCTCATCATACAGTTCTAGAATTTAGGGACTGTGAGAAACTAAAAAAAATATGATGTTTGTGATGAAGCTGTCTGCCAGGCTAGGGCCATTGCCTGGGTGCTGGGAGGTAGTGAATTAAAAACTTGCAGGGTAACATGAACAATTTAAGAACTAACTTTAGCAAACATGTGATTATCTGAATGGTTAATGGCATAGAAAAAAAATCTTGAAATTAACAAATAAAAATAAAAAAGTCCCAGAAGTGTTGAAACTAAAAATATCTAAATGATACTTCAGTCCACACTATACTGAAACCTGTTTAAATGTATTGATTCTTACCAATAACACATTTATTAATAGGAGTGCTGGTGTAGCTCCTCAGCAAAGCCTCATGTAATCTACTACAAGGGTGGCATTAAGTGTTCAAAAGGAAATTGGTTGGAGGTTGGTTTTGATTTAATTTGGGTTTGAAAGGGAGAAAGTAAAAGTCAGATGCTTATTTATACAGGTTCCCTGGTAGCAGAACACCTTTATACATTTTATTCCAGAAGTAAATTCATCCATTTTTTTTCTGAAAGAATGTTTTTAAAGTGTTTGAATAAACAAGTTAAACCAGGGTCTTTTCTGGACTCTATTGTGATCAGTTCTTGCAGAAAAAAAAGCTATGAGTTTCTGCAAAGCCACTGGGGTCAGAGGAGATTTAGGTTAGATATTAGGAAAAGGTTCTTCACCCAGAGGGTGGTTGGGCACTGGAACAGGCTCCCCAAGGAAGTGGCCACAGCACCAAGCCTGACAGAGTTCAAGAAGCATTTGGAAGATACTCTCAGGCATGTGGTGTGACTGTTGGAGATGGTTCTGTGCAATGCTAAGGGCTGGACTCGGTGATCCTTGTGGGTCCCTTCCAACTCAGCATATTCTGTGATTCCATGATTATTCTTCTTGGTCATCCACATGTGCAATTTAATCACCTGAACAGGCAAACTTAGTTGCCTTATTTGCCTAATCAAGTAACTGCTGTGTTTGAGATGGGTGAGGGTCTTCAGGCTGTCTCTCAATCATTGGTCTAGAGCAGAGCTGGTCTTCCATATCTTCTGCATTATACCTGGCAACACCATTAGGCTGTGTCAGACAAACTGGGTTGTTTCAAATAGTTCTAGCTGTCTAGGCTTAGGCAACTGAAGCAAGATCATAAGACTGACAGCCAGAGCAATGGGTCTTCTAATCACATCTTTACTGCTGAATGCTGCTTGCTAACTTAGAAATAATGGGTCTGAGAACCACCTATATGTGTAAGGTTCCTGTTCCCTTGAATAAACCTACTTCAAAAAATCTCTATATGCTAAAATTCTGTATTTGATTTCTTTTGCACATTGGATTTGGTAAGACTCAGGCCTAACTAGATTTTGAACAGAGGAGATAGCTGTAGATTGCAGGAGTCATATAGCTTGTACAGACTCACACAGCAGCAGGTGTAGGAGTTACACTTCATGACTTTCTAACTCATGCAAGAATTTTCAGGAAAATTTCTTCAAGGTCCTGATTTGATAATTGTTAAATAATAACTCAGAATGTTACTTCCTTCTTGAGACTGCTGTAAAGAAATTTTACAAAAGTTTTCTACACTTATACAAGATCAATTTTACACATAGCATCCGGTGAAACATCATTTTGCATGGAAAGATCTTCCTTGAAATTGGAACTATATTTATGTTGTTGATTACTATATAACAAAAGAGATTTTTACTGAAGCCAAGAAATTACCTGAAAAGTTTAGGCCTTCCCCAAAAATCCTGTGCAATATTATGAGGACAGAGCCCCTACTTAGTTGTGGGAGACATACAAAATAGAAAGCATACAGCAGCTTGTCACTGTACTGAGTCATTGTTAATATCCTTTTCCACAGTGTTCTTTTTTTCTTGTTTTATCTCTGCCCTCTCAGACATCACACATTCATTTTAGAAGAGATCCTCTCTCAAATCCTATGGCCTAAAGCTTCCTGTACATCTCTTCCCACAAGTCCATGCACGCCCAGAAGTCACAGAAGGTCAAGTACTGATGCCCCATGGCTTTTAGTCCTACAAAAGAATAGCAGGGCTATAAGGTTCTTAGAAGCTTTGCCACGGATCACCCTTGAAGACACTTGTGCACAGTCCTGAGCCAGTGTGAAAGGTCTGGAAAATATAGGCCTCTGTTTTTTGTTTGACAAAACTAAATTTCAAAGGTATACAATAGGTGAGATAAAGCATCTTATCCTGGGATGAGCATTCCAGGTATGAGGCTTTTGCTCATTCTCTGGAGATGAATGTGCCACTCCAAACATTCTCTGTGTCAGTACCTCTGTGCAAAATCAATAAATCCAACTCTTTTACTTGTGTATTATTTACCTTTGGGTAGATGTCTCAGTTTTGGTACACCATCTGAGCTATGTGATGTCCAAACTAGGACACACAAGTTCAATCTGAACTGCTCCAGTTCAGAAATGCTTTTAACCCAGATGAACGTGTCTCAAATGTAGCTGAGGGTTTTATCTAAGCTGTTTGCTATGAATTTCTCAGTTCAACATGGGGTTTTGGGATCCCAGAGATTAATTTTTAAGTTATAGTCTTCTCTGTCACTCAGTCTTTTTCTGTTGTAAAATGGGAATACTGACTTCCTTTTTCCCTGCACGCAAAATGCCATGAAGGACTGCAGATTGCCTATCACCATGTGCACTATTTATAGAATCATGGAATTATAGAATGGTTTGGGTTGGGAGGGAACTTAAAGATCATTTAGTTTCAATCACCCTGCTATGGGCAGGGACACCTCCCATGAGACCAGGTTGCTCAAAGCCCCATCTAACACGGTCTTGAATATTGCCAGGGATGGGTCACCCACAATCTCCCTGGGCAATCTGTTGCAGTGCCTCACCACCCTTACAGTAAGTAATTTTTTCCTAATATTCAATCCAAGCCTAACCTGTTTCAGTCTGAACCCTTTACTCCTTGCCTATCACCACAGTTCCTGATGAAGAGTCCCTCCCCACCTTCCCTGTAGGCCTCCTTCAGATACTGGAAGATTGTCATGAGTTCTCCACACAACCTTCTCTTCACCAGGCTAAGCAGTTTGTAGTAAGGATCTCTGTCCCCTTCTACAAAAACAGCAAAACCAATAGTTGCAGTTTCTGGCCCTGCAGAAGAGGAGTATGAGACACCTGGCAGATGCATTTCATGCAGTTTTCTGCAAGCAAATCCTCACCCATGAGCCAGACAGCACTCCCACAAAAAAAATGTGTCTGCTTGCAGTGTTAGCATTGGGTAATTGATTTGAAGGGGAGCTACAAGGAGATCAGGGGAGCTATAGGGATATAATTCCTGGGTGTAGGAATGGGAAACCAATGTTAACAGGTAAGAGTTTGACCTCCTTTTTACCTGACACCTCAGATAAAGAGAAGGCTGATTTTCTGTCTCATGAGAGCATTCCCCTGCTATAAGGGACCTGATGGTTTATATCCCATATACCCGACCTGATGCCACTTGTGGTTAGAGCATTCACTGGGACATATAACATCAACACAAGGAATTATTAAAAAACACATATGGTGACAGAATCTTCTTGTGTTAAGAGCTTATTGTGTTTAGCTCAGTGATTGCATATGACTGTCAGAAATCAAATGTCTTCCATTTAACCAAATTGATAGCTCTGGATTTTTCCCCACATGATCAAAACTGTATCATGAATAACCTCTACTTTTCTGAAAACAGGAAAGTATCTAAGGTGGTGGAAAGGCTGGGGACAGATTTGACACAAAGTTTTGCATTGGACCCACTAATTCTGGAAAAACTATAGAAAAACTAACCAGGTTAAATGACAGGAACCATTTACAGAACAAATGTGCATAAATTCAGTTGATCAATCACTATAGTGAATCCTGAAATTGTCAACTTCCTTCTGATTCCAACCATCTGAGAGACATGTTTCTCCCCTTCTCCTTATGTCACCTGTCTTCTCCAGAAAATGAAACAAAGACAGTATAATTCATATATTTTATTTCTTAACATAGGACCTTGTTATCAGTTACACACCTGGTATCAGGGACTCGTACTTGCCCTTTTGAGATGTGATGCTCACATCAAACAGTCGCTGATTTAAATGAGCATTCTCTATTCAAACATACAAATCTGACTTAGATCAGTCCAGTATTCTGATGCTGCACTTAATTTATGGATGAAGAGATACTTTAGCTTTTTTATTACTGCAGGTGTTTTTCTCTCTGTTAACAAGTACCAATCAATCTTAATTTAGTTGCTATATTATGGTGTTTTAATTTGAACTGTCTTCTGATAAGATAAAGTTATTCTTTATTTTAAACATGGTAATCCATGTGGGTGAAAAGAGCAATGGGGAATTTCTGTGTGACACATTTAATCGTTCAAATGAAAAATAATTGAATACTTTGCAGCTCAAAAGTGGTTTATCATCATGGGTATTGCAGTGTTTAGAGTTACTTAGTTTGACCATGTTAAAGCAAAAATAGATTGTTCAGTTGTGAAGCATATTATTTGTCATCTATTTAGTCTGCTGTTTCTTTCAGAGAAAAATCTTCATTTGGTGTAGAAGCTCACACCAAAATGTGTAGGGATGGTAAAAGCTTGCCATAATAAGCCCTTACCTAAGGTGAAAACATTACTATTTTGAAAAACAAGATAATTTGGAAGACTGCCTACACTTACTGGTTGCAACAAAAGTGACACAACCATCTTAGCTGTTAAATATTTTACTACTCAGCCTTGTATCTTTATGCTGTTTCTGTTGCCAGTCTTCTGTATTCCACTTCATGAAACTGATCGCTGAATTGGGTATTTTATTATCATGATGTTAATAAGCTTTCAGGTCAGAATCCATTTTTTGACTTTGTTTTCCAAAGGACCCCAGGCCCTGTGAAGGTTCATTAACGCCATGCAACAAACCCATAACTTTGGGGCAGCATTCCATAGTCTCTGTTTACAATTATCTTAACATACATCACTCTAAGAAATGTCAAAATCCTCACAGTATACAAAAAACCTGTCTCCCCCCAAATGATAACTTTGAAAACTGATGTCTTTTGCACTGTTAGAGTCACAGATTTGAGAGACTATTCCTTGAAACAGCACTAAAGATGCCTAATCCATTTTCTCATCTTTTATTAATCAGACTAATATTCAAGCATACCAAACCCTACTCTACCCACATGCAGGTAAGCACACCAACACCTCACAGCTATAATATAACCAGCTGACTAGAAGCTGCTTTTATTTCTTTTATTACAATTTTTGCTCAATTTTAACCCTGAAATTTGCTTTATGGGGAAGTGTCTGCATACTGCCTTCCTTTTGTCTCAACCAGAGGGTTTAATAGCTAAGGTAACTGAAAAGGACTAGCACCAGAAAGGCTTTGGTTACCAGAGAAACCGTAAAAACAGACCCCAGTCTCCATGGCAAAGAGAAAAGCTATTTGCTGCAGCCTTTTCAGACCTTGAACAGACACTGACAGTTTTCCTATAATCAGTGCAGATTATTTGTAGCAACTAACTATATTATAATGTTAACTATAGGAGGTCTTTGAAAATATACAGTGCGAAAAAAAGGAAGTAAATATAAGGATTTTTTTTTTTTGCTAGCTTAGGTATGCCTGTATCATACATTTAGAAATGATATATAAATCAGTCTAACATTGTATTCCAGCGAAAGCACCTCTTTCTTAATGTTCTGTCCTCCCCCTCTTTTTCTTTTTGCTTTTAATTTTCTGAGGAAATCTGTGTCTTTTGTGGTGTTTAAATACCTTATATCCCAGTGAAGAAGTTGTTATGATAAATGTATACACTATCGTTTTACTGCATGCTGACTTCTATATGTTTTTCCAAATCCTATACATCAGTGATGCTTATCTTATCTGAATGACTTGATAGCTGATTCTTCCTGGTGTCTATTTCAGGATATGTTCAAATTACACAATATATATTTTTTAAAAGATCTTTGTAATTCATGGGTCTGCAAACCCTGCAATACAATTACCTAAATTACCAGTGCACATTTTAAGTGCTCCTTGTGGCTAATCATTCTGTCCTCAGTGAATTGCCTGACTTGCCAGTGGTGCTTTCTCTGTAATGGCACTGTTCAGTCTCTGTCCTCCAAATCAATGTCTGTGAGCAGAGTCATTAATTCTCATATGAGTTATGATGAAACTTTAAGTCTTAACCGTTTTTAACTATACCTATTTAAATAGCTGATGATTGCACTGCAGAGAGATATATTAGAACTTATTTCCCAGGTAGTTTAGTTTTAAAAGAAAAATTGAAAGTAAGCATTTTAATGAGTGAGGTAAAAACATAATGAACAGAGAAAGTAAATATTTAGACGAATAGTTTATTATAAAATGTGTATGCATGTATCTAAAATAACGCCATAAACATGCAGAGCAGCTAAGGTGTAGGAGTGATGGAAGCATTTTTAAAAACCATTAGACTTATTCAGTTCTGGATTTTATTAGCAACATAAAGTTTAAATATATATTTTAAAAAATGCAGTATTTTTAACACATGTAGCTTCATTAAGTTAAATATAAATGTACAAAACATACAAAATAACAACCTGGAAAATTGACTATGTGTCCTTCAAGCCACATAATAAAATTACTGAAAAATTGTATTGCAAGTAAAAATTCAAATTAAGAAATTATGCTTTTATTTAAAAAATGAAAAAGAACTATTATGCTAAGTTTATTTTTCACTGTATGTGTCTGTGTTGTTGTGAAGGAAAGAATTGTCTAAATAATTGAATGAATATTATTGCCAGACACCTGTCATGCCAAAGGAAAGAAAGCCTTTATCACCTTGTGTAATACTTTCTTTAAAGGAAGCTGAGGCAAAGAGTTTTTGCTTAAAGCCACAGAAGTTCGAGCATCAAATCTAACTCAGCACACCAGGACCCACAAGTCAGAGCCCAGGATATGATTCTTCAACTTTCCGGTTAAAATATGTGTTTCTAAAGTGTCTTCTGTGTTGTGATGCTGAAATTTAAGTCACAGAGCTATGTGAGCTCAAGTAAAATAATTTCTGGAAATACATGGTAGAAGATCAGTGGTGGAAGGTTTGGAGCACTTATCCTTGGAATCAGGATGGATATTTTTAACTGGAGGTGTCTTCACTCCACCTAAAATTGGAAATCTTCACAGAGAGATGAGAAGCAGAATTTACTGGAGTAAAAGCTTGAGCAGTGAGATCAGAACCAGTTTTATCAGTTTGTCTTAATAACAGCATCTTCACACGATATAGAAACAAAAAAAACAGAAAAATATCATTGTCTTATTAAAATCTACTCATTGCAGTTAACTCTTTTCTGGAAAATTGCTATCAAGTGCGGTTAAAATATATATGGACTGAGAAGGCTTAAAGTCAGAAGAAACAGAAATAGATCATGTTACTTCTTCTAAAGTGACTGGTCAATGTACTAGGTTTAGGAGACAATGGAGGCAAAACTCAGGCTTCTACCACTCTGGACTGTGGAAGACATGCACCTGCACCACCTCTTGCAAAGTCTCTTGGATATTCTAGACTTCCACCTCTTTCCAGTGCCAAAACTTAGAGTTCTTCTAAAGTTCCTAAATAATATTTCCTGAGGAGGGCTGTTAGAACAATCTCAAGGCATCTGAACTTCCATTCTCTATTCCAATGAATATCTGTTGACAGAGAGATCCATCCAGGAGAGCCGACAGGGTAGACTAGATTGTCTTTTGGAGAATAGCAAAGCAGATGTTCAAAACACAGTTTCCTACAGATCCTGATTGCCTGGATTATGATGTCTTCTATGAAGTCTTTCTTTTGTCCTCCACCTTCTTCATCCTGATGTGGATTGGGGACTTTTGGGAATTTTTGAGAGACCCAGTGCCACAGTATTGAGATTAGAGAAGAACATAATCTTCAGTTATGCTGGAGGAGACTTCTTGCTTCACCAGTTCACCCAGTGATTCCTCAGACATGTCTTCTGACTAGTAAGGTGAAACTAAAACACTTGATACCCAAGCACATATTTTAAATTGGTCCTCCAGAGCATGAAAAGTATGTGCACTTCATCAGATAGCCTTTTCTACATGGATTACATTTTCTTTTTTTAATGCTATATGCCAAGATAAGTCTCTTGAAGATAAAAGATGAAAATGTAAAAACAAGTCCATAACAGATAAAATATAATGTTGAATTCTAAGTAAAATGATGAGTACTCCCGATGCCCCTTATATATTTAAAATTGCCATTCAGTTGTATTGAATGTAATTCATGCTATTTTTCCAAAGTATAATCCCACAAGGGTTTTGACCAAACAAAAATGCTCTAATGACTGCAAATGGTTCAAATATTCTGTCCAGTGAGTTGAAGTTAAGTGATAAAAGTTTCCATGTTAAAAGAAATAATAAGTGGAATTTCACACATATTATAGTAATCATGAAGCGTCCAATTTACATAGAAATAATGTAAAAGAATTCTGACCATGATGGTTTAAGTGAATCATTACATGCATCGCTGATACATTTAGAAAACTGCAGCATGCCAGGTATGTTTCTTTTAGCATAATAAGTCTTGTAATGGAGCCTTTAAAAGCCTTAAATGTATAGTTAGATTAACCTTTCTGTTTGGATTAAAAAAGGGAAGAAGAAGAAAAAGAAGAAGAAAACAGATAATCATTAAATAGCCAATTAAATCAACATTCATTTCCCTTTCCAAGTTAGTTTAGTTTCTTTTGACTATCCTCCTGTTCAAGAAACATTTTGTTATTTATACTGCACTCACATTTAAATAGTTCTGCTGTGCTAATGTATTTTAGTTTCATAAGAGTTCACTCCTCCTCTCTGGATCAATTCCAATTCACAAAACTACTGAGGTACCCAACCCTAGGTGCCATTCCGTAGCAGCTGTTTTGCACAAATTCTAGAATACAGCCGTGGGATCTAAGGTCTTAGATTTCATGTGGAGAAAGAAAGGCTTTCAACTATACAAATCTTTAGGAGTTGTCACCTAAAGGTGTCAAGACAAACTTTCAACAAAATGGATGGGAAAAGTAACTTGTGTGTGAAAATTCAGAGCGCTAGGATTTGTTAATGGTATTGTATATTTGCAGGGTTTTAAAAATTATCGACTCTGCTCTTGTCTTTCAATTACCTTCTTTTCAGTTTTAGACTCTACCTTTGTGTGGTTTGGGTTTAATTTTTGGTTGTTTTTTTTTTCAATGAAAACATCTTTCTGGTGCTATGAAAGGTGAGCTAAAAATAATAATTGTAACAAATCAATCAATTCCATATCCAAAAGAAGTGCATTTTTATCATCACCACTGCAGAGCTCAGGAAAACCTCCTAAACTACATGTGAAGAAATTTGACCATCACATTGCCAGTCCCTGAAAATCAGACCTCTCTCTAGGTTATTTCACCCCTATTTGTTTGTTTTTTCTTTTTCTTGTGTGGTCTGTGATTATCACACCATTTGTCTTTTCTGTTTCCTTCAGACCTCAAGGGAATGCAAAATAATAAAGATCCTAGAAATAGATTTGGATTGAATTTGATTCTTTCCAATGGAGAGTTCAAACAGCTAAAGAGGGTCACAGAATCAATATGCTCAAAAAATGGGTATTTCAGAGAAAAACTCAGTCAGGATACAAGAGGGAAAAGCAGCTGTTCTCCCCTCTTCACCTTCACCCTTCCACTGTTGCTGCTGCCCTCCTCTTTCCCATTTCCCTCCCTTTTGGAAGCTGCTTTCCATTCTTTCATTGTTTATCCCTCCACCTGGAGCCAGCCCTCTCCCTCTCCGGCTGCTGCTCTTTCCCAATGTTGGCTTCCTCTGCTGCCTCTACAACAATGTTTTTTGTAGCTGTGCATTCTAATTCACAGGCATGAGATCACAAATAGACTTCGGGTTTAAAGGACTCTTACATTCACTGGAAAAAAAACCCCAGTCTGACTACTTTCCATGATACCTTGTATTTTTAAGAGGCAAATTTTGAGTAGGGTGGAAAGGCAATATAAACATGCTTATTTAACTTATTCAAAATCCAAGGCCTTCTAGGTGGCAGATTTTGAATATTTCCAAAAAGATACAGAAAAAAAAATATGTCCAAACTTTTATTTTAACAGATAAGTGTAAAATTGAATCGTTCAAAGTTTACTCATGGTCTTATTCCATGACTATTCACATTCCATGTAAAGCAGTGATGCCTCCTTCAAACTATTCCTACTGCAAGTAAAACTGAAAAAATGTTGCAGACTGTTCTATGACAATTTTTTTAGCATCCATGAGCAAACTAGCCTTATTAATGTAACTGCTCTTGTATTGGCTTTTCCTTTTTTTTTTTTCCAGTGGTGTTAATTTACATCAATTCTCACTAAATATGCTCCACAAAGTAAGGCACAAATGCAACAGCTTTAACAGTATCCCTTCTATCATCATGAAGTCTCAGGAAGAACTTGTCATTTTCTAATTCCAAAATGGGTTTGGAGGAGAGCACAAAACAAAACAATGTGCAGGCTTGAATACTTTTAGTCCTAGAGCAACCTACACTATTATGGGCATGGAATGACAACCAGAGCTTCTCCTCTTGGAGTCACTGGAGACAAGATAGGCCTGACAAACATGGACCTCCTTTGAGATCCACCTTAGCCTCCAAATGCCATTCCATAAGGGCAGAGATCACCTATATGAGCCATGTTACATCTGACAACTACCGAAAATATCTTGGCCAATATCGAAGTCACCTGAAGTGAATAACGTTAGAGGTCCATGGTGGGTAGCTGAATTCATCCTTGTCAAATTTAATTTTCACAAAATCTCAGAATTTAAATTTCCAAGTAAAAGAAAATTTATAGCTGTCCTGCTTGCAAATGAATTTGAAAATATGACTTGTGTGCAACCAGTACTGGTTGAATCTGCTGAGAGATGGAAGCATGCACAGAGAAACATTCATGGAGTAATCACGGGGGTGTGAGGTTTAGACACTTTGCAGAGGTCTAAAGAGGTAAGCTGGCTAGTTTCCTTAGCTTACCTGTGCAAAGAACAATAATTATGATGATGGCAAACTGACTTGGGTCAGATTCAGTCTTTCTTCAGGTACTGCAGATTGATACCAGGGTGATCAAGCTGTTAACCTGGCCAGTTAAATTCAGTGCATAACTATGAGTGGCCTGAAAAACTTTATTGTCCGTCCCTGCTCTTTGGTGACCTCTCAGCATATCCACCATGTAAGGTCTGCAAGGGGAAGAAGAGGAACTTTGGAGGCAATCAGCCTATCAATGCATGAGATATTACCTTTAATGCTGATGATTCAGACTCTTTTGGAATCTGAGAATATTTGCTTCTTTGTATAGAAAGAAGTAAATACTCTTGTCAATCAGGCTGCAGGAATAAGACAGGGGGAGACGTTTTCTTGGTGCAGATGTAAATGAACGGGGCTGGCACAGATGCTGAGAGCTCTGGGATGTTAACATCTACTCTCTGGTCAGAGATTGGTCACAGCCAAGTATAGAATGAGGTTGCCAACAAGCAAAAACAACACTGCCAATTTCTTTTATTATATCATAAATATATGCCACAGCAGCTATAAAGGTAATGTTAGATGTGTTTTCAGAACAGGAAAAGAGCTTTTGTTCTCATTTCTTTCAGTCCTAAGAGAGTAGAAATCCGAAAAAATCTGTCACCTGAATTGTGAACAAGGATACCAAACATGACTTATAGAAGTAAAAGATTTGAAGCTTGTGCACAAGCAATTATAAATGACCCACTAGAAAGGAAGGGTTCATACACTTCTCTACCATATAGTGGCTATTCCCTAAGCCTCAGGCCAATGAAGGACTTTGGCACTTGTCTGCCTAAGTATATGAGTAGTTCTACCAACTTTCAGACCATTACCACCATAACTCATGCTAAATCCACATGTGGATCAGTGTCCTGTTAGATGTAAAGGTGCTAAGAGTTATTCCTACAATTTTGTGCACAGCAAATTGTGAAAGATGAATGGACACTTGAAACAACTTTTCCTTCAGAGATTCCAGTTGGTAGCTGAAAGGTTTTTGTAACCTTGTGAGCTAAATGAGGGAAATTCAGGAATGTGTTCCACAGCAAAAATGTGAACACAGAAGAAGTATTTTAAGAGAACACAATATACTCTAACTACAAGAGTACCTAGCACACAAAAATGCTGCATTAGAAACTATCTTTCAGTGAGAAACTAGAATTCATTAAATGTTCTTGGTGTCATAGTTTGCACATTCTCCGCCATGATAGACTATTTGGGTTAACCAATGCAAAAAAAAAAAAAAAAAACCCAAAACCCCTATTAGAGAACTGTGAAGAAACTTATATACTGACAAAGAAGTCATATTGTGAAAGGAGTACATTTTATAAATATATTTAGAACATATTCTTTCCATCATTTATATACTCAGTGATGGAGCGTAGGAGAATAAAAATATTTTTGCAGTCACTAGATCTAGTGAAGTAATACATTTCAACAGACACCAGGAGGTATCTCATTTAATTCTGTTTGGTGGGGACATGCGTAAGCCTGAGGAACTAGAAATTATTACAATAAACTTATCTTTTCATTAATGGCTACAAGTGGTCAACATTGCCAGAAATATGTCAGAAGCACAGAAGTGTTTCATGGGAGCATGTTATTTAATGACATGTCTTAATAGAAATTCATCAAAATGTTTCATTTTACCAAGGATTCGATGTTTTAACCTTATCCAAGAAAATACTTCAATAAATGCCTTAAATATCTCAAAAACACTTGCAGAAGGAAGTTTTGGCATTTTTCTAATCCTAGCTAATAGGAAATCTTAGCAAGAGTAAACATTCCCCATGAAAACCAAATGAGAAGTTCTGCCCAGTTCTAAAAATGGTTTAGGAGTGACAGAGAACAACACTGCCAGCAAATCAATACAGCAATATGAGTTCTAAGAACCTCCTCCTCAGATGCTAAATCAAAATTGTTTCAAACTGCCCATTTCCTTCCTCATCTTTTTATGAAACAAGCAATTTTAGCATGACACTTTGACAATTCTTACTAAAAGCTGTCTCCCAATTTCATTGATACCTTGATGAAGAAGAATTGACCATGGTCTGTGGCACATATGGGACTGCACAGGGAATCCCTTCCTGATTTCCACAGTGATGGAAACGGTCGCTGTCTTACAACACTACCAGCTTTGGTCACAACTGGTCTCCAAAACAGCTGGAACAAATTAAGGGTTAGCTGTGAGCCTCATCACCTCACGGCATTAATTTAATCTTTTGCAGTCATCTGAGAGAATGGGTCCTGCATGCAATTGCTGAAGGGGAAAGTCACAAGGAGACACAACAGCTCACAGCATACAGCACTGATTCTCCCCAAAATTTGTCAGCAAGGAAAACAGGGCTGAGTTAGAGATATCAGAAGAAATTTATCTTACCTTCAAAAAATTTACTTTTTTGTTTTGTATGCGTGTGTGTGTCAATTGCCAAATCTTACAACTCAGCTACAAAAGTGGGAAACGTTGTCAGGCAGGTATATGAAACAATCAGAAGTAAAGGAAGGAACCTATAAACAGTGCTTTTGAGAAGATTTTGGAGTACATATGACTGCAGAAATTTGCATTGTCTTGCTCTTGCTCTCAGCTGTCTGGATATGAACAAGCTCTAGCCTATGCCTTGTATAGCTGTGCAAGCATGGCACAGTGCCTAAGCTGATAAACCCCCGTGGGAATATGGCCAGTTTGCAAAACAGACAGGTGAACATATGTATCTCTGCACCTGGCCACACCAATACATATTTATAAATCCATATATTGCCTACAAGAAGATTCTATTCAAAACACACATACACGAACGTGGATGTCCCTAAGCACATGCAGAATGAACAGAATACTCGTGCCCAGGTATGTGAACATCAGTGAATACAGCAAAAAGCCACGTATTCTAGCATCAGCAAAACTGCAAACCAACAAACACAGAAGTAAAAAAATTATTTAGTGAATTTCAATTTTACCATATAAAGTATCAGGTACATAAGAGGAATAACAGTGCCAAAATCTATCAAGAGTAATATCCTTTAGGTTGGGAAGGATTACTGGAAAATACTACAAAAGAGTAGTTATATGGTGTAATAAGTGCAGTTGTTACAGCACTGGGAGGACAGTGGGTGATGGCAATTCCAGCAGACTTAGTGGCAGCAGAGGAAGATGTATTAGAGCACACCAGACTCACTCACAACCAATTAGTAGCATGGAACTGGGGAGAGCACAGCAAGAAGACCTAATAATAAGCATTCTTAAATATAAGAAATGGATGCAGAGGACAAATTAAAGTCAAGTGCCATGATTTTTTAGGAAGCCAATTGTAGCTTAGCATCTATTTAGTGTAGTTTCTCCTGCCAACTGAAGCAAAGCTCATTATGTGAGATTAATACCATATGTGTTTGAACTCAACTGTGTTCTCCATGCTACTTTTTCTTAGTCTGATGGATGTACCTTTTAAGCTAATCAGTTAAAAAAAAAATAGAGGATGATGTTGCTTAGGGATTTTTTCCTTGTATTTTGTACTATAATGAATGCTCATTTTATTCTGAACTGATAATTAAAAACTCCTATCAGTCTGATGACTATCCACAATAGAATCTAGTAATAAGCTCTTAATTCTGGAAAAACAGACTGACAATTCAACCAAAAAATAAAAGAGAGATCATCTTTCATTTAGATTTTATTTCATTCCCAGTCCAACCCTTAACATGAAAATCTAAGGTCTGGTCCAGATATTAAACTAACTTCAAATAAAAAATTATGGCATTCTTAAAAAAAAAAAAAAGCAATAGATAAGAATTAAGTTTAGAAATTTTTGAAGCAGCAAATCACTTTCATGACCAAAAAATAGCAATGACTCTGAAAAAGTTTCTAAGCCCAGTGTATTTGCAACCTGCACTCAGCTGACAGTTTCAGTCACAAAAAAGTGCCAAAACAATAGCAAAATAATTAAAAAAAATCAAACAACAAAAACCCCCACAAACAGTCAAAATCCCTATCAACCAAATGAAAAAGGCAAACCCTGAAATTTCAAAACTGTTTGGTACAGCATTTCTGAAATGTTTCATGTTTTCAGGTTGGATTAACAGATTATTTTTATGGTTTCATTCATATAACTGCCAGTCCTGCAAAAGTTGGCACTAGTTCATTTTCATACCAGTATGGTTTCAGTTTGCAGTCTCAGGCTGCACAGTTAGTGGATCTTGTCTATTTATACTGAGAGATGCCAAGAGAAGCTCACTAAAAATGATCTTTTTAAAAATCAAGACTAACCCATACACTCAATTTGTGTGAACCAGCCTACAGTTTCATTGTGTTTTCTTAAAACTTCTTTCGGGAGATCATTTCATTTTAAAGAACTTAGAATCACAGAAAGCAAAGATCAGACACTGCGATAGCAAATGCAATTTACTAATAAATTACCCAGAAAAAAAAAGATAAAGAAATCCATTAAATAAATTCTACAGTTTTGCTCCAGGTAATCATACAAAATTGCTGGTCAAAAGAGAAGTAAACTTATAATTTTTTTGAAGGAAAAATTGGGCAAAAACCTGTCAAAGAAAAAGAAATGAAAGGAATATTATTGTTTCTCCACTGTTGAGATGAATCTCCTTTTAACTCAGTGTCCTTAGTCATCAACTTAAAATGATGCTCTGGAAGCTTATTATATTAATCAAAGCCAAAAAGTGAGCCCATCTTCAGTAGGAACTTTTTAACAAAGTCTTTTGGCTAGTTTACCCAATATTAACTAGTTCAAACACTTATTCATGATGAGAAATCACATCAGCAGATGTCACAACTGAATAAGAAGATATCTGGGAACCAGGGGAATGGCTCATTTCACTCCTCGATGACACAGTTACTCCTGTCTAATGTTGGGCAAAATCATCATGCCTTGAATTTCCTTTCCTGGTTTATCTTCTAATTCTCTCTCTCCCTCCTCTTCACACCTACTCATATAATACTTCATGAAGACCTATATCAAAATACCCAAATGGTCTATTGTACAGGGACAGGTGTTTTAATCGTGCTTGATGGTCACTTTAAAGGAGGGCTGATTGCTAAATCTCACCATTGGCAGGTGCTATATGTTAATGCAACACATAGCAATACCCTTCTTAGCAAGCACAGAGGAAGCATCTGGAAACTGTTCTTCTCTAGTGCAAAAAACTACACCTTCTTGAATGCAAGAACTGTTATTACTCAGCTACAGCACTGCACCTGGCCCTCTGGTCATCGTCACTACCTGCCTGAGCGTTATGCAATGTACAACTGGATTTTTGGTTTCTGTGTGCTTACTGAGACCTTACACAGGGCCTTCACAGGTAATATTGCTTGGCACTGTAAGATAAAATCCAAAAGTAACATAAAACCTCCAAATTGTGCAAGTCTATAAATACGAAGTTACAGGCAGGAGAGAAGCACTGACCATCTTAATGCAACTGAAATACTTTGCCCAGCAACCTTCCAACTGTGGCATGTTCTTATACAATTCTGAAGATTAGGTAAGTATCTGATGTAATAAAGGTAGCTAGTTAAGAGGATTAAATTATAAGGTACTGTTCTGCACCTTTGTCATGTTGGGTAGGATGTGTTTCCAAGAAATCTGGCACAAGTTCCATTAGACTGAGGAAAGGCGAGAAAACCTGGCATAGGCTGCAATAACGAAGGGAAAAAATTAAAGTCAAGAAAACCCCCTACAAGGTTGAACAGTGGAACTAACTCATTATAAAAATTATTCTGGTTGTGAAAAAAATAATTCTCTAATGACCACCATATTACTGCTTGATAATGTTTATTGGTATTTTTGTAAACAGATGTAGTATGAAACTGATACAACACTGTCAAAGAACAGGTAAGAAATAAATCCCTTTTCCTTTCCCGATACATTTATGTGTTACAGTAGGTCTCTGGTACATCGTGCTACTGAAATAATACCTTTATCTCTGTAGAAGTGGGATGGAAATGGAGGGCTGGACTAGATTATGTATACTCCATCCTCTGATACTAGCAAAGAAAACACCTTCTGATGTACCAGTAACAGTAGATATGAACTAATGAGGCATATTAGTACGGCTCACTCATTTTCTAAAGCTATATTTCAGTGTGTTCTAATGGAATCAGAAAATTCAGGAAAATAGTCATCTTTTCTGGAGAGGTGAATAAGAGAATTGGCAACTGCAGATAAATAGTCAGAGATCTTGCTCTTATTGCTCAAAGGGGCACTGGTGAAAACTGGCAATGAAGGAAAGATATAGAGAAAGCAGAATGTTTTTTAATATATTCTATATAATTTCCTCTCTTTCATTAAACTCCTTTGTGAGTTTTCTCTCACCCAAACTGCTTTCACTAATAGCAAGAGAAAAATGTCATAAGGAGTGCTGATTAATAAATACTAGATGTAGCTTTATGCTTTACCAGTAATGCAATACTGAACACCAGCTGTGTGACATCCAAGATCTCCCAGCTCCACTTATTACTTCTTAAGTTTCTAAGGAGGAGAGGAGCAAAGCTTACTGGACTTCTGTCCATGAACAAAACATATTGAAAAATAGAACAACACTTTTCAAGACTTATTATTCTTTTCCCAATCTAGGGCAACTGCAGCAATATTCTTCCTAAAACTTGAAAAAAATGTGTTTAGTACAAGTATATTCTTCTCTATAACTTTTAAAATTATTTAACAAACACCTCATCGTACAGATTTCATTTCTGAACACTATTTTGCAGCATATAGCTCCACCTGTTGAACAGGTTTTGGGAAAATAATCTCTTCTATACTACTTCACCTTGCTATTTCTATGAACTTTGAAATCTCAAGGTCTCTCAAGCAACTGAAAAATAGATTATGCAATAATTGCTGACAAATCAAAGAGGAATAGAGTATAAGAGACAACATACAGCCAACCTCAGTGTAAGTCAAAGGGAATTGCCCTGAAATCAGCAATGCTGGTGAGTGATGTGTTTCTGAGAGTAATTTATAAAGAGAATAGTCCTCACAGATATTATTGTGGGAAAGGGTTTTATCTGAAGTAACCCAAAGACAAACTTCACAGCAAATTAGCCTTTGACAGAAGTAAGTTCCTGCTCTTCAACAAAATTAAGTAATGAATCAGGCATAATAAGTGTTATCTTTTCTTTGAAGTACCCATACTTTTAGGACAGAATGAAAATGTTAATTATGTCATTAACTTTAAACATGTGACAATTCAAGATATTATAAAATTTTGGAAGACATTTGAAAGCAATAGATTCTCATATACTGTTAAACAGAAAACATCCCTATTTGCCCTGGAAGACATAAAAATACCATTGTCCAAATATACTGAATTTGGGAGGTACTAATCAAAAACACAACAGCAGATGTTGACAGGGGATAAAGAAGGAAGCACTGATTTCTGCCAGTGCTTTAAATATGCTACTAAACTGAAGGAATAATCAGAAATATCCTTTACATATTGTTTCTACCAATGACTCTCAATAACAAAACTCAGTAACTGATACATATAATTATTGTTTTGCTACCATCTCTCCTAGGTAACATGCTAGTATGTAGGACACGTACGCCTCCTTTAGTTATCCAATTATAAGGGCTCTTACTGGGCTTTAGTGGCAAAAACTTCCCGTAACTTCAGTTAAAAACAAGTATTAGAGGCAATATAGTAGGACCTAGCTTTCACGTGCCAAACACCAAAAAGGCCAGAAGGAGATCTGATAAAAACATTTTAAACCAAAACACAGACTTAACTATATAAGATTTTCTTTTTAGCACCTCAGAATACCATAAATAAATAAATAATATAAAGTAAGTTGTTGAGAGCAATTTTGCATTGCATTAGAGATCTATTTTATCTTTCTCAGAAAATTTTGATGATATCCAGAAAAGTGGTTGTCTAACCATTAGTATGTCAAGATAATGGGGAGAGTGTGTAATAGGGGATTCATTGGGTCAAATTTATTTCATATTTCACTTCCTAAAAAAAGATGTAGATGGTCATAGGAAATAATTCAAAAATTAAACTGCTTTAATTACTTTCATTATTCTCAGAATTATGAATTATCTGTGCTGCAGCAACAAGGAAATGAAATTGCTACTTTTACTGAAATACCTAAAAGTCAGTAAAATAAACAAATGGTATTGTATACAGCAGTCACATGAAACCTGTTAGAAATCAAAAAAAAACAAACCCATAGGCTTTTTTATCCCCTTATTCAGGGGAAAATTTGTGGTATTAAATGTGACAAGCTTTTTGTCCTGTCTCACCTCTCTTTCCAATGCTGATTTCTGGCAGTCTGAAGGGTACACAGAAAAAAAATATTGCATTGGCAAAATAAGCTTGTATTTGGCAGAGATGAATTTGGACGTAAAAGGAATGTGGTGTTGACCAGTAAAACTCTTTTAAGTGTGTGACCAACTTTTTGTCAATGTAAGTTTTTCATAAAAATGTGCAGTTAACTGGAACTAAATTTGTCTGAAGATCAACATGGAAGCAACTACGGTGTAATTCTGGGGATTTTTTTTACTAATTCTTTTATTTGCAGTTATATAACATACTTTTACTGTATTTAACACTAAAATACATCTGCAAAATGTTTTATGGAAGTTATGGCATGCAAGGTGCATTAGCCCTGCAGACTGGTCCCAGTTAGCTGGACTGTTCATGTGCTGGTCCTTGATGCACTGCGGCCAAGGACTTTCTGTAATGCATGATAGTGATTCCCTGACTGATGAGGCTGTGTGCATCGTGGGAGTCGTATTGCCTGTCCAAGAAGCCCAGCTGCAGCATTCAGGAGGATTTCCACTGTGAATTTCTGAGGTTTAGCCAGAAAATTTCTGGGGTTTGTTTTTGGCTGGTTTGAGCTTGCTTCTTTTTTCTATACTGCCTCTTTTGAATTCTTTTTTTTTTTAAGAAAAACTAAAAAGCAAGACAATAATCATGTTTCCTTTCTCCCTCTTCCCTAAGCTTGTATCATATACTGACAGATTTCCTAGCAAATCCTATTCACTAAACTTGCCTTTTTTATCTTTTGAAAAAGTGTGGAAAGCCAAAGTAGGTAAGATTTGAATACAGTAAATAGCAACCTGCAAAGTTCGCATTCATGTAGTTCTTTAGCTTAGTTACTGTCTCGACCTAGGGAAAAGGACATGTATCTGGTGTTCATATATAGTGACACAGGCAGAGCACTAGAAAAGAGCTGACACACAAGACACGGTCAGTTGACACAGGTAATTATGACATAAACAAAATTTCATGAACCTTCAATTTTATTGAAACCTTGCCATGACACAGCTGTATCATCAGCTGAAATTTTCTGTAAGTCAGAGCACATGTCAAGAAAAAGTGGCTGGAATGATCACTTGCAAACAATGTTTGGCAACCAGATGAAGGCAGATGTACAATTTCTCTCTCCCAGGCTGGGCATTCTGTAGAGAGGACTATACAAAGGTGCACACACACTTTTGGTAATTCACTATTCTCAGTAAGAGTAAAAGTAATGAGGAGGCTGAAAGATGAAGTCTCCTCATCCTCCTGAAAATCAGGATAACATAAAGAAAAATCTTTAGATAGAGATGGGACCAAGCTGCATTGCACTGCATTTCAACTTGTTACATGAAAATAACACTTTTTAGGTGGGAATTTGAGGGTTTGAATTACTTTCCCCAGTTAAAGTGTTGCCCTTCTCCTACACAATCCCTTGCACAGTGCTGTACTGTGCCTGTTGCAGGAAAGTGCATTGTTGCAGGAAAGTGCACTTACAAACAGCAACTTCTTGGATATTTTTTGTAAAGCATCATGGAAATCTACAGCACTGGGTAAATAAAACACAGTCCTATTATCATAATGCTAAAAAACTCAGATTGTAAATGTGAAGTTGACTTTGGTATGCTGTCACCAGTATTTTTTGCAATTTGTGTTTTCATCAGTGCTTGGATAAGTTTTTTCTTACATACTGGCATCTAATTGGAGAAACATCCTGCAGCTGGACATCACAAATGAAACATTTTTTTAAGGAAAATTGAATCTAAGTGTAGATTCGTATTAAATATTTTTCCTAAAATTTGGTGAAACTGGGATTTTAGGAAACCTAACAGAGCCTAAGGTAAAAGAAATATTATTAAGAATTAATAATAATCCTGAATGGAGAGGGGAAAAAAAGATACATTGTGTTTAAATTTTAAGTTTGTTTTACTGGCCACGTGTGCAGTTAGAGGTGATGATCTTGGCAAATATCAGCAGATAAACACGTTGTTCTAGGTTTCTCTGAAACCTTAGTAGAAACAGACTGTGATATTTCACTGCTCTCCTCGTGTGAAGCATATTAACCTGTCAGAAGTACTTCCAAACTGTGCCTGAGGGTAAGGGAACATCAAAGGGGACAGCAGAGTCCTAGGGACTTACACTAAGTTCTTATGCCAAGGCTAGAGAGAAAAGAGGTCATGGGACATGGCAATGTGGAGATAGGCTGCTGTTCAGCGATTATCCCTTTTCTCTGCAAATATTGCCTTCAGTGCATTGTGTCAAGGCTATTCCCTCGAGTCTGAATCAGAGCTGCAGTGAATGGCAGATCTAACAAAGTGTAGGGGAGGTGGCAGTTCAATCAGGAGGGTACAGACAGTACATTCTATGGGTAATTGCAGGATTCCCTGTAGTATGTAAAGCAAATTAGAAAATACAAATAAATGAGAGGCAATTACTAAAACATTTGCTTTGGAAACCAGAAATATTTTTTCCCTGCTGAAACAGTTATTGTCACCTCATTCTCTCATGGATTTAGAAATGGATCTGAAAAACTAAGTATTTTTTGACTAGGGGGAGTTTGTAAAGCCTAGACTAATCTTATTCTGTCTGATGGAGACTCTGTGAAGTCTAATAATATGGTTTAGCTGGTGTCTATCTCCTTAACATTGCTGTAATTTTAAAGAAATTTGATGGAATTTCAGCTGTGGGAAACTTCATGTCCTCAGTTTAACTTAAATGGAAAGTGTTCACAATTTATATGTGGAAGCTGGTCACAGAAGGCAGAGCAGTCAAAAAATTCACATTTCTATGGAAAATTAATAACATCAAACAGGAAGTCTGTAATCATATTCCCAAGTAAGTATCACAGAATCAAAAGAGTTCTCAAGAATATCTTACAGAGGATACTCCTATAATTTTACCATGGCAAAAAGGTGAATTGGAAGGGGGAAATAGTACATGAGATTCATTGCATATTTAAACTGTGTCCACATATTGAACCCATGACAACAAATTTCCATTTGGATCCTGTTTATGCTACTGGATGTGAGCAACTCTCCCAAGTTCCTCTCGCTGCTCTGGCTTGCTTACCTGTTAGACATGATAGATAAGACAGCACGCCTTCTGCATCAGAGATAGCCAAACACTACAAAGCATTCCTGGCCACAAAAAGCAATAATGAGACTGAAAAGTGCACCACAGTACAAGTACTCTAAGAATTATTGGTTGAATAAGTATTCAGCATACTCAAACAACTTCCTTTTATTGTTTTAGGCTTTTTAAAAATCATGAGCACTGCTAGGGTTTGTAAGCATTTGCTCAATACTGGGTGGGTTAAAACTACATCATGTCTCTGTTTTTCTTAAAAAGGCATCCACTGCATGTGCTTTGATGCTGATCCAAAACCAGCATTCTGTGTTTGTTTCGTGCTGCAGGGTTTTTGGCTACTCTGCCATAATGTACCACTACAAACAGAATCAGGCATGTGACAGTTTGCTGCATCTGTGCAGCAATAAGTCATTCATCTCAACCTGACACTTCTCTCTTTTCCAAAGTGACACTGCAATAGAGAAATATGCTTGCTCATTTGTGGGAAGGAGTGTAATCAGTCCTGGCAAACAGAGACGGATTTCATTCATACAGTACATAACTCACAGTTTGTACTTTCATTAAATTGCCATGGATAGTGTCCCACTAATTTCAGCCAGAAAGCTACATTTCTAAAATTATTTTACCATTGAACTGTAAAATGGGGTCCTATAAGGTACTTTAAGAGACATTCTGTAGCACCAGGAGTAAAAATAGCAGTACTTTCTTCAGAAAAATTATAGCTGCCAGTTCCAGATTTTCTGTGGTAATTAACCTAGATGCACTCAAGTGATGAGTACTCTCCCTAATGACTCTATTGGTTCAAAAAGGGAACATTTTCCTGTGATCTCCTCTGACAGTATCATCAGGATGTTGTCAGTGCAAACAATACCCTTATCTAGCTTCTTTTCAAGTCACCTGATTAACTGGAGAAAATAGAAACAGAAAGAAAAGAGCATGTCCTTGCACAGAGGCTGTAAATGTCACTGAAAGGCCAAGGGACCAGTTCCACCTGTCCTTCCTTCGTTAGTTTGGCTTCTCCTGCTGAAGTGGCGGCTTACTGGGGTGCTTTATTTCCCAGTCTCTCTGCCAGAAGGTGGATCTTTACTGTTAGAAACCCAGTTCATGTATCCTGGTCACAATGGTGCCTTTGTAAAGGGAACAGTGGGTACAGGGCTTGAAAAACAACTTTTCTTCCCATTTAGAACCCTATAGGCTCATTATTCAATAGCACAGTGGTAACATAATGCATTTTCATTTACTTCACCCTAAATGTATGTAAATTAAAGGGTGGGTTTTTTATTAAAAATAACACTGATGTGTTTTTTGTTATTCAGAAAAGAAATTGTATTAGTGAAAAACAGCACTAATGACATTTCACATTCAAATTTGCCACTTGCTGGAAAAAGGCAGGTCTCACCCTGTGCTCAGTGTAAAAAATAAATACAAAATCTCTACTAATTGGTATTGTCATCCTTGTGCTTAGTCCATATGTGTGTCTTGCTTGTTTTAACTTATGATTGTCTCTCTAGATGTAAGATTGCTTCATAATAAAATAGGTTACACTCTTTACAATGAAGAACATATTTGAAATTAAATGGCAGAATTACTACACACCATTCCTGGAGGGGTTTTGGGTGAAAAATAACATCTTTACAAGGAAAGATTATGTATTTGTGAGTGTTTAGTGCACTAGGAAACCAGAAACATCAGAAGATGTACAACTTGTTTTTAACATTTGAATTTTTGAAGCACCTAGGGCTCCAAGTATAAATTTATTTAGTCCAAACATTTAAATGGCTATATTGTAAGATCCTGTTCCTGTGCCTGGATTGAGTGCTTGGCTTCACAGTCAAGTCAAGTAATGATACTCTACTTTTAAGCCTGCCTCACCTGTTTGAGATCTACAGGTAAATGATGAATGGCCTAGGTAGTTATAGAGTATAGACAGTGTACGAGCATTGGCTGAAGTACAACCCACATCTAATCTAAATTCCTTCTAAAGCTAGAACATTTACTAGTCTCCTTGGGTTTGTGTCTGAAGCTCTTCTCGTCACATCCTGGGAAATGATGAACTCACACAAAACACATAAAAAAGATGAAGAAAAAAGGGGAAAAAAAGACACTGACTATATGAGTTGATGGCAGAGTGAATGAAAGCTGATCACAAAAAATAGAGTTTTGCATTTTATTCCCAACATATTCAAGATACGGTTTTAAAATTTTGTGATATAAATCTATATGATCTAGATCAAGATGTGATTTTTGATGTTTTCCATTCCTGTTAGTTATTTTGATTCTAGTGGGCCAGATGCATCATGAAGGTCATCTCCAGGGAGGAAAGTATAATTGTTGAAAAAGGTAGAATCAATCCATGATTGATTCTGTAAAAATCAGAAGAGATCTTAAACTGTGGATCAGAACTCAGTGGGGTGAAAAAGAGAAGAAACACTAAGGTGTGTTCAAAATTGACTTGCATTTTTGAACAGGCAGTCTGCTGCTTCTTTGTCCAGTTGAATACCTATCCAAAGTGTTTTGTTTCATTCCAAATATACTGAAATGAAACATTTAAGCCCTGAAGCCGGAATTACTTAAGTCAGTAGGGCCAAACATCAGTTCAGACCCAGAAAGCAAAACTGCAGATCAAAGGTCAGAAATGTTTTGTTGGTCAAGATGTTAGGACATTGAGAAATCCTCTAGAAGTCCAAATGAGCCTACTAAATGAGGAATCAACTTAGGAACCTCAAGGAAGATACTCTGAAAAGGGAGGAGATACTAAAGTAAGCAAGTTCCTTGAGGCCTATCCCTGAATTTATCTGTAACTTGCTAGTTTTAATCTCAGTATTAGTTTTGGTTATGTGATGAAAAAGTCCTTGTTAAGCAAGGTACAAAATAAAGCTCACAAAGGGGTCATGAAGAGATAGATGCCTGCTGCTTTTGTCTTAAATTGTGTTTTTCCAATATCTGTCATCTTTGTGTAGATTTTGAAGACTGAGAGAATTGGAAGTTTTCAGTCAGTGTGAGTAAGTATGACAGCAAAGCAACCCACTGAGCTTTTATGAAAATAAGGAAGACAAGATACTTCTGTCAAAGTGAACTTCTGGATAGTTTTATTCAGTTGCTGATGAAAGTGAAAGGTGTACTTTATTTGTAAGGCAAAAGCATGGGTGTGATGTTTCTGTACCATGTTCTGGATGTGAGTTTGATTGGTGCTACTGACATCTGAAAAATGACAATAAATTATGTTTATGTTTGTGTTCGTCCTCAGCCACATTATGGAGAACAGTGACATTAGACTAAGTGGAAGCATCAAAGTTCAATAGCTTGAGTTACTACAATGTTTTTTTGAGAAATGTGGTTGCTATATAGCCTACTGTGGGTCTGTCTATTTTTGCTTATGGGTGTAGACACAGCTCGCAATTACTTTCATGGTACCCTTCTGCTACTGGGGGATGAGGGGGAGCAGTGCACTAAACTTTTAGAAGAGAAAGTATTACACCTTCTGATACTGAATTCAGACAGTTCTACCTTGTCCTCCAGGAGTCCATCTTGAGCAGGACAACTAGGCAGAGAAATAACAGTCCTCAAAACACAAGAAATGAAGTTTCATGGCTGAAGCTTTGAATTCTGACTTAAACATGTATTTTACATTGTGAAGCATACAATATTTACTGACCATCTTTTATTCTTCCACGACATTATTATTATTAATCTTAAAAATTGTATCTTATCATTTTTTCTCTGACTTCTGCTCTTCATTCTCTAAGTACTACTTTTGTCCTGATTTTCTCTCACAGGCAATCCCAGAGCTGCAGATAAAGAAGTCCATTGGCAGGTATCTGGTGTTGTACTTAGGGACCAGAGCAGTTCCTCAGAAGTCTTACTCGTTAGATTATTTTTTCTCTTTTGTTAGGAAAAGCTGGAAAGCAATGCAAAAGGATTTTCTGTGAAGACATCTATACTAAAGGTCTTGTTAACTTGAACAGTTTAGCATACCTAGTGGTTTGTTAGTTTGTTGGTTTGTTGTTGTTTTGTTTCAAAAAAAAGATGAATCTCTGTGTTCCCTGTGTAAAAAAAGAAAACAACCAAACCAACAAACCAAAACAAAAAAAGACCATAGTATTCTAAAATAAAAATATATTCCCATTATACATTTCATATAAGCACTAATTGACAGCTTAGTAGCATCTAATTTGGATACACAAATGCCACATTTTTATTTATGAACTCATATGGTGAGTGAAAGTCCATGTGTGATCATTCATAAGAAGTGATCAGCTGTGGATATACATTTCTTTGCAAATGAGACCCAATTTCAACGCAAAAGCAGCTATAGCAAAGGAAACTCTCATGTTTATGTTCTGTTACATAATAAGTCAAGGTTAATCACTAATGAAAATAAGCTGGGAAGCAAAGCTACTGATTAAACATCAAAGCCATCTGTGCCAAGTCACTAAGGTCCAAAATAAAATAACCATAATTATTAATACCTTTTGCTGTGCTTTAAAAATTATTACTTGTGAAATGAATTTTCCACATGCAAACTCACTTCCAAGGGACAAAGTAAAGGTCTAAAAAGCCTTTGTGAGTTAATGCTGGAATTTAATTAGTGCTGCCTAAAGTGGATCCACAGTCTCCAAGTATACTGAGAAAGGAAAACCGTAAAACTAATTTTCTATGTCTTACTGGTATTCTAACATGAATAAAAGCTATTAGAGTAATAAACTCAGGTCTAATTAGGAACACTGGAACTCTCAAAGAGTCTGATGTCCAATAAATGTGGTATTTTTGGAAGCATATACGTGAAGTAGAAATCTTGGTTTCATTTATCCCTTATTACAAGGAAGAAAACTTAGAAGACCAGAGAGTAATTCTGAACAGAGAGTAATTCTGAAAACTGTAAGTGACAAATGCGAGTTGGTTGCTCTTGGCAGTTGCCTTTACAATGCCTTGTAATCTCCTCAAGATAGTGTAAAACTAAATAATTTCAAATAGACTGGCTGATATAAAACAAACATTATGATTCTGTGTGGACCGCACTAGTTTGCTATGAGTGTGAGGCTTGTGTAGTTGCTAGGGTAGCACCTACATAACAAAGATACACATGATTATGTGACATTTTCTTAGAAACAATTATATAATATGGCTGGGAAAACCTGTCCACAGAAAAAAGTGAGTTTTGTCCAAATGAAACACTTGCTACCAGCCCCACTTCAAAATGTTCCTGGGAACATTTTGGCCTAGTAGGCCAATAAATGTACCTCTCCTTCAGAGACAATTGCAGCATCTCGGTAGGATCCAGCTCTGATAGATGTCCATAAATGCTTGCAGGTTGCTCTAGTTGTCCACTAAAGGGTAAATGCCGGCTGTTGGAATCACAGAATCATTTATGTTGGAAAAGACCTTTAAGAGAATAGAATCCAACCATAAAACTAGTGCTACCAAGTCCACTACTAAACTATGTCCCCAGGCGCCACATTTACATGCCTTTTAAATACCCTCAGGGATGGCAACTTCACCACTACCCTGGGTAGCCTGTTCCAGAGCTTGACAACGACTTCCATGAAGAAATCTTTCCTCCTATGCTATCTAAAACTCCACAGGTGCAGCCTGATGCCATTTTCTCTTGTACTATAATTGATTACTTAGGAAAAGTGACCTGTCTACAACTTCCTGTCAGGAGGTTTATCGCTTCTGCACTCTAGAGACAGTAAAGAACCATGCAATCTTAAGTTAGAACAGAATTAAAGGTAAATCTGACAATGCTTAGCCTCTTTGTAAAGACTGCTGTCATAGGATGGAACACAACATAGGCATGTACCAGTCTCCTCTCCTACATGTTCTTTCAGAAGGAAAACATGGCCACATGTCCCAGGTGAGGTGTAACAGCAGCCACCTCTGTGCAACTCCAGATGTATCTCTGATCTCAGATTAGACACAATGGACCAGAGAATTAGTTGGTAGACCCTTTATAATCTAAAGCACTGCAGTTACAAGTCTTCAGTCAAAATCTGAAGCAGTACATCATACTAGTTTTGTTACCTAGATAAGAAAACAGGGAATGCAGTCTTAACTATACATGGAGCAAGTATGCACCATTAAAAAAGGACTACCAGTAATTAAAGTGCTGTAAGTAAAACAAGCTTATGGGTTTCTTTATGTGCTTTTGTATCCTTTCAACTCCAATGAAATATGTGTTACATCAGCTTTAATTCATACCACACTTAATCAACCACTTACCACTATAAGCATTTTATATACTGTTTTTCGCATGGAGACTAAACTCTTACTGATGTCATTTCATAGAAGTATATTGAATTGCACCACGAATTAATTTGGCCCTGCACCTCTGCAGCTGTGTGGAAGATGCTGGCTTTTCACCAAGTTCACACAAAGATGGAAATATTCATTTTCCACCAGTAATTTGCAGCTCCCACATTTGTCAAAAGCAAAAAAAAGCATATTTTTACTTCCTTATTTATTTTTCCCATGAATACTGTTTTTGCAATGCACAAACAGAAAAAAAACCCCCACAAATAGAAAATATAGCTATCTCCAATCATAAAAATCTCCACATTAATGAAAACTTGCAAATATGTTAAAAAACACAATTTGAATGCTTTGAAGTGAATTTCTGTAATGCAGAGAATTTTGACAAAATTTACTCTTTATCAAATCCTAACAAACCTTCCTCTGCTATCACAATGGTCCTTGCTTATGGCAATGAGCATCCATACAAGCTCTTTATCTTTCAAGATCAGGCCCTAAAAGTTTATTTTTGAAAGCCTGCTATTATTATGGAGACATGAGCAGACATAAAGTTGAACAGGAATGGGTGTGCTGACATTGAATCAATTCAGTCCTCAAGGGTCAGCCTGGATTCTGTGATCTGGCAGTACACTAGAGTTTGTGGACCTACAGTCAACAAGCACTGGGCAGAAACTACAGGCTGGAAGGGATAGGCACAAATGTGATAAATTAGTTCAATAATTATTAAATATTTAAGTGAGCATTAAGAAGAGATACTGCTGTATTCTGGGCCAAGTAACACCTGAACCATGTTCCAGTACAAAGCACAAGCCCTTCTCAGCCCTTAGCACCACACTGCCGAACCTTTCTAGAGGGGGAGCTATGTAAAAACCTCCAAATAAGACACAAAGATGGGTGGCATCCACGTAGGGAGAGAGTGTGTCATAGCTGACAGGGCTGCACTGATGGAGTGAACCTGTGTATTCAGTGGACTAACAAGAGATAAAGGTTGTCTTCCACTGGCTTATCATATTATGTATGGTCCTCAAGTAAGACTTACTCAAATCTCATTGTCTTATTTCTTAATCTTAAATTACATTCATTGTATTTTCATCTTTTAAACTCTTTTAGGCTCCAAGCTTTTTAAAATTGTATGTCTTCTTCCTTTGTACTTTATTTTATCAGGGTCTGTGGCAAGGATGCCAGGAGTAGTGAGAAAATAATGATCCCATGTATTCTGGGGATAAAACTCTCAGTGTCTTTACTAAAGTTTGGAGTTTATCCCTTGATATTACGCTGAGCTCTGCTAAAATCTTGCTCAACAGCAAGTGCCAAGTCAATTCATCATTCTGGGCTCATCATTTCCTCTTCCAGATTTTCATGCTCAGACTGTATGTACTTGTACCAGTGAGTCCCTTCCACGTATTCACTAGAGGTAGCTGGGAATTCTCTAGTAAAGTCAAAACTCTCTTTGTCAAAAGATAAATTCAGAAGCATTACCATTTCAATAGAAGTTTGAAAAATACTTTGAAATTGTCAAACAGAAATTTTTACATTTTCCAAGTAGAAAACTACTTTTTTGAGTTTTGAAAATTTTCATAGGATGGAAAAATTATTTTTGTGCATCTCTTTCGGCTCATACAAAAATAAATGAAGAGCTGAAATGTGGCTTTTCATTGTTGACTGGGAGTAGTAGTAAGTTTTTAATAGAGAGTCATACCAATACCTTCCTCAAGTCAAGCTGTTTGTCAATATGGGAAGTATGGGCCAGTAACCAAGGTCTTGTGTCTTGGACATCTCCCCTTCTTAACTGGATTGTCAGAAATTAAAAGGTATGAGTTTGGTCCAGGAACTGTTGATTGCTACACCATGAAGTGCTATGGGATCTTCTCCCACTGCGTACAGGGCAGAAAGAGCATCCTAGACATTTTATGAGCTCCAAGCATTGTCCTTCAACTTCTTTCTACACAAGCTGAACAATGTTTTATGGACATATCACATTACTTAGAGTAGAGCTTGCTGTTTCCTATGCATTTTTCATTGTTTCAATGCAAGAAATCTGTTACTTTCCACCAACTCTGTTCTTTTTTCAGACAGAAGACCTTAAAAAGTTCCAAATTCTGTTAGCCTAAGTCATACCAAACAGCATGCGATCCCAGGATTGGCACGATCTCAACAGAAATCGGTGTGTTACACCTGGTGGTTAATGCCTTTCTCTGTCCAGACAGAGCATTTTTGTAGCAAAGATGTGGGACCCATCCTTTTGAGGAGCTAAAGTTACAGTCTTTGAAAACATCTGAAAAATGCTGAGCCTATCTGTGTTTCAATGACTTCAAAACACACGAGTAGGTTTTCAATTGCTCAGCAACTAAAGCCTAAAAAATGAGGTCACAGTTCTCAGGTGAAAAATATAATTAACACCTTCAGATCTTCAGTGGACCACACAATCATTCAGATTTTGGCTTTTTTTTTTTTTTTTTTAATTGCAGTGTGGCAGCTACCCAAGGTGAGCACTATTGATACACCATGTTGCTGTCATTACACTTTACCTGGCTTTAATCTGGGACTGAAAAGCACAAAGCCCTGGCCTTTGTGAAACCCAGAGGCTGTCACTGATGCTCCATCCTATATACAAGTAAGACCTGGTCTGAATGACGACAAGCATAAAAAGGAAGGAGCATAACCCCATTTTTGAAAATGTAAATATTTTATCTGTAGACGTTCATATTAATTCCCAGCCCATAATGTTGGGGGCAGTGCTGGAAAAATAGATGTAGGCTGAAGAGGAAAAAATACATAGTTAGACATTATTCAATTCTGCTGGTGATGAGCTTCTTGAAAGAATATAAAAGCAATGTCTGCATAAAAATTTCCCCATTCAAGTACCCCTGATAGTCCCATGTGGTTGTTTGCAGTAAATAAATAAATAAGTCAGAGACTGTGCAGTTTGACAAGTTTCCAAATAATTTCTCAGCACCTGATGTAGCTTTCATGCTGTACACAGTCCAGTGAGAAAAGAGAGGACCCACATGGTCTTATAACCATAATAAAAAGTTAATATTTGTTACTGAAAATATTGGTAAAATACAACCATTGGAGTACCAGTAGGAGAGTAATGATTAAATTATCTGATTCAGAGAAGATACCTGTACTGTGTAATAAACACTAGCATTAGAGCCTGACTTGTAGTAATAATAACCAGCAACTGATTATAAGCACTTTGCCTTCAGTGTTTACTTGTCTGCACCTGGATATTTCTGCTTGGCAATAATTGGACTCTAATCACTCAAGCAAGCTTTAAATTTACCAAGTGTGAGCAAAACACACTATGTTCTGTTTATTCAAGAACAAATAGATCTTATTCAGAGAAAAGATGCCTGGTTGCCTCGCCTGACTTAGGAAAAAAAAAATCTACTTTGCAAAAGCACATAAAGCTTACCATTTTCTTTATTTGACCCCATGGAACTTACATGAATAGTTGTCCAGATTACTTGAAGTACAGATATATTTTGGTACACTTTTAAGAAATCTGGTAGTAATCTACAGTGTGAAGATGTCTTGCCAATATACCTTACTCTTGGCAAGTCTTTTAGAAAAACAGATTTCTTTTGCGTGGCAGTATATTAGGAAATGCCAGTCATCTGATATTGCCATGAGCTCTCATGCAGCTAATGAATGGATGCTATCTTTTCAGAGGGTTGGGGTTTTTTGTTTTGTTTTGGATTTTTTTTTTAGGCCAGTTTAAGAGGAGAAAAAAGATGGGATCAAACGTTTATGGGTAGCTCATTAGCACCTCTAGTGTTTGCCAAAGTCTTGATCAAAAGCAGCTCCTGCAGAAATTGCCTATAAATGGGATATGTAGGAAAGTGCTCGTCCTTTTAAAGGGAGGAAAGACTCTCTTGTCAGGATGAACTAAATTTTTAGATTTATAAATATTCTCTTAAACAGAAATTTATATATATTTTTAACTAGTCAGGCATTATGCGGAATGCTTTAAACCTGTCCTATGGACTTTGCAATGATGTGTCCCAGAGAAATGCATAATTAAAAATGAAAAAGGCTTTTAGAGCCTGTTTACTTCGGTGACTACTGTGAAACAAATGTTTCTTTCTCCTTGCATCGCCCACCCACAGAAAGGGAACAGAACAAAGATGGCTCTGTCAGGCCTCTTTCCACTAGAGAACGCCTTGAGAGGCCAGAATGTATTAGGGCCCTGCTGAGCCCATTCAGCTTCACATAACACTCATACACACCATACAACTAATTACATGTCAGATTAGCGATTTCATTATTACCACACTACCACTAATTAAAACTGCTTTGATATTTCTCAAGTAGTTTTGTGTGTTTACACAGTTTTAAACTCTGGTTTTTTGAATTTTTTTTTTTTTAGAAAAATGAAATGAGTATTACTTAAACGGTGAAAATAAAACATTATGAAGCAAAATCTATACTAACACTTTTCTTCTGCAAACCAACTTTTTTATAAGTAAATTCTAATCGTAAAGTCCCAATCGTACCTTAATCTGCAAATTGATAGGTTCACGTCAGCTTTCCATTCCTAACACTGCCCAAAGCTTAAGTTATCCAAGTAAAAAAATTACAAAAGTTACATCATTTTAATCTACATTCATCATTTTAATTGCCTGAATCTTCACTCAGACAAAGTAGCACTGTAGTTTTATAGTATTTGATTAATGAGGGCAAGAAAATTGAAGTTTTGCAATAAAACTAAAAAAAAAATCAACAGACTTTTATAGTTTTTTCCCTTATGATTTTAATTTAATGGCTCGTGTTTTCATTACTGCAGAGGCTGTACACTTTAGCTTGCAATTATGTCCCATCTGTGAAGCACTGTGTTATTACAGTTTATTCTAGTAGCTTTTCAATCACTTTTGAGTTGTGCTTTACAAGTATTCTTGCAGCAGGTGGGCTTACTGGCATGGGACCAGAAATACACAAAGCGCAAAGCTGGAGTTTAATGGCAGCCATATGCATGTGGCACAGAGCGCCAGCCTTCCCCCATATGCTGCTAAGCAGCCCCTTCAGCCTGCCAGTCACTCTTCTTACTGACTACAGTCTCTAAGTAGTTTTCTGCCAGGAAAAAATATACCAAGGCAGCAAATTTCTCCAGTGCACCATCCTTATTACTGAGACAACCCTGTCATTAGCAAAAGCACAATGAACCTGATCTGGAGATGCATACCAATTAGGTTGCATGGAGCACTTTTCCTTCTTATCTCTATGGAAACTCGGCCTCCCTGGCTGCAGTGGACAATCAGTAATGTTTCATCCACCCATATGTCACCTAGTTAACACTGTACACTTTTACGTGAACCAAAAATCTGCTCCAACCCTCTCAACAACACAAAGTAAAGAAATTAAAGAAAGGGATCGAGCAAAGTGCCCTGCATGGTTCTGAGCAAGTGTGCCTTTCCGCTGTGCAAACCTGCACAGTCAGCACTCCTGGCCGCACATAAATCGGCGAGAATTGTAACTTTAGCTGGAATGAACACAAAATCTACATTCAATGTTCTGGTTCTGAATCTGAGCAAGCTTCTCTAAATAACTCCAAACCAACTTCCCTGTTCCAATAGGTACAATCTTTAAAACCACATAAAAATGTGCCACTTGCTTTGTCCAGGAGAATACTTTACACTACTTCATTCCACGTACCAGCCTTAAGTGTATTTCCCCCATGCACCTAGGATAATTTAAAAAAGCTAAATTTTTACACCACAATTGATGAATATTTCTGTTCATGTTTCCCTGACTAAAAAGAAAGGTCTTTGGGAATAAACAACCGCACCTGATTAATTCCTTATGTGCTTATTTTTGTGCCTTTTCACTATTTAAGTATTGGCTCTCATTTTCATGTTTCTTTGTTTAAAACAGCAACAGAAAGGATTGGGACAAGATTGCCACAGTATTGATTTTAGCCACTTAACAGGTTTTTTCTGCATTTTAATGTGAGAGAATGGATACCAATAGATGTGCCATAGTTGCATCAAAAGGTACAGTTTTGATAGTACATGTGCCATATATGTTAATAAAATACAGCCTCTTCAAGACAAGAGAAGGTGCTTTTTAGCTATTTACAGTCCATGTTTCTCCCCTACAATGTATCATTCCTATTTACTTTGTTCTACAGTATTGTTTCTTCATATAGTATAATAGATAGTAAATAATAGTGTATGGAATAGCTGTACTCCATGTCCTCTAGGCAACAATACCTTTCCTAGGAAAGAAATACCTTTCCTAGGAAAGAATGTCATCTTTATACCAACACTTACTTTGCAATTAGCAAAGGAACAACTCATAGATGGATTGCATATTGGCAGAAAAATAGAACAGGTTAAAAATGTCAATAGGAAAAAAAAAAGGAAATCTTTTGAAAGCATCAGATCTGAGTGAGTACAGACTTTGAGAATACTACAGATTAAAAGCAATTAATGTGCTTGATATGGACAGTGGCATTACAGCAAAGGTGAACTCCTATTCCAGATGAACAAACATTTAAAACCCTGAATGGAATTAAAATAAAATCTATCAAACAATGGGTGTCAAAAATTAAAGACAACCTGAGAACTGGTGGTGACTCAGGTAGCTCCATGAAAATAAAAGGGAAGAAAGAGGAGCACAAGGAATGCTGGATTCTCTCTCAGAATTGACTAGACTTATGTCAGTGCTGTTGATATTCCCTTGATACTGTCACTTATAGAACACTTATTTTTTATTACAAAAGCATTCTGGATATGTGTAAAATTCTAAGTCTTCTAGTGGGAGCAATTTAAAACTGAATAATGCTCTCCTGAGGGAATTGCACTACTCTTTGGGTTTTGTTTTTAGGTTTAACTCATCACACGGAAAACTTCTTCTTCAGGGGTAATTATTAATAGTTGTGACCCTTGAGAACAATGGAGAACGAGTTAGTAGAGAGTTGTGAGGGAGCTGTACATTCAAATGTTAAATACACTCCTAGGAAAACACAGAGGACTAGAAATCAAATTGAAATGGGCCAGCAGAATTTTGGCCAATCTGGTCAGGGTTGTTACCAACCTGACATTCAGCTATTTATGGGTTGCTACAAGCAGAAATTCAGACAATTTATTTTAAGATTTTATTTTAGAGATACAATACTATATTTTATATTTTTTTTCTGTGAAAGATGTCATACTTGGTGTTAGCTTTTTCCTTTCTCAGATCAATAGAGAAAAAGAAAGACAGAAAATAACTTAAGTGTTTCACCTGCTTCTCTTTCAGATAAGAAATCCATTGAGTTTCTCAGTCTGCAAAATGAGTTCTTGGTATCCTTGCTGTATTTGTACCCTATAGCCCTGGAAATGTAATGTTGCAGTAAGGGCCCAATTCCATGCTCAGTGAATAGGGTAAGGAACACTTTCTAAACGAGGTTCCTTTTTTCTTTTAGGATGCAGTCATTATTTATACACATTTCAGTCTTCAAAACAATGACTGAAAATACATTCTAAGTGACTTCTAGGAAACAGAGAATAAGAAGGAAAAAAATTATAGCCAAAGTATTTTTATTTTATTGTTTAGCAGAGATTGGGACATTGTAAAATTAAACATTTAGCTGAAAAAGGACCATAGAGATTTGATGCAAAACCAGAGCTTTTTTCTTCCATGGCCAAATACAAACTATTTACAGAAGATGGACATTTATATAGTAGAACAAAATAACTACTCTAGAGTTGAAATTCCCTGGAATTTTACAATCATTCTAGTAGCTTAGCAGCTCTGTCATAGTTATGTGGTACCCGTGATTGCTGTGTAATGAAATACCGAATATATAGTTGGCTTTCATGCTATCGAGATGTTTCTAGTATGCCTTTTCTAATATGTTCTTATTTTCTAACAGGAAAACATTTAAGTCTTTGTATCGCATAACCCTCTTATTTCATCCTTTTTCTTTCCTTAGGCCAAATTCACCAACCTTTTTTCTTTTTAGGGAATTTAATGAGCTACTTTTGGCAGGTGGGTAAAAACTGCTCCTTTACCTTGCTGTTCATGGTGTTTATATAGCAACCTTTCAATTCAGAATAGGTCAATTTGGGATCAGAGGTTGTTTCAGTAAAGAAGGAAAGGAATGTAATTGTCAGTCTCCACAGACACAGGATAAAATGGACTTCAGTCAGCATAACTACACAATATTGTCACTTGGAGATGTGAGGATAAGTTTCCTTGATATTATATCATTTGCATTATGCCAAGGTAATTTTTTTTTTTTTTTTGCTTTCTAGTGTCCATGTACAACTCAGTGGGCATAATCTCCAGGCAAAACCAGGGAAACAAATTTCTGTGATCCAAACTGAGTTCTGCTGAAGACTTGAGGAAAGGGGGAGAGATATTTGAGAGGCTTTTCTACAACATGACCTCAGAGCAATATCAGGAACAAGAATCAAGGAGCATAAGGTGGGTTACATCAAGAGCAGAATTCCTGTAGAAACCAGCTAAAGTGCAAAAGTTTTATATGCCTTCTGATAAAACCAACATAACTTTAGATACTGCATTGAAGAGCTGAGTTAGGAGCTTGCCAAATTCATGTGCCTCTGTAGTCAGTAAAGAAGAAAGCCTTCAGCCCCATGGCAATCTGAGTTTTATGGAGGTGAACTTTACTCTCCATAGGCAGTCATAAAGTCTGCGATAAACGTGCTACATTAGTAGCAAACATTAGTAGCTTAACTTTGAGTGGGAATAGCCTAGACATGAGTGACTTACCTTTTCCAGGACAATAGAGCATGCTGCAGCATCCCTGCCTCAAGACTAAGGGACAAACCTCTCTGTATTGTTTGTAGGAAAAAATCATAGAATTGTTTAAGTTGGAAAAGACTTTTAAGATGATGGAGTCCAACCATTAACTCTTCCAGGTCCACCACTAAACCATGCCTCTAAGTGCCATATCTATATGTCTTAAATACCACCAGGGGTGATGACTCCACCACTTCCTTGGGCAGCCCATTCCAATGCTTGACAGCCTTTTTAGGTAAGAAATTTTTCCCAATATCCAATATAAACCTCCTCCGGCACAGCCTGAGGCTATTTGCTCTCATCCTACCACTTGTTACTTGGGAGAAGAGGCAGACCCTCACCTGGCTACAAACTCCTTTCAGGTAGTTGTAGAGAGTGATAAGGTGTTCTGTGAGCTTCTTTTTCTTCAGGCTAAACAATCCCAGTTCCCTAAGCCACAAACACTGCTATATTAGTGGGAGTTTCCTTAGAATGAGTATACTCTTGATGGAAGCGATCTGAGTGACAGGTCTACAAAATGAAGTTGTCTGAAATGGCCCTTCAATTTCCAGCTATTTGAAACTAGTTCCTTTTTCAAGAAGGCCAAGGTTTTTCCTTTTTTTTTTTTTTTTTTTACTCTGGGGCAGAGTGAAAGCACTACCTCTGCGGATTACTTATGATGATGCTAACTGCTGACTAATATTGAATTCAGCTTGGGTGTAAAGTAGGGCAATTTGGAAAGTTACTGTATATTTTTCTGTCTCCATCATCCTGCAAGAAAGCAAAACCTATCACTGGATATTAGTTTAATACTCACTTGCAACTAAGGGAAAAAAGCCATGCAAGTATACTAACGGAAATTAAAACTGAAAATCCAGAAAACATAAAAGGAAATAAAATCTCTTGGGAAGCACTAAAATGCACACTCATGATCACTACACAGTTTTGAAGTCCACTTCTACCACTATTCTTGAAAACAACTACAGATGCAAGTGTTACATTTCCATCCATAAGATAGGCTTTCTATGATTTGTGCCCTAAAAGGTAAAAAGAGGATGTTTTTCTGATGTTTTGCAGAATCTAGCCCAAACACATCTCCATTCTATCATCCAGAGACAATAAAAAATTTTGTTTCTGAAAGTGCAAGATCCAGAAAGCAGTAAAATTATTAAAGAAAGCTAAGATTATGATGGCTTCATCTCCCTTACATATATCAAGCACAAACTGATGTAGTTTTGCACATCATAGGGAAAGGCTTTTCCTAGTAAAAATATGACTTACATGACTTCCAGAGATTATTTAGATCAGTGAAGGGGAACACTGTGCATAATATAGCAAATGTGGTACATTTGCCTGGAATCAATGTAAATTTTTCAGAGGGAATATTATAAAAATTGTCATTAAATATGGAGAGTTCCAAAGTTAGTGTAGAGATGAAGTATCAAAATTATTGACAGATATATTGTGTAATTTATGAAATCAGATATGAAATCAGCATTCAGGCTTGAAATTTTCTTTGCACGAATTGTCAGACTGGATGGGAAATTTAGGCTATTTATCATCACAAATCCAGAAGACCTAAAGAAACATGTTGATACAGAGATAATCTTATAGTTGAGGAAAATTTATGAAGTTAGGGTAATGATATGTCAAGGGCCAACAGCTCATAATTACTTCAGTAAATTAGGAGGGGTATTTAATATTTTTTTGTCTTTAATTATGTTTCTGTAGTTTTTGGCTAAATCACTACTGATTATGGGTTTTGACACTAAATACTCATTTTAAGATCTGCTTGGGAGTGTGTTGTTTTAAGCCTTTCTGTTTGTTTCCAGTATGAAATAGTACAACACGTAAACAGGCTTCATTGCAAATTTGCAACTTTACAGAACTTTTGCTAAGTTTATGATGCAAAATACCAGTGTGTTATTTATTCCGCTATAATTTATGTACATTAGAATGTTAATTAGCATTTTTACCAGCAGTTCATTGGATGTTTATCCAGTTGAGTTACATAGCTGAATACCTAAACCATATCATATAATTTCTGTTCTCTTGTATAGTCCAAGAAGCACGCACACATACATATATGTACTTAGAAGGATACTCATTTCTCTCTATATATATCTATATTTATATATGCACTTACTCTGACATACAGCTATATACATACAGATACAGATACACATACAGGAATATGCATTTGCTCTTTCACACTGACAGACACATAAACACACAAACACAGTCTTGCCCCATCTGCTAATGTCAATCACTATGTCTTCTAAAGAAAATTATTTCTCTACCTAATTGCAACATCTACCAGTCCCTAGCTTTATTTTGCATTTATTTTGCATTAAAATGGTCTAGAAAGGAGCTAATCTTTGTGCAAATTTGCAAAAATTTGAAATCAAGATACTCAGATCAAGATGTGAGTAAGATTCACCCAAAACACTATGGGTCTTCTTCCCTGGTTCCTGACTCAGTCACTGTCCTATGTTGTAAGGGTTCCTCTTGCCATCCAAACAAGGATACCCTTCTCCAACAAAACACATGCACAGGAATGCATGAGGAGTTTAAGGGGAACTGGTTTGCTTCCACTACATGGTACATGCACTATTCGAGAAAATGATTTACCTTGCCTTTCTGTTTCCTTGAAAATGCTTTTCATGAATTTTTTTTTTGCCTGGTTTATGTGCCATGGCTGCACTTCTCTGGCCTGATATATCCAGCCTATCAAACGTACCTCTACCTAGAAGGAACACTTCCCTTCCCCATCACTAAATCCATTCCTCAAATCAATGCATATATATTAATTATGCTTTAAAATCAAATCTCGTATCCTGGCATAACAGGCAGATGAAATAGGCATCATCCTCTCTAGGCCTGGGCAGCATACTGTGTCAGAGGAAGAGAAGATGCATGCCACTTCTCTTATCACTTTTCCTTTCTGCCTGTCTGCTGGGTGGTCTGAGGGAAGCAATGAGGAGATGTGCCGACAGACAAGGTGGCACCAATGAGCAATTAGCCAGGGTGATGTGCAGACTGCTTCCCTACTGGTGGCTGGGCAGTGGAGCTTGACTCTGCACTACCAGGCAATGTGATAGGTTTCTGGCATGGCACTGGCCCATGCTTTGTCCCCCAGTCTGCTTCCAGCCATGTGTGGGGTCTGTTCCCAGTACCATCTTGAGCTTGGCACCAGTTCCAGGCACTGTTTTGCACAAGACCACTCCTGATATGGACCTAATACCAAAAATATGGGTGGCTCCGTGGCTGGACCTACTTGTGCTTTTTGCCATCAACGTGCATAATGCCTGTCATAATTAACAGGGATATGCCAGCAACCTTCTAGGGTTAGCTGTCCATGAATCTAGAAAACAGCATTCCTGATGGGCACCTGGGCAGGATAAGACCAAAAAGATGAGGCAAAGGAAAGAAAGGAAAGACTTGTCTCTTCCTCTCACAGTATACAAATTACTTGGTCCTCTCCAGCAAATTGAAGTCCAGCTCCTGCCCCTGCACAGGACAGCCCCAAGAATCCATGTAAACTGCACTTTCATGATGTCATTCTGCATCTTGTGACATTAGGGTGGTTTTCTTTCTTATAGCTCACATCTGATTATCTCAGCTTAGTTAAAAAGAAAACCAACCCACAGTTTTGGATACAAATAAAAGTTTAAAATGTGATTCATATTTCCCTCAATTGGACAAAATATACCAAATCACAAAACCAAAACTTGTGTTTTGTTCATTATTTTTTTAGTACCTCAATTTGTAGGATGATTTGTCATGCGAAATTGAGCAATCCTGCCACCTTCCAGCGACATACACACCCACTCTGAGTCCCAAGACCACTCCAGGGAAGTACAAAGTCTGACACAGGCTTCCTAAGGCTAACCTAAAATCTTTCCTAAGATTATTTTATGTCCCCAGAAGTTTCCTTCTATACCCTGACTCTAATAAGTACAGAAGTACTGTTCCTTAGAAAATATTCTTCATGCTCATAATTTCTCATTGACCTTATTGTAGGTTTGCCTTATTGGGAAGTTAAACTATAAACATGTCTGTACACTGTATTTTCTTCTAAAGCTGTAAGAAACACACAAGCTTTTTTTGTTTTTACCCCCATGCTGATTGGATGTCCAAGGCTAGTTTTCCAGTGCATATTCAGTATTTCTAACCTAGGTTTTCTTTCACAATATTCAGATAGTACAAATAGCAACACAGTCTTCAGATTTTAATCAATAAATCTCAAAAAATCTGATTTCAGCTGAGGAATAGAAAGCTGCAGCTTAAATTTTGAAAACACCAGAATTAACCATACATAAGATCAATGTCCTAAGAGGTTTCTATAGAACATCAGGTTTATTATTAAAACAAAATGAATACATAACCTACCTATTGGCTGGCTTTCAGACATACGTTACCTGCCTCCCTTTTGTATACCAGCTCAGTTCTCAGAAACCTACCTAAAAATATGCTTTAAAATTGCATCTCTGTTAAGACTACAGACAGCAAGCCAAAGCTCCATCCAAGTAAAACCAGATGGCTAATGATTCTTCAAAAGTGAAGTTTTTAATGGAAATGCATTTCTGAAAAAATGTTGGCCTCTTGAACACTAGAAGTACCACAACTCTTGCAGTTTGGCCCAGCTGAAAGCCTACGGGAGCCAATGTGGAGGCATCCATTGACATGGATGGCCTTTGTACCATGCCTCTGGGGTTATCTTTTTATACATGACGGGGAAGTAAAAACATTTATAGCATATCCATCTAAAGCACAGGGAGAACTTGTTATGAATCAGCTATTCAAGATTTGTACAGCTCAATCAGTAGCATTTTTTCTTTATAAATTTTCCCTTTGCAGGGGATGTGCATATTGCTTATGGGACATAAATAAATCACAACTCTCTGCATCATCACTATTTTTTTTGCATTCATCTTACTTTACACATACTATGATTCCACAGGACAAGCTTTCAGTGTAGGACATCCCCTAATTTTGGGTGGAAATAAGCAGCTATGTTAGAAGTGGATTTTTAAGAATATCTGAATAATATGCAGTCATTCCCCAACAGTTCATACGGTGTGCTTACAATAACAGGCTTTAATATTTGTTCCTAAACAGAAAGTGAAGTGTAGGATTGTTTTAGAGATGTATCTGAAGTAAGACATCCAGGCTAGATGACCTCTGTCAGGTTAAACTGGAAAGTGGTAGGCTGGCATCTGATGTTATCTCTTTTGCTTTTTTGACCACAAGAGGATAAATCAAGTTAGATGTCAACACAGATGAGCATGTATGTAAGCCTCAGCTTCCTTTCATCCCTCTGTTTCCACAAGTACTTCCCACATGTCCCAGTCTGCAGGATTTTAGAGCATTTTGTGAATTGAAATCCCAATTCTGCAACTGTATCCACAGCTCTAGGCAGTTAAATGCCTCCCTGACACCTGATCCTGTCAGATCTCAGAAGCTCAGCAGGGTCAGGCCCAGTTAGTACTTGGATGGGAGACCTCCTGGGAGTACTGGGGGGTTGTAGGTTCTAGTCCTGAGGACTTCACTGTCACCATCCGAGCTCGCTTGGCCATGGCAGATGAACCTTAGGAGTTAAACGGTGGGGCCAGTTCTGCGCACGCTGTGCCTCACCTAAAAATCCACGGTGCAGGCTTGAAGGACACACCCACGTGGGGAGAGCCCTTCCCACATCTTCATTCATGAAGCCAAGCCATACATACACCCACAGCTCTGGAGACAAAGTAGAGATCTCATGGGACTGGAAGGCCCACTTCTTTTCAGTGCATGTTCTTGTCCACACAGGATCTGCATTTATGCAGAAATCACTGAAGGCTTATCTATGAAAATCTGACTGAAGGTAGCAACAAAACATCAGACTACAGCATTAGTTGATAAAAAAGAACAAAACAAAGGAAAATTGGTCCAAAGTAACCCTGAAGAAAATGAAACTTTCCAAACTACCTTTTAAGTTCTGACTAGTGTGGCTTCAGTATTTATTGATCAGTTGAAACAAGAACACCAAGCAAATAATTTTTTTTTCTTAGAAGGGTTAAATGATCTTTGTGGTCTGTCAGGGCTTCAGATGGATGGTTAAACTAGTTAATTTTCTCAGAAATTTAATAAGTAGCCACAATCTGGGATCTGTGGAATTCCACCTCTGCAGCAACTGATGCTTTCAAGTTTTGCCTGTAGATATTTTCGAACGCTCACTGATGACTTGCCTTTTCTCACAGTATTCTATTTCAGTAATTTTAAAAGAAAGAAAAAGAAGAGAACACATTAAAAAGAGGTATCTTTTTTTCTTCCATTTCTGTCCATTAAATGACTTCTTCCAATTTAATGCACTGATGGTGAAGGTCTTTGAAATTCAAAGCTATGTTTCTCTTTCCATCCCTAATGGGATAATAGCACATACTAATGCACATGCATTTGTTCTTTTAGTCACAATTTCATAAGAATTGCAAGTTGCAAACATTATCGCTTTATGATTATTGTGCAATTAGACAAAAGAAGACACATATAGAGACAGGCAAATGGAGAGGACAGAAGAAGATGATACCCAATAATATAAGATTCTTTTTCTCTAGACTACACAAAATTTCATTTATAGTTTGCATATTTCTCAAATTCACCCTTTCAAAGAAACTCCAATACCAAATGCCTAATATATGGCATTACTTATATTGCTCATTTGTCCTCTCCTTAAACCCTTCACCTGATACACAGCAAAAAGAAAGCATAATGACCTAGTATAGCCATGTAAAACATACAATAACTTATTTTTAAAAGGAACCACTTTAATGCTAGCAAGCACCAGTGATCTGCTTCGAAGCTGTCACAAAAGGACACTTTAGACATTAGAGTGCATTATTGGGTAGTAATAGCAAATAGCTCTATAGAATCTCAGTGGTCATTATTACCATTTTTTTCCTGTTTTCAAAATGGATAAATGAGCATTTTCAGGCTCTCAGAACAAATAGTATCAATCAAAATTGATAAAATAATTTAAAAGATTTTTCACTTTAAAGAAATATTGTTTTGATCCACCGCAACAGTTCAGCTACATGTAAGCACAGCATATCTTCTTGTATGTTATTGAATTTAGCTCACTGCAAATTAAAAATGGAATTCTCTTCTTTACAGTTTCATTGCATTGTATGAAGCTGAGGAATTTGATTCATGAATGGTTGCACCATGTAGGAATTTGTCACAGCTCATCACATTCCATCTGCATCTCTAACTATGCATTTCTGTACTGTATGGACTTCAAAAGATACTCGTGTACCACTTTTTTTATGACTGAAGCATAAGCCCTGTAATGCCTAAAAACTGAATTTAATCCAATGGCTTTCCTTTGCACTGAGTTTAGCCCTTGGAGTGCTGTTTTGGAACAGGATTTCATATATTCTGTGACTCATCCAAAAGGCGGCCTATGAACCTGCTTCTCATTCATCTATGCCTGTCTTTAAAAACATCATAATTTTAAAAAACATAAATCTGAGTACACTGCATCATTTCTGTATGTGCAGGGTGCAACAAGGATTACCCTCAGAAAGCAGGAAAACATGGAGATGGGAATCTGCTGTGATTAACATCCACAAGTGAAAGAAGTACAGCCCTATGGTTTTGTATGCACCAAAACAGACCTATTTTTGCTCAGCCAATCACTTAAGAGTTGGACTCAATTATTGCTCTGAGTCCCTTCCAACTCAGAATAATTTGTGATTCTGTAACCTGAAGCAGAAATTGGATGTGCTGTGAGTGAGAAATGCAGAAGACTGGTTTGTCCTTCTTATTTTTCCCTCACACCTACACTTGCGCTCAAAAAAATCTTTTTCAGAGAAACTAAGACAGACTTCAATTAACAGTGAAATCCTTTCCCCAAGGTAGTCAGCGGAAAGGTCTGACTTTCCAGAGATCACTAAATCACCCAAACCATGTTCAAGATACAAGAATTAGTCACAACACATATTAAAAATGCTTCAAGGTTTTCACTTCAAGCATTTTCCTGCTCAAAAGAAACACATCCCAAAATAAAAGATAACGAGAATAACACACACACACCCTCAATCTTCAAAAAGAGCAATATTAGAAAAAGTTTAACAAAACATTGCTCTTTCTGCCCACTGTCAGAGGCTGGAGTTCCCAAGAGCTCACTCTGATCAGCGATGTGCAGAGTGAGCAGTGCTACCACTGCTGCAAACGTGAACAGCTTCTCTCAGAAGGAAGCGCAGCTGATTAATCAACTTGATATTACCCGAACTGATTAAACAATGAGACGTCCTGGGGTTTTGCTGTCTGTCCTGATGAGAGCTCATCATAACTATTAGTACAAAACCCCAGCACATCTCCCTTGGGAGTAAACTACCTTCTAATGTTTTTCCTCTAAAGATTAATTCCATTGTTATGGAACCTGTGTACAGAGGAATCACAAACTAATCATTAGTCATTTTCAAACAATTTGACCTTTCCAGCTTTGACTGGTGGAGTGTTTTTGGAAGAGGTCTTGTTCAGTTTCCCTTATTCACATAAGCTGGTTTACTTAGACAAATATAAAATGGATACTTTTGCAGTGCTGTGTTCATTCTAAAACAGAAAAATGTACATTTTTAAATGTTTTTTTTCCCTGAAGTAATGTTTAAAGGATTAGCAGCTGTGCAAACCATAAGAATCTTCACTTTGTTCCACCAAATGACCCAAACCTCTGCCTAACCTTCAATACAATACGCTCACTCCCTGAAAGACCCCATTAAATCTGAGTGCTACCTGCCAAAGGAAATAGGTTTTTAAACAAGAACTCAGATATTAAACAGTTCATTTCTGTGACATCAATAAATAATTTCTAAAGTTGTATAAAATAAAAAAGTTGTTCTTGAAAGGCATGTTCTTTGCATGTCTGAAATGGGTTTCCCTTGCCTATCAGTCTGGGTTTTAACACTATTACAAGTTTGTTTATAGCACAATTACTCAAGTGCAGAGAGCAAGCATGAACAAATTACCCTGGAATTACTGTTTTAGGAGGTTAGAGAAGGCTGCAACTTTCTACATTTCTACAGTATATCCTCAGAGGTGTTCCCGAATATCAACATTTCATTTTGCAACCAGGCCATGCACAACTTCCTTGTACCCCTGCTTGTGAGAAAGATACAGTCCAACTGAGACCAAAGGCAGGAAAAGGCAATTACTTCTTTGTATTCAGGTTTGGGGTTTTTTCTGATTTCCAGTGATGGCAGCATTTAAAAACTTAATAACTTTGTTAGCTTGAAACAAATAATATCCATTTTAATTCAGATGTCTAGTTTCAAGAGTGGGAAATATTTGTTTAATTTTTTTAACTCTATTAAATATGTCCGTCCCCAGGAAAAAGAGTTTAAAAATAGTCTTATGCATGAAATTCTCTAGTAATTTTAACTGGATTCATCAATGAGCATTCTGCCATGCACACCCTCTTGATATATGCTAGTTTTCTCCCTTTCTCCAAGATTTCCTGATATGTATGCAGGTCAGAGTAAACACATCCATGAAAAGTCCAAGCCCTTGAGCACAACGGACACAAAGAGCAGCTGTCCAGCTTCAACCCTGCAGGCATAATAGCCATAGACTCGTGATTCTCAGTGCTGCAGTTCCCCACAGGGACATACACCCACACACAAAAGCCTGCAAGCTATGGTTTGGGGGTTTTTGGTTTTCTATGGATTCTTGGGGGGTTGGGTTTTAGGGGGTGGGGGAGTGTTTGTTGTTGTGGTGGTGGTGGTTTTTGTTTGTTTGTGAGGGTTTTGTTTGTTTTGTTTGTTTGGGGTTTTTTTACTTGCCTCCTTCCCCCCCTTCCCCCCTACCCCCCATTGTAAAAGTATGCACTAGCTTAGAAAAATTACATAACAGGGCCACTCACATTCATGGCTCACAAACTACTAGGTATTCAGATAAAACAAATAAATCCAGAGGCAAGTGCTAGAACTTGTTTATATTCTGAACTATTTATTTACTCTTAAATATTCCTAAAGCTTTGGAAGTATTCATTTGTTAAGTTTCCTTCTAAGCACCTAAAACCAACTCATACTTTCTATTGCCTACCTGAAACGGATATCAGTTCAGCACTCTGATTTTTACAATTACTGTTCTTTAGATGCTTATGCTTTTTCTCATTTTACATAATTGTGTCTAAACACCTACACATATTTAGGGTGGTCAATGTCATACAATTAAAACCTTTGACACAGCACATTCTCCCCACCTCCACTGTCCTTCCCCCCAAAAATATTCCCATCTACCTGATATACACCTAACAATATACCCATGGTAGCTAACAATTCAATTTTAAACATGAACACCAACACCTTTATTCCTTTGTTTCACAGCTACATTGTAACCTTTCAGAAAAGCCTATGGTAACATCTTGACTTCTTACTTTCCATAGAGTCAATGAAAGCCAAGTTTTGTTGAAATAGAGGGGGGAAACCTGTGCTTTTCAAACTATGCTCATGAAGCCCAATGGATCTGAAATGCAGTAAAGCCAGACTGTTTCCATAGACATTAACTGTACATGGGTCTGTTGAAAAGTGCTATGAGGTCCTCAGTCTAAGAAAGGCTGACAGTTTTTTGACTATAGATCTACATTTACAGTTTGTGGATGAAATAGATAAGCCAAAATGATCCCAATTATTTTTTTTCTGTTTCCTCAAAATATAATAAATTTGTAGATATTTTTCACCATTAGAAAAGGTTTTAGAACTTCAAACTGTATCTCAAACCTCCACTCCATGAAACAATTTCTTTTGATTGCATTGCTGGCAGTTTGAAATATTATTTATGATTAATCTTTTAACCTGTTATTTTGTAAAATTTCAATTACAGTTGAAGATTTTTAAAGCCATGAATACAGCCTGTAAGAAATAAACTCCTATACAAGTGACTCTTAAAGCCAGCTATTTCAGCTACCTATGCAATAGGTGACTCACAGTCAACTTAAAAACATAAATTACAAAGTCCAACCCTGTCTCCCAGCTGTCCCACAAAAAGTGCTGCCAGCAAGATTTCATTATTTGTTTGTTTTGTTATCAATAAAGTCTGTTAGCAGGCAAGGTATTGCTATTGTCAGAACATCAGTACAACTAGTTTAACTTTAGATGCTGGTTGACTTGGGATGTCAAAGCTCCCGTGGTTGTTGGGAGCCTGGCATTAAAAGAACAGATACAATACTAAGCCTAAGTGTTAACAAAGCCTGGTGGCATCCCAGAGGAGATTAGATTGCTGATCTTGTAAGGATCAGCTACTTACTTAGTGATGTTTACACTGACATTGATGTAGTGACATCCTGATCTAATTACATGTCAATAAACCACAGTCCTGATGCCCTGAGAAGATCAGGAGAGGATTACAAGAACTCCATTGCCAATCCTTAAAGCCTAAGGAAGCAACCCTGTGATTTAATTACCACGAATTCAGTAACTCTAAAGCTATTGTTTTAAATGGGACAATTCTTTTCATAATTAGATCGCATCCCTCCCAATAGCTTTGCTGTAATCATGTGAAAAATTCAGGTCTATAGAACAAATGTAAGTACCTGTTTTCATCACACTACTGATTAGGCTGGTACCCACTTTTTAGCACATCTATCTAAGAAAAGTACAAATTAACCAGTCCAGAACTTTTTTTGGTTTTTTTGCTAGTTATGATTGTGCTTTGAAGTCTTTGTTAAGCAAGGGACTTTGTGAACAAAGGGACATGGATGTAGAGTTTCCCTTACCTTTGGATTGTAACTAACTGGAATTGCAAGTGTCACTGAGTCATAAATCAATTCCTTACCCTTCCTAAAAGCTCAGAAGACTTTTAAAGGTTTGGCTGATTCTGAGCAGTGACTCTGCCTCACACTCTGGTGGGATTTTGGTTATGATTATACTAGAAAAGACAAACTTCTAATATATTATCAAGGTGCAGGCAGGATCCTGTAGCAGAGAATACTCTACCAGTACAAAGCCCTCACAAATGTCCTGCACAACAAGGTAGATATTTTACCTGCTGCACTTTTTAAGCCTGAGGTGGGGGGTGGAGGGAGGAGGCTGTTGGACTTGAGGGATAGAAACCCAGCTGATTTTGCACAATTACTCTTCCTAGAGTTTTAGAATATATTTTTGGTTTAAAAAGGAGCACACGGCATTCTGTCTGCCTTGTTCTGCCTAGGGGGTTGAGCCACATGACTTCCAGCTCTGCTCCTCCAGCCTTGCCTACTACTTTCTCTAGTCTCTTATTTCATCATTTTATTCACTCTTCAGGTAAACTACTGGGTAATGATGCATGAAGCTTTCATTATGCTATCCAAAGATGCATAGCTCTTTCGTATTACTGGAAAGGACATGATCTCGAAGAGCAGTTGAGTAACTTACAAGTCTAAGTCCCACTTTTCAAAATGACTCGTTCTTCGAAAGTCAATGTTGTAGTGTCTTTCTGTGGGAGATGGCAGCTTTCAAACATTTCCTCCAATGCAATAAATTGAAAATAAAGGTGGTGTTCTTTAATGGCAAGCTTTTGAATGGTGAAAGCACTTGGGGGGATATGGGGGACATTAAAAACTGACTCTCAGAGTGTTTCAGTGGTTTTGCACTGATATAGGTGACCTAAACTGATTCTTTTTTTACCGATACAGGTGACCTAAACTGGATTTTAAATAAATTGTGTAACAGATAAAACCAAAAAGAACCAGGTACAACCCTGACAGATTTCTACTTGCCTCACTGAATTCACACCAGGCATAAGCCTACTAAAGTATATCTAGATTTCATTCATGTAATATACTGCAAGGTAAAAATACCTCTAGCAAAGGGTGACCACAAAGCTCTGATGCTGCAGGATACTAACCTCTGTGCACTTGTGTCAGCAAAACATGTAAGCTTTTATTCATCTTTCATCATGAACTTACCTTCTAACTTGAGACAGTCCGTTTCACTTTAAGCAGCTAATGTGGCTGCTCTCATTACAGTCTGGAAAATCGTAGCTATTTTTACCCTCTAAAAGAACCTACATTTCTAAAAGCAACAGTTCCACATCCCACCTTAATTAAGGGCCCAAATAGGTGATGTGGACATCTACTCCTCTATTTGTAGTTAATTAACTGCTTATGGTCTTTCCTGAGAACTTCATGGATAAAATTGATGTGCATTGTGACTAAGATCTGGTTTAGACTCATTGTAAAGACACAGTAGACTGAGGGGAAGGTCATGCATATACAGTCAGGAAATAATCAGCATAAGAAAAGAATGATGGCACGGTAGTAACTCAGTATTTAGTTTACTGCCTGAACTGTAACAAACCATAGAATATCTGTTTTCAATTTGTTAGATTAAAATAGGAAATGTGGACAAAAATGTCCACTTAATTAAAGGAAGAAAAAAAATCAGCCTCAAGGGAGTATTGTGTTGAACCTAAAGTAAAACATTTAACTTTTAAAATTTTTCAGCCTCATAAAATTCCAAAATGCCAAATGATTCTTTAGAACATACACAGGAAACCAAAACCAAAACCAAACCAAACCAACAAAAAATGAAATCAAACCAAAATCCAAACCGGGAGAAAAATGCCATCTTTAGGAGCTGATGGAGAAGTTGCAAAAACTCCTCATACACTGTAGCACACACAAATTTTACCTTCGTATAACCATATAAATCTGGTTCAATGTCACAGAATACTCTCAAATACTTCTTACCACACCTGAGTGTAGGAAACATGGGACTGTAGTTCTCCTATTCCTTCCCATGTTCACCACATTATGAATTCCTGCAGCTAACATTTACTTTTTGGGAGTTTTCCCATGAGGAAAGGGAGCTAAGTGACCAATTTACCTTTTCTCAGACTCATCAAAAAGAGTTGTGATGGATATGTTTCATTATTATTGACAACAAACTAGCTTTTCCCTCCCCAAGAAGTAAGTGAGAACTTGTAACACATACACCATGAAGAACATCAATGGGAAGGGAGTGTAATGGTGATAGAGACTACATCAAAAAGGGAACATCATTTAAAAGGATAACTTACTGCGTTAAGCTCAGAAGCTGAACCCTGATCTAAATTCTGAGCTCAATATAGCCATTTGTCTAATTTCCTCACTTTTGAAATTAAGCATTATATAAATGTGTTGTAGTGCTCCAGTTATTCATCTCTCAAGGAATGAAAAGCCCTGAGTCTCATTCTGCATATTTAAAGAAAAATAAATTGCAGTTGAGAGATATAGGGCTGACTGAAATTGGATTCAGTGTTTAACTAAAGTGGGTCTCCTTTCACTGCAACATGGGCAGCATTAGGGTACAGCCTACACGACCCCTATTGTCTTCAGTACACAAAATGAGAACAGTGAAAACATAGCATTTGCTTAGGTTATTTTTGGCAGGGTAGATTTAGTTTGCTCCATAAGACTAGAAATTCTGGTAGGGTTTTTCTCCACTGTATGGTATAGAATATTACAAGAAATTACTGTCCAAGAGAAAAAAAGCACACTTTTCTGTAACCTCAAGTAACCACAAAGCCTGCTGTAATCACAGCCACTGCTATCAGAGAAACAGCTTGTCAGTTTTTATGTGCACAGCTTCATGGGGTGTTCTGGAAAGTGAGAAAGCTTTACAATATTTGGAAAAAACCACAACATATTTCAGATAATACCGTTGAGATTTACCACATTCATGGTTCTAAACCATTTTCCATCAACACCAGTTATAATGCTTTATCGGCAAAGTCCTCCTAGCCTGTGCAATGAGCTATGTGGTGAGGATGCTTAGGAAGTTGAGTCAGAGTCTTTCAAAAAGGACATCAAAGCAGCTCTTTCACTCATGTTGTTGCAGTTTTAGGGTTGCAAGGAGAGCGACAAATTGAACCCCTAATGTAGTAGCTACTCTCTGCATCTTTATTCCTCATTTTGATTCACCAAGGGCAAATCCTGCTTGGCAAACCTGATCACCTTCTATGACAAAGTAAGCTGCTTGGTTGATGAGGGATGAGCAGTGGACATTATCTGCCTGAATTTCTTCAAGGCTTTCAACATGATTTACCACAACCTCCTCCTAAAAAAACAAATTTGCTATGATCTGGGCAAATGATATATGGGTGGTGGGGAACTGGCTGAGAGGCTGTACCCAGAGAGTGGTGGTAGATAGCTCCTTTTTGAACTGGCAGGCTGTCCCCAAGTGGCGTTCCCCAGGGATCAACAGTGGGTCCAATACTGGTTAGTATCGTCATAAGTGATCTGAATGATGAGATTAAATGCACTCTGACAAACTTTGCTGATGATACTAGACTGAGTGGGGAAGTGGACACTTCAGAAGGGAAAAACTCACTCAGGAAGACCTGGAGAGGCTGGAAGAGTGGGTTAACAAGAACCTTGGAAATTCAACAATGATAAGTGTAAACTCTCGCATGTGTGAAAACAGTCCAGAAGTGCAGCACCGATTGGAATCTACCTGGCAAGGAAGAGGTCTATGGAAAGCGACTTGAGGTTCCCGGTGGACAAGTTCCATATAAGTGAAAGAATGTGATGCTGTGGCAAAGAAAGCGAGAAGGACACTGGGTTGCATCAACAAGGGCTTCACCAGGAGAGATAAAGGAGCCATCTCACTTTACTCAGGACTTGTCAGGACTCACCTGGAATACTGTGTTCAGTTTTGGTCCCTGCTATATGAAAGAGATGTGGACAGGTTGGAGAGGGTCCAGAGAAGGATCGCAAACATGATCAAAGGATTGAAAACCCTGCTTTGTGAGGAAAGGCTGAGAGAACTGGTTTTGTTCAACCTTAAGAAAAGAAGACTTAGGAGAGACATTATCACCTTGTTCCATTCTATAAAGGATGGATAAAAAGAAAAGAAAGATGGAAACTCCCATTTTACAAGAAGTCACATGGGAGAGAGATGGGATAATGGGTACAGGTTACTCCTGTGAAGATTCCAAGTGGACAAGAGAGTAAAATTTTTCTCAAAGAGACATTGAAATAATCTCCTCAGTGAAGATTCTCCAGTGCTGGATTCATCTGAACAGAGTGCTGGGCCATCTTGTCTAGATCATGCTTTTACTCAGAAAGGTAAGACAAAATGATCCTTGACGTTCCCTTCCAATCTGGTACTGTATGATTCTATAGTTCTGCCTTACTCCCTCCATTCGTTGTTTTTAAATAAGTTTCAAGTGTATAACCTATACTTCTTGGAACAATATAAATATAAATATAAAAAATGCTGTTTTATCAGCTCCCACCTTGCTGCTAGCAATCAAATCTGTAGAAATTAAGATATAGTAGCGCATATAATATGTATTGAAATGAACAGCTATAGCTTGAATACACCAAAAAAATACAGATATGTATTGCTGGCATTAACATCAGTAGCACCTGACTCTTGGCCACTCCACAGAGTTGCAGGCGAATCTCTTTGCTTTTCAGGATGTCTTTGGGTCTCCTGACAGATCTGCACTTTCAGAAACATCAACATTTAGAAACCCTGGTCTCCAGCAAGTACACTTCATTGTAGAGGGGCTGTGCAGAGGGAATCATGTGCAATTGCACAAGGTCAAAATAGAAAAGCTGCTGGGTGGGAGTAAATAAGAAATTCCTGCTAGTGCACAGCTCCTTAGGGATGCTGACAATTAAATAAAAGAAGACTAATACAACAGCTCAAAACTAGAATCCCAGTTTTCTTCACTGCGCAATTGCTGACTCCCACCTTAGCCCCCCTCTTCCCATCCCTTTTTTTCTGAATGATTTCACTCTTCCTGATTCACCCTGGGATACCATTAGCCCTCTTGGCTGCAAGGGCACACCACTGGCTCTTAGTCAACTTGTGTCCCACCAAGACCCCCAGGTCCTTCTCTGCAGAGCTGCTCTCTAGTAGGTCAGTCCCCAGCCTGTACTGATGCTTGGGGTTATTCTTCCTCAGATGCAGGACCCTGCACCTGCACCTCATTAGATTTCTCTCTGTCCTACTCTCCAGGCTATCAGGGTCCCACCTTCGGGTGCATCAGTCACTCCCCTCAGTTTTGTACCATCATCAAACTTCTTGAGGGTACATTTTATCTCTTATCCTAGGTCATTGATAAGCAAATTTAATAAGACTGGACCCAGTATTGTTTCCTGGGGAACACCACTGATTACAGACCTCCAATTAGATTCTACTCCACTGATCTCTCTGAGATGTGCCACTGAGCCAGTTCTTGATCCACCTTACTGTCCATTCAACTAACTCACATTTCCTGAGCTTACCTATGAGGATGTTATGGGAGAGATTGTCCAAAGCCTTGCTGAAGTCAAGATAGACAACATTAATGACACTGCTCTCGTGTTATTAAGCCATCCTGCCATGCCATCATAGAAGGCTATCAGATTGGTCAAGCATGATTTCCCCTTGGTGAATCCATGCTGGCTACTCCTGGTGACCTGCTTTTCTTTTACTTGCACAAGCCAACAGGACTCGCTGTCAGTGCAAGACATACTTGTGAAAGTCCTTCCAAGTCTGACAAGAAACTGAAGCTGTTTCCAAAGAGCATCTCAATTCCTTTTTACAGAGACCTAGAGATATCACAGTAGTATCCTCTTCTTTCAACTCCCTATTTCATTATTACCTTCAGTTCAAGACTCCTGTATCTTTTGCCTGGTTTTGGTTCATCAATAGCAATTACTATAAAATATCCTTTCAAAATTCTGAATTAAGTCTTAAATAACAAGTTGTAGTAATTTTGTAGCTCATAATCACTAATTTTAAGTCCTGACACTATCTTCTCTGTCATGTAATTAGGCTTGTCCCTGGTTTTATATTTTTAAGAAGTAAAAAAAAATTCCTTAGAAATAGATGCCCTCTATCCTAGTGGCTATTTTTGGAATGGTAGATTTCACCTTGCCAGAGAACTCTGAATGAAGAGGAAACAGCCTGTAGAAGCAGAAAAGGCAGACCTCTGGAAATAATCTGCTTCCTCCTGCATTGCCTGGAACAAGACCCACTACAACATGAAACCAAAAAACAACACACACTGATAAATGGGCAACGATCTATTCCAACTGAAGGCAGACATTGAGTTAAGGTGTCTTAATTAGGGTCATAGCTGTTTCTGTAGTATATGGGGGGAAAAAGGATCCTTCAAGAGGATGATTCAGTTACTTTAAGACCTGAATCACTTTCTGGAGCTATACATTTTCCTCCACTACTTAAGAAGGAACATTGCTTTAAATAAGGTAAATCAGCTGAATGCTAAATTTAAATGGGATGAATATTAGCCAAAAACCTCATCTGCATTAAGTAGCTGGGACAATATTTAGTTCACTTCCTTCTCTAGGAACTGATGCACTGAAATACGTTGGAACATCAAACTGATGGTACAAAGACATGTATATATTGGTACAGGGTCTCACAACCTCTTCTTTGATGTAACAGTGCATGGTTTCGGCTGCTGCCCAGAAAAGAACAGTCAAAGTCTTCCCTAAGTAAATAATTGCAGAAAGCAGAGGCAGTGAATAGCAGAAGCAATGTTTTCATAACTGCAACCGAAGGCCATAGAATTATGTAAAATTAATGTAAATTAATCTCCAGGGGAAGAAAAAAATATAAAACATTCCTGTATCAGACAAAAACTTAGGAATATTTTCTTCTGCACATATAATCTCCATCTCCATTTGACAGGACTGCAAGCTGTCATTGAGTTCATTGTGCATGAAAGTAAGTAACTGAAACATTTTCCAATTAGATCTCATTTTCCAGGAAGCGGGGGGTGGGGAAAGCATCCACAGTGTCTACTTTAAAAGAGAAACAATTTTTTACATTCTAAGTGTAAGCTGCACCTTGGTCAGTTACTAACTTATAATTAAGGCATTGTCTCTGCAGCAATGAGCAGAATGGGAATCTTCCTGAGCAAGAAGAGGAGAGATGTTTATAATTTTTCTTACTCACAGTCAGTTTTTGCTTGTGATTGTATATTTTTTTATGGTTCAATATTTACAAAAAGACTTCAAATTTAAAAGAGATCCCACAGTTACAGAAGACAACATAATTATAAGGGTCAACTTGATAAGACATATAATCTTCAGAAACCCGCAGGTTTGCTTAATAAAATATTTATATCAGTCACTGTGGGACACCAGCTGAAAGCAATGGAAATGAATTCCTCAGGTGTAACTTTTCAGTACATGTGAAAATGTCACAGAAATGTCGTATTTGGGAAGATTTTCAGAGGAAGCCAATATTTTTCTTTTTTTCTTCCTTCCTTCCTTCCTTCCTTGACATAATTGCAAATTAAGTTAGCATTCCCCCTGAGGCATATTGATTTATTTCTTATTTTACTTTCAAGGGATTTTTGTTTATATAGTCTACATATCTACAGCTGATCATAAATTTATATAAAACAAGTCAGTCTCTACCACTTTAAGATCAGTATTCTCAGCTCCAAGACAAACCTCAATGTACATGGTAGAAAACACTTATTTTTGTATAACCATGGGATAGTTACAATGGAAATAGAATAATGGGCTTATGAGGATTTTAAAGACTGAGGGCAGGAACTCGGTCCTCACAGGAGATATCACCAGGGTCAGAAGCAGGTAGAATGACAAATGATAAAGAGAAATCTCTTAAGCAGATATTTCTGAATGGTCTAAAAAAGCAAAGAAGGCATATGGACAAAAGGACAAGGATTTCACAGGTGGGAAGTGAAGAATGTGGCTCACAAACTCTTTTGTGGTGGAACACTGTGAACGATATAATATGGCAAGAGATGACAGAGATAAAATCAGATAGATGTTCACTCCAGCTCTTCCATGTGTATGTGTGTCTGGTTTTAAGACATACCGTCATAGAGTAACACAGACCCATTACTATTCAGGTACAAATCTTTACAGAATTCTCTTTTATAACCTTCTGCTTTGTGCTGAGACAAAAGAAAAAAGCAATCAGTAATGAGAAAAGAGAGAATCAGCCAGCTCAGAGTCTAACAAGTGTCACTGCTGAGCCTCTTTCTGGGTGGTAGGAATTATAGTGCACTTCTCTTCTGGTATGTTTAGAAATATAATTGCAAATTAATTACTGTGTGATAATAAACAAACAGCTACAGTACACAGCATATTTACTGTACAGAGCTTTATTCCGTCTCTCTAGTACTCCAAACAGGTGTTCAGTGTTACCTACAGCTAGAATTGGGGCTACAAATCAGCATGAGATTCATCAAAACGGATCCCTGCCACTTCACACTATTACTCCAGCAGATATAATTCATACTGCTCAGCAGTGGAAGCATTATATGCACCTTCCCCCAGCCTCTTTCTCCCTCCTTGCAAAAATGTCAAGAGAGACAGAGAGAGAATATCGAAGGAGATCCTGAGTGTCAATGAAATACCCCACGGTGCTGAAGACAGAGAAAACATTGGCAAGCTGCTTTAATAAGGGAATTCTGTCATGCATATCCAGGCCCTAAAAAGATGGAGCAAAACTATGGGAAGGGAAGATTGAAGGAAAAGAGAAATTATATATACTGGCTACAAGATTTAGATCTAAATACTTGGAAATTGTCTAATGATCTGTTTACTATTTATCTGCACTGACAATTCAAGACTGATCATTAAGAAGCCACTGGAGGTGCTAGAGAACTCTTTAAAGACATACTATGTTTGACGTCAAATGACGAAAATACCATTGTATCTTATTTTAACAGGTGACTAAGATCCAGTTAAGCTGTGCTACTTTAAATCCATATATGTAGATTTATATTGCATACTGAAATGCCTGTGCTGACTGTTGCATAGGCAAGTTCTACCTGCAGGAAATATGGATATAGGTCCAAAATGTGAAAATAAATCCAGATGCCTCAGGAATTTAATTCAGTGCATTCTTCTCCTTGATGTAAGGGACTTCCGCATGGCTTTGCAGATCCTATCATTCGAATACCTGAAGGGAAGTTCTAGCCAGGTGAGGGTTGGTCTCTTCACCCAGGCACTCAGCAATAGGACAAGGGGGCACAGGCTCAAGCTCTGCCAGGGCAAATTTAAGTTGGAGATCAGAAAAAAATTCTTTCCAGAGAGAGTAATCAGGCATTGGAATGGGCTGCCCAGAGAGGTGGTGGATTCACCATCCCTGGAGGTTTTTAAACTGAGATTGGACATGGCACTGAGTGCTATGATCTAGTAAATGGACTGGAGTTGGACCAAGAGTTGGACTTGATGATCTCGGAGGTCTTTTCCAACCCAATCGATTCTATGATTCTATGAATGCCACCTGAAATGCCTGACCTGCTGTGACAGACTATTTCCTCTTCTGTGCTTGGCTTTTGGGCCCTGTCAGCCTCAACTGTTCTACTGAAATATCTGGTAAGTCTAGTGCTTCCAGAAGACACACTGAGATAATTTCTCATGGAATTCAGTGAGACATTTTTTACCTTTAAGAGTATTGTGGTTAGGGATCACCTCTAGTGAGACTCTCCTGCTATCAGCCTGTATGTCTTGAATGAGAGATTGAGAAGGATGTGGGATGGAATCCACCATGGTCTCTTACAAATTCTGAGACTCTCACCAGTACGACACCAATCCTGGAGATGCCATGAGATTGTTCTGCCTCTATTCCCCTGCCCTTTTCTTTCAGAGAAGGAAAGTGAGGATGGTTCAATTTGCACTAGTTTCAGTGGCATTGTAGAATAACCTCTCCTTTCCATCAATTTTAAACCTCACTTTTATCCTAATTTAAGATCCTTTTAATTTCCAAAAGAGAGTAAAAGTGACATTGTAGGTTCAAGTCATTCATGCTGATCCCTGCAGCCCTTTGACTGGTGTAGGTGGAGCATTGATCCTTTTCTAGGCTGTTCAGAAATTATGTGGGTGATTTTCATTTGACCAAAATAGCCTCCTATGTTGGCATCGTTACTGTTCAGCACAGGTATATGACACCACAACAAAGGAGCAGCCTTCCAGCTCCTTGCAATACACCAAGATAGAGACAGTGGAAGGAGATTGTGCCTGTCTGAAATACGCAGGGGTGCTGAAAACAGAGAAACAGCGGCAAGCTGTTCTGGTCCTCAGCCCTGTGCCTTCAATTACACATCTTGGCAAAGTAAGATAGCTTTAGTGTTACTAAGAGTAATTTAGTGTGTAGACAGAGGCTGTGGTAGGGACAAATGGATATTTTTTTAATCTGCATGTCTTAAAAAAGAGTAATTTTTTTTTTTAGATATAGACCTATTGCTGTGAGATACAGATTTGCCAGTTAAAGTTCAATAAAACATGTATATAGCTATGCTCTAAAAGTGGTATTTTAAAGTTAGCTGAATGCTGATGTTATTTAATGGGTTTATTTTTACAAAAAAAAAAATCTGACCTGATTGTATCTTTTTCTGCAATATCATCTCTGTATAGCACTGTTGATTGCAGGCTGATGGAGAGCTTTGATCCAAAATATTCAAACCTTCTTACCTAAATTTAAGACCCTTAATCTATATTTAAAATATGTAGAACTAAATGGCCTGATTTTCAGATGTGCTGAGCACTCACAGATGTTTCAAATACCAGTGGGAGTGAACATTAACATGCATAGAGTAAGCTGGTTGCAGCCACAGCACTGATGTGAAGACTGCTGCACCCCTGCCAAATGCCACAGAGATGGTACCAGTCTTGGAGAGATTAACAGCAGCCAGGGGAACAAGAGAGCATGCCTGTCTGCCTCCTGCCCTCTCCCAATAATCCATGCCTTCACCAAGACAAAAGAGAATTTATAGAATTTCCAGTTCATGCTGGGGTATTTGTGTTTACACAGTACAAGCCTTTTTACCAATTTCAGTACTGCTCTGTTAGTGGCTCACACTTGAGTTTCTGCATGCAGTGAAGTACAACTGTGCCAGGTGAGTCAAAGCTCCTCAGACATGCTCTAGTCATTGCAGCAAGGAGTCCCCAAGAAACTTCTGTGTTCTCAAATACAGGGAAATCAAATCAGCAGCAGCACTCTTAGTACTACTGAAGTAATGCATAAACCAATACTCTCTGTTTCCTACTTTGTGAAGAAAAAATAATAGTTTTTTGCCCAACCAACATGCTTCAAGGATTCATTAGTTTACTGGTTAGACTCTCAGCTGGTGTACATCAGTATAATTATATGGGTTTGTACATCAAGGAATATAGTACTGGGAAATGTCTTTCCAAATTTCCTACAGCTTCATAATCTTCCTAACAGCATAAAAGCAATGACAACAAGGTATGCATTTTCCTCTTCATGAGATGAAAAGTATTCCAGGACACAGGGCAGGAACTTGTGTTTTGAACTAGTTGTAGAGTAGGATGAAATCTTTTCAATTCTTTAAGAACTTGTGCCTCCTTCCCCACCATTGCCCAGTATAAAAATAATTGAATATTTGATATACCTGACTATCAAAATGAAACTCAAGAATTTCATCAAAAGAGCAGGATTTCTTTTGATAAAGAAGTGAAATATACATATAATAATCTAATCTTTTTGCTCCCATGGGGCTATGCACTTGGCTGTGAGAATCTAAAAGATTGGGCACAGAAAGTTCAACTAGCTCCTCTATAAAATTCTTTTCAAAAAGAGATTAAAAGTAGCTTCACAAATTAAGTCAGTGCAAGATTATGATTTGAACAAAAAGTAACAGTTTCCTACTGTTATGGGTTTTTTCTGCTGCAAAGGAAAAAGCCATCTCTTGCATACACAAAAACATGATTGTTGGCTTCTTCAAATATACTACAGCCACAAAAAATATTTAACTATTCATTTCAATTACATTCTTCACTGTAGAATAAATTGTAGTGTCTGTAGTTATGCATACTTAAGGCTCCTGAGTGGGAAGCAGAAATAAATGAAGTTTCAGCATAAAATGTTCATTACAACTATCTCAAGCTTGACACAAGAAAAGCTTGCTTCTCCTATTAGTACAAGTCAATACATAGCAGTACAATATAAGTGTCTTCCATTTTCCCCTATTTCACGCTGGATTTGTCTGATAGATGAGTGTACTTAAGTAAATAGCACATACAATTTTAATAGGACAGGTGCTCTGAATGTACAGGGAAGGTCATTCCTATTATTTCAATTAACAGCATAAGCTACAAAAACACATGAGGGTGAATTAATTTAAAGCTTCAATTTAATGCTACTAGTAAGGACATCCTTAGGCCGCTTGGTTGTCTTGACAACTCCTGCATCCCAGCCTGCAGAAGCCAATCTCGGCTGTTCCCCTTCTCAGCATACAAACAGTTCAGATAGTACATTAGCAAAGAATATGATGCCCATGTAAATGTTGAAATATTTTTGTTGCCATAGAGATAAGAAGAATGGCAAAAATACAGGAGCACTTGACATACTCCAAGGCAGACTTTTAATTAAAAAACCTCAAATGACAATGCCAAGATGGCTGAACATACCATAGTGCTTTTATGCTAACCTACTGCATTCAAAAATCTGAGTCCAAATAATATACTTGCTGGTGAAGGGACTAAGAATCACAGATAACTGGAAAATTAAGAGACCCAAGATTTTCAAGAGGTGAAATAATAGTGATTTTTTAAAATTCTTTATGATAAAGTATCATGTTTTAAAATGGTAAACAATTCATTACAATACTGTGATTTTATATATGTTCAGAGAAACAAATGTTGCAAATATTACTGGGGGGAAAAAATCTAGCCTTGGAAACAACAGTAATTAAATTATATGACTAGGCAAAACAACCTTGTACCCAGTGAGAATCAGTATTTACACTCTGTGTCTGTTTTAAATAAATGTTCAGTTTCACACCTACACTTTCAAACTTGCAAGTAACTCAAAAGTCAGGTGAGTCACAGCAAGTAATCAGTTCAGCATCTATGTTTTGAACATGCCAGGAATTACTGAAACTCAGCATGCTTTTACCCTATGAGGCAGAAAACCAGGCCTGTTAAAGGGTAATAAATTATCATCCTATTAAGTGACTTGTGCTCCTCTTTAGCTCCACTAACAACTTTTAAAATTTGCCTTTACAGTCAAAGTAAAAGTGTGGAACAAGACTGCTTGGGTGAATTCCCAACAAAATAGGAATCATTCTGACATGTGATTAATAGGTACAGAATCCTGAGGGGTTAGAAAAGTATATGCTTAATTAATGCTGCTGCCATTTTGTATAGAGCTGTCTGACTTCAAACTTGCCATAGAGATGTCTTATTTACAGGAAAGGCATGGAAATGTTGGCCTGAATCCAAATAAATATTTTATGCACTTAGTGTAAGGCTGGAATTCAGTTCTAGGTGAAATACAAAGTTTTAACTTACAGCATATTTTAGCTGACCTTATTAGTTCATTTGGGAGTTTTTTCCTCTTCCTAAAGATTGTAGATGGGTTCATATTCTAAATTCTAAACTTCATAGCTTATGAAAAGACATATCATAAAAAGTGTTCATGTACAACTCTATTACTGCGAAGATTAAGCCTGAATTTGCTTTATCTCCTTATATGATTGCAAAGAAAATGTCTAAAATTTTACCAAGACCACTCTGCTAAAACATCTTCTCTGGTCATGAGTAGACCTTCAGGTTATTTAAAAAACATCTGCTTTACAAATTTGTATCCAACATATCTCAGAAACTTGGCTGAATCACTGATTTCTCTAAGAATCTCTCAGCCAGACTAATTTTGTTTCCTCAGAAAATGGTATTTCATGTCATGACAGTTCTGTGTTATGTATGTACATGTAAATATATCTAAAAATCTGTGCAATCTTCATGTATAATGAAGGGTACTAGGAGTTTCTCAAGGATTTTGCATATGATATGGTTTTTATAGGGGATTTTTTTTATTACTTTTTGGGTAACTGAATAAGCCAAAAAACAAAGAAAAGTTGTTTATGGACATGTTCCTGTCAGAAAAAAGAAAAACAAAACCCAAACCAGAAAACACAGACAGACCGAGGCTTTCAGGCAGATTTACCTGAAGAGGCTTAGTTAGCTGCTGCTCCAAGCTGTCTGCACCTTTCCTTACAAAACCCAACCCCAGACGGCAGTCAGCACCAGCACAATTTGCTAGAAAGTCTCCCCTTATTTCACTCCCAGAAAATGCAAGCAGAAGCAGACACTCAGGGAATGGCAGCACAGAGGAACACAAAGACTTACAGGCTTATGTGAGGCACAGGAGACAGACTATGGTTCCAGTGACATAGTTGTCTCTACGAAACTGAAGTCAAGAGATGGAAGAGATGGTTTTGCTTTTGAAATAAGTAAACATCCTTTCCTTTCGAGTGTAAACATTAAGAATTAGCTGTTCCTGTTCACATACACTATGCTGAGGTAGCTTCCAATTAATACTTCTGAGTAATGTAATGTCTTCATTTTAATTTGGAATACCTTTGTTATTCCAGGTCTGGCATAAACTTCTGTCTGACCTTCTTCTCACTGTCTGAGGCTGCTAAGAGCAGGTGAGTTGATTAACATATCACAGTTCAACCCCAGGGGTTCCTGAACCTCTTGGCAAGGTATTAGCTGTAAGGATCCCAGACTCAACATCTTGATTTCCATGTTGCCCTCATGGAGACTGAGGTCTTCAGCATTCAGGGCATCCTGGAAGTCTAAATGGTCCCTAAGACTTTTGTCCAGGGATGACACTGAGAGAGGAATGTATCTTCCCAAAGAGTATTCCTTCCTGGAACCATCAGAAAGTCCTCATCAAAGCTAAGTGGTCAATATTAAACTTGTTTTCCTTTGAGATGTTCTGTATTCCCACACAGAAAACTGCCAGGTCCTTAAGGAGTACAAGAGAAGGAAATCAATTTATTTCTGTAACTCCTGGTTCAGTCACTTAGCCTAGAATATGATGTTCTTTTTGCTTATCTCTACTCAAGCAAGGGGACTGGATCTTCCCACATGGAGGCAAACATCTCTTTGGCAAATCACTTCTGAATAATCCAAGGATCAGGGAAATGTGTTTTATGCCCCAGGGAGGGAAGAAAAGCATAGTAGAGACAGTGGCAAATTGCCTCTGAACTTCCTTAAAGTCGCAAGTAAATGTGTTCTTGATCTGGGCTTCAGCAGCTGCCAATGTGTCTGACATTCAGTACCATCATATCACCTTTCCCAGGTTTGCAGAGAGACAGGAGCAATGAGTTACTGGGGGAGGCTAGGCAAGTGATCTTATGTTTCAGTATAATTTCATTTTTAAAGGAACCCCAAAAGCAGAATTGCACAGGGATACATAATTCCAATTGATTGGCAGAATTTGTTAGGGAAATGTGTTTTTATTTTGGTTCAGAATAAGATTATGCATTTTGGTAAGTCTTAATGAAAAGTAAATTAATACCACAAGCAGTGGGACAGACCTTCTAGCAATTTGTCTCACAGCCTCACACCAAGGAAGCTCAGGCTGGGGAGTGGCAAGGCTCTGAAGCATCAATCTTTCCAGGCACCTGCCCTCTGTTTCCAGCCATCTCAAAGGAGTGGTTTGATCTCCAAAGAACACCAAATTCCAAAGAAGGAAGCATTTTATTATAATTTTTCATCCATCTCTGTATTTTTCTCTACAAAAGAATTTCTAACATTATCAAATTCCTATTGACTGGGTTACATCATGAAGTAAAACAAACATACCCCTTTCTATGTATCCTGTTTGCTGCTCACCTCTCAGCCATTCCTGCGGTAATTCCCATGGTTTCCTTCTACTGCCTGCCATTTTCAGAACACCTATGTGCTTCAGTAAGCCATTTTCTGAAATAAAGCTTAGCGTGAGAAATGCTGTTTCAATACTTTAAAAAAATTCTTCTGTCAAATGCATTCAAATAATAATAACAATTTTTGCCTGTGACTGTTGTAGTCAAATCCTTGGGTCAATCTTACAAGACCTGCTAGATGTATCATTTTTTAAGCATTATGCCCAAGTAATCCGTGTTAAGTCTACTCCTAGTACTACTCACAACATTTGGCCTACAATTTTACTATTCAACATTTACATGTGTACAAATACTGCAAAGAGGATGCACAGAAGCCTGAGCCATGTTTATGTTGCACTTCTGCAAACTGACATGTAGATCTTTAAATGGAGAATGCAGAGCCAGGTAAAAACGCTTAATGCATCTCTGAATATCCATTTTAGCTTGGCATTCACATGAAAAGCCACTTAGAATTGTTACGCTTCAGTAATTCCCAATCAACTTAGTGACAAAAAGATGGGTTAACAGGTCTAATTGGTCTTTCCATTTTAAATACCAGTAATGCAATGAAAAGATTGTTCATAGTAATAATAATCAGTAGAGTATTTATGACAAATCTCTCAATATGTTTGTATTAAGAGAGTCTAAAAATTGCTTTGAAAAATGTGCGTAGGGGTTGGAGAGTTAAAGGTATTAATAAAATTAATTTCAAACTAGTTAGACTGCTTCTTCTTGTGCTTGGGTAGGAATTTAAATGAGAGATTTCTTAGCTAAATAAAAGGTAAGTTTATAACCCCCATCTGGGATGATTTCAGTAAACTTCCCCAAAAGTCTTTCAGTAAACTATTCCTGCAAAGAAACACTGTCTACCTGTGTTAGAATTTAATAAAGAATTGTTTCATTTATTTCCTTTAATAAAGGAAGTGGATCCCAGCATCTTTGAAAATCTAGAATAGTAGGTTCAAGCTAAGAGGCTAATAGTAATTCCTTTCACACTTGAAAACTGTACTGAAAATGTTCAAGAACATTGAAAACAAATACAATACACTGTAAACAGTGAAATTATACACATTAAGATGAAGTGAAATGTGTACTAGTTTATTGCAGGATATGATATGATATGACATGATGGGTAATTTCTTACAGAATCCAGAAAAGAAAAAGCCAAACCTACCACAATATCTTACTCATTTTCTTAACAAAATAGAATTTGATGTTGTGAGAAGCAGATCCAGGATGATCTCTGTTTTGATGAGGATGCAGATGGCAGAGCGACAAAATTTAATTTCTTTAATTTACTTTCTTCTACTATTGATATTTTTCTGTATTTGTTAATATCAAGTGGCCCCCTCACCAATTTGAAATATCCAATAGCAGTTTTCCGGTCTGACTTTTCTCCAGCCTTAGTGGTTGTGTTTGGAAAATCACAATATTTTTTTCTCTGCTCTTATTGCCTGTATTCTCACCACCACTTTTTTCAAAGCTGCATTGTATCTTGCTGGTATACAATCTAATTATCTGTCTCAGCAGGTTGCAGTTACAGCTAGGATGCCTTCATTACTTCAAAATATCTTTCGTCCTTACTTGTTTCTAGTTCTCACTCATCTATAAGCTCTTCAAATGGCAGGGTTTGTAGGGAAAGGCAATATCATTTATTAGCCTAAATGACACAGTTGGGGAAAAAACGTTTCCAAGGCCATGAGCCATTGCTTGGGTCATTTTGACATATTGGTTCTTCTAATTTCTTTTATTTCCAGAACTACACTTTCTGCCTTATTTTATATGCTGAACAAAATCGGAAAATATTGAGCTAAGCTATAACACTCAGTTAAGGTATAATCCTCAGTTCCACCCCATGATAATATTTTGCAGAAAACTTAACCATAAAGCAAAAGAATCTGCCATAAACAAGGAAAATATTCTGAAAAACTAACTACAAGCAGCACCTAGGATAAAGGCTAGTTGGAAATGGATATTCAGGCATACTGCAAATTTTAAGTAACGAGTCCTGAAAGGAAGAATCTTGCTGCCTGGAACTGGGTAACAGGTGACTCAGAAGAGTAGAAGAAAATTCAGGGTAAAATGACAGGGAAGGGATAAACTTGAAGCAAAGACATAAAAGAAGTGTCTGTGTTCACATACTCCAGAAGTCCACTCAAGAGCTTTTGGAGCATTACTAAGGATAAATTTCATTTTTCCACTGATGCCAAACATTGCCTATGCCTGCAAAGCACCTGGACTTGACAGTTTTATACTGTGACATGTTTATACTGAGACAAATTGGTTTGTGTCAATTAAAATGGCCTCTCTGATGACCTGGGATCAGAGTGAATAAGCTTTGCATTTGGAGATATAATCCCTCCTCATTCTCCCCACAATACAACAATTCTAATAACATTTAATAATTGTTGATGGGTTTGTCTGTTATCTCTAATAACATAGGAAGAATGCATGTGGACCAAATCTTAGCGTCCATTTCTGTTGACCTGTGTAATTCACAGGTGACTTGTTTGCTGATCCCAAATGATACTCAAACACGCTATTGTGTGTCCTCATTCTACGGATGATTAGGTGAGAAAGAGAGGGAGAGACAGAAACAATATATGATGTCATGGTACTGCAAGTCTATTTGGGATGGTCAGATTGCTCACACGAGCAGACCCAATTCATTCTGCTGAACTTCTGTCACTCACGCAGGGTGCAAAGCAAAGTCCTATTATCTACCATGTCACGCAGCTAAGAGATGGCACACTGCTCGCAGGAGGGGACTGTGCATATGCATAGCAACACGGGTTTACAGAATATCTCTAGAGTTGGAGTCCTCTGCAGATGATGTGCCACAACATACTCCTAGGAAGAATAAAAGACTCGCAGCTGATACAATAGCTTGAGAAATGACTATACTTGAGATCAAAAGGCGTTGAACTGCATAATGTCAAGGAAAGGAAAGGAGAAAAGAGATGGGTTATGGAGCACTGAAAAAATAAAGGCTTAGTCATCCAGGAAGATTGAAAACCATATCATGAGCTGTCTCATGAAAGCCTCAAGTTTGCACCACCCTGTAAGCAATGCTTCCTCTACTTGCAGTGCAGCCATCGGAGGCAAAATTGAGTGTCACCAATTCATACGACGTAGCTTCCAGGGTTTGGGCATGCATGGTGAGGAGTGGTTTAAAGTGCCCCTCCTGTACAGGAGGCACAGGTGCTTGCACTCATTCACCTGCTTTGCCCCAAACTACTTTTCATTGTATAAACTTGCACGTGATTGTGAAAATAACAATTGGAGCCCAACAGGCTCAGCATCTCTCAAATCCCAGGCTGGAGCAAAGCACTTCCATTCTCTCTTATGCTTCAAAAATGGCATCTTTTGGCCTAATTTTCAGAGGTCACTAGTGATTTTGATCGCTGCATCAATGTACCAAAGCACGAATGCCCTGAAATTTCCAAAGAACAGGCTAGTTTAAATCATCTAACATCTTTTGAAATTTCAGGCCACATGACTTGCCTAAATTGACACTTATGCAGGTGTGTGTACAGGGATGAGGGAGGAGGAATTCATGTATTTATGAGGGAGTGCATTAGCCCACTCCTGAAATGGAACATGAAAACTGTCTGATTAAAAATAGAAGACTATTCATCCACCACTAAAAATTACATTAGACTACCTCTTCCTCATGCAGCCACACAGGGGACTAGGCAAGCTGAGGTGAGGCAAACTAAATTAGAAATAAGAAAATGGAGTCAAAAAGAAAACTATCCTGACAGAAATAGGGTCACAAAGAGAAAAAATCATCAGGTGTTTATGTAAATGCTAGAAGCAAGGTAAAGATGTCAAGGGACCTCTTGTAACTGCACATAAAGGGATTTTATGTGTGAGTGAAGCAGAATGATTTAAAAACTTGGAAGAAAAGGACACATAAGAAGAAAACAAAATATTGAGGCAGAATTTGTTGAAAATATAAGGGGTTTGACCTACTCACAGTCACCAAGAAATAGCCAAAAAAAAAAAAGTTGAATTAAAGCATGCACTTATCCAAACTGGAAAAATACCCCTGTTCTTCACAGACCAGGTATCAGCTGTTATTCAAACAAAGCTCAGCTCAAGAATATCGATTTGACAATTGTGATGCAAAATTATCTTCATACTTTATATGGGATCTTCACCTTCCTCTTTATGAAATAGAGGAAGAAACAGAAGATTTCTGAAGAAAGAAGACAAAGATATTTGACGAAAGACAAACACTTCATCTCATTTTTTAATTTTTTTTATTTTTTTGGAAAAGTATAGGAGACACTTTCCCTCACATGCTTTCTCTGATGCAGACACCAAGATCAGTGGAAAAGAAGAAGGAGAAAGTACTCCAGGTGCTGAAGCTGAGGTTCCCCTGCAGCCCATGATGAAAGCCATGATGGAGCAGCTGTGCCTCTGCAGCCCATGGAGGATGAATAGATCCACCTGCAGCCCATGGAGGAGATCCATGCAGGAGCAGGTGGGTGCCTGAAAGAGTCTGTGACCCCATGGGAGACCTCTGTTGGAGGAAGGTCCTGGCAAGTACTTGCTGACCCATGAAGAGGGGAACCCACACTGGCCACCATAGGTTTCAGGCAACATAAGAAACAGGGTTTTTAATGTTTGTGGTGCCTGAGGCTTTAAATAAGATGGTTCTATCCATCTCCAAGATTCTTGTTTACACCCACATAGAAATAAATTTAAACTAAAATAGTGTTTAGAACTCTTACCCAGTAAAGCTGTAATACATTTACCTCAGTCCAAGAACAAAAATCAAACCCCAGTCTAATTTTACACATGCATCTGTATGCAAATGCACACATAGGAAAGCATAACTTTACCCATAATTAAAACTAAGTGTTGATACAACAATTACATCTGTATTAATTTGTTCTGGATGAGGCTGTCCAGAGAGGCTGAGGAATATCAGTCTTTGAAGATCTACAAAATCCATCTGGAAGTGGTTCTGGGCAACCTGCTGTACCTTACCTTGCTTGAGCAGGAGACTTGGACTGGAAAATCTCCAGAGACACCCTCCAACCTCAACCCTTCTGGGATTCTGTAAATCCCCTGTGTTCCATCCATTATTCACATATCCAGTGTTATTTGCCACTTGAAATTCTAAAGCCATGGGATTTGAATCATCATCAAAACCTAAAGGCATTTTTTAATTCTCTTAGTAGGTCACTTCTGGAAGTATCACCTGCATGCACATATATTTTAGAGTCACTGTTGACAATCCTAATTATGATAGGAAAGCATTTTAAAAGGAATTTGAGCTGAGAATAAACTGAATACTGATTTGATCCACAGTATATTTCAACTTAGAGCTAAAGTCTGGATTTTCACTGATTAGCTCCAGTATGTTATCAGTAGAAAGCATGGCAGACAGACAGTGCCAGTCAGATTTAGATTTTATGCTGGTTTTCTATAGAACTGTGTAGAAACTAGGGTATAAAGTATTTTTCTCGTTGTGAACACTTTTTATCCAAGCAATAATTAATAACAATAATAATTTTTAAAAATGCTATCATTTGGGATGTTTTTTCCTCCTGGGCCTGGATCCTACAGGTTTTGAAGGTCATAGCAAAATTTCTACTTCAGTCATGCATGCCCAGGCACTTTGCCAGTAAACAGGCATTACAGCTGACATCATCCTATTTTAACATAATTTTGTTGGTTGAAATTGAGGCTTGTTTGTATTTAGCAGGTGTGCTTCCTTAACTAGCGTTACTAGAATAAATTCTCGAAAAGGATTGCTTTAGGTTTATGAAATATAACCGCCTTCCAGATTCCACTGGGGCTTTGAGATAATCACTAACACAGTCAAACTAAGGAAAACCACAAATGCCACCCTACCTCAGATTAGCATGTCAGCGTTCATTAAATCTGTTCTCAAAGGAGCATGTCCATTTTTATTGTCACTCAGAGCAGCTAGAATGACAAACAAAATAACATCCTATGAATACCATCAGGAGTTCACCACACCATATCAAGTAATGTGACAATGCAATCCATGGATTAAAAACCAAGATGCTGCTTGTAAGAATTATTTTTAGCTCATTCTGTATATCATTGTATTTCCCAATCTGGCACCGTGAACCATAAATAATCCTATCATTTATTAATTACATTTTCTAACCTAGTCAAGAAGAATCCTGCAGTGTGAAGCAGCAGATCATGAATAAATGGTTCATTGAAAAGCAACTCTTATTGCCAAGTAGTTGTAAATTAGGGTTGTGATAATTACCTACTTTAACCTTTTTAAACAGGTTCCTCTAAAAAGCTCCAGGATGGATGTTTTATTATAACAACTTTGACCTCCAATTTGTTTTGCATTATGACAAAGGGATGCTGTGATTAAAAATTTAGTACTTCACCTCATGTTATACAACATCCAAATAGCAGGCTGTGTATGTTTGTATGTATACATACAGACATATACACATAGGTATACAACCATAAAATGCTCGTGTACTATGTACCAAACACAGCTGTAGAAAACATAATAGGTAGCGGAACTGCAACGTGTTGGTGCAGCCAAGGCAGTACTTTACTAATATGAGAGACACCTTTACAGAAATAACCCATGTGTTGCACCTTGCCCTGCTGATCCTATAAACTGTGATTATTGAACAAGTAGGGGCCTAGAAGGTGAAGATTTGTTAGAGGAAGCAGCTGGTGCAGGGGACATGAAGTCTGCACTCTTCGGGTGCTTTTATTTCAGACTAGCTCTCTTTTGATCCCAGAGGCAACATGCTTATTAGTGGTTGGAGTGCATTAGATGACTCTGAGAATGCATCTTCCAGTTTAATTTAATCCAAAAAGAATCCAAATCACACACTGCTTTGCAATGGGAACCACAATGCATTACATGGAGTCAAAAGGTTGATTATTTCAAATATATGGTCTCTAGCCAAAATAAAAAAGTGACTGTAGGGAACAAATCAGACTATGAAATATGGAAGGAAAAAGTTCTCATGCAGACCCACACAGAAAACAGCACCGGAGCACAGCCTGGACTGTATTAACTGCAAATATGAAAGACTTTGGTGGTAGGAGTTTAGTTACGAGTTTTACCTGTACGGGTTATAGTTTAAAAGGTTTTATTGTCACCACCACCACCCCACCCCCACATAGTTGCCACCCCTCCTGTGTGTTCCCCCCTGAGGCTTTGTTCCTGAAGAGTCATCACGCTGATCAGGCGCGGGATTGTCTCCCGTATCGGGACTGCCCTGCCCGGGGGGCATTCCTCCTGCTGCCAATGAGTGGCAGCAGCCGGGACCAGGGCTAGCCTTGCAGCCTCATCTCCTGCCTCAAGATGCTGATGTAGCCAGTGGAGCCACGCCTGCCTCTCCTATTGGCTTCCACCTCTGTCCTAACTGGTTATCTCATCCGTCTATCCCCAATCCCTGGGTTTCTATTGGGTTTGATCCTTCCTTTTCCCCTATTGGCTAGCCGAGTGCCCAAGTCACTTCCCTGTCCAGAGCTCTTACCCAATCCTGTCCAAGTTCCAGTACCTTCCCCTCAGAAGCCTACAAAAGCAGCGTGATTGCACAAGAAACAAGTTTTCACCAGCGTCCTTCTGAGTGAACAGAGCTGTCTCCTGTGCTCGGGGGGACTTGCGGAATCCATCTTCTAACCCCCAATGCTGCATATGACTCCTCTGTTCCAGCAACACAAGATCACAGATCAGCCTAGAGGCAGCATAGCCATGCTGCTCCTGTTAATGCTACTAAAATGTCTGCACAGCTTTGAGCTAGGAATTGGCTCAAGTACACCAGCACATGGCTCGCTATAACTGGCCTCTTACTGCCTAGGTGATAATGGGACCATGCACTGCCACAAGCTAGGCAAGCCAGCAGTGGAGCTTTAGGATACGACAGAAGGACAATGACAGGAGAAAATGTAGCTCTTAATATGCCTTCCTTGGTAGTCAAAGACTTGTAATTTTTTCCCCTTGTTTTTCACCATAGGTCTAGATCTAAGAGAAAAAGAATGGTGACCACCTGCCCTAGAAAGAAAATAGCAATTGCGTACATGACCTTTGGAATTGGTAGCAATAATTGTTTCTCAGTTAAACACTAGAATAGGAAGGAGTTTTAGGATTCAGTGGAGAATTTAGGAGTTAAATTATGGTTATCAGCAAACAATCCTAGTTACACAAGCATGTAGGCACAATACCCAAACAAAGTTTCTACTGCTGAAAACTACATGAAAATGAACCAGAAACTCATAAAACATTGTAAATATTAAATACTGCATAAACCCCTCCCAAATTAACTCCAAAACTATTACTCAAAATCCTCTCAAACCTCATCTTTTCCCATTGTATCACTAGCCTTTCTGCCACATGAAAGATCTTAATTTTAGACTTACCCACTTGTCTTCTGTTTCCCATGTCCAATTAGATCAAAAACATCTAGTTACAGACACCACTCTGAAGCTCTCTTCCAGTTCTCTCACCAGTCTTTCTTGGCATTTGCTAGATCAGTGAGTTTAGCCTGAAACTGTGAAGCAATCATCCATTTGGGTACTTTTGTTGACTCTCCTTTCCACTCAAGTCAAATTCACCCCTTTTATAGCTGTGCATTATCTCCTTATTCCAATCTGTTATTTAGCCAACTGATACCTGTCAAGGTGCAACACGTGATTTTACTGTTACAGTATTTTAGTATTCCTTTAACATACAGAAACAGAAATAATAGAAACAAAATCCATTGAAAGCAAAAGTGTGCCAGTCAGCAACAGAAATGGTGAGATGTTTTGTTCCAGTTTGGGAAAGAAGTACCATATTCCCAGCTCCCAAAAATGTGCTTAAGCATTCTCCTTCTGCCCACCTAAAATGTTCTAAGAGTAGGATGACTTGGGATCATGGCTAGAGGAATTGCCCACTCTAGGAACAAAAGACAAATCACATGGACAGCTTTGAATAACCAGGGTAGGTTGTTTGAAATGTGTTTTTCAGACAATGCAGTTTTAGTTCATTCTGAACTTGGGATAAGATGATGTAACCTAAGCAAAAATTACTTCTCTACATTCAGTGTAGTTGTACCAGGCTTTGTGTTCAAATAAAGCATCTCAGACCACACCTTACTATTTTAATATGGGCAGAGGTACCGATGGCTCCACAGGGCTGCATGTCTGTCCCTGCTTCATTGCTACATATAGACACCTCAGAGACACTTATGTTGCTTTTTTTCCCTAAGTGTTGAGTTTCCAGTGGTATTTTCACTCGAACCAAAATGTGATGGCATACAATAGCATAGCATGGATTCCCTGAGAACATGGCTTCTCTTGCCCAGCATGCAGCTTGAAAAGCTGAGACACAAACCCTGTCTAGTTATGGGCAAAAGTGGATATTTACCATAAGGGCTATTTGAGTATCCTAGCACACAAAAAAGGCTGACTGCTTCAAAGTCACTTATTTACAGAGAAACAATGAAAAAAAGTACAAGACACCCTTTTTTTTTCTTACTAGTAGAGTCCAGTAAAAAAGCAATGTGAGATTGTTTGAAAACATCACAGTCTTATCATCTTCCAGGGGGAAAGAAAGGGTAGTTAATGACTATTTGTCAATGTAGAGTCATGGAAATAACTATCAGCTCTAAGACTATGTGTAGTATCAATATTTGCTTGTCTTTATGGATGAAAGATTTAAGATACAGGAAAATGAATGAATGTGTTTTAAATATGTTTTATTTCTCCCCCCTTCCCCTAGGGATTTTTGCCAACAAAGACATGAGTGGCAGAAGTAGATTTAATGATGACATTGAAGCTCTCATTTTTTTGGTGGTAATTATAAGTGGTTTCATGATATGAAACAGGTGTTTCAGCATGTTTCATTGGGCAGCACGAGGAACATTTTTCTCCCTGATGTCATTGTACATAATGTATTCCATAATTGCTATTTTCTGATGGAGAATACATTTAGATGTGCACTAGGAGGAAATTCAGCTGTTTTGTACATTTTGGTTGGTCTGTTACACAGAAATCAGGTTTTCCAAACTCTCGTTCAGTGACAAAAAATCACACTTGAAGGGTTCTTGTTTTGATTCAGTCCTGGTGACATTAAAAATTCCCATGCACTGATGATAAAAAAGATGGTTTCCAGAATGTTTTCATTTTTTGAAACCAAAACATTTAATACCAAAAATACTGCAATAACACATCCAAAGATGTCCTGAAATGACCCTTGATGGGCTGTCCTTAAGTACGAACTGAGGCATGCAAGACTTCATGGGCCTAAAGGAACCTCAGTGCTCTTTTATGCTGTGATCCACTGCTTGATAAATACAGAGTTTCCCTTCTCTTCCAACTCTGTGTTCTCCACCAAATACAGGTCTGGCATACAGTCAGAGGGCACACTGTCCATCATACTTATATGCTATCCAGAGTACCTCTATATCCTTAAGGAACCAGGACTCTGGGATGCACCTAGACACGCCACTGCAGATAAATTCAGCTTTGCTTCATTGCTGGCAGTGACAGGAATACTGAGAGGAAGGCTAGAAAGAATATTAGGAACAGCAATTTTGGGAAAATACCACCTCAGCAAGGTTAGAAGGAGAGAAGTAACCATAATTAAGATATGATAATTATACAAATGATAAAGCGGGAGCTGTTGGCAAGATGAAGAAGCATCTGTAGAAGAGGACAAGAGAAACATAAGAGCAAAGTCAGCCATTAGTCTCCTCGAGCAGCCATCAAGTGTGGAATTTACCAGTAGTATCTTGATTGCCACCCTATGTCACAGCCTGTCCTCTATTTCTCTGGTGCTACCATAGCTGTCTTTTCTCAACTTATGACCCTAATGTGTGTCCAGGAAATGCTGGTACAGAGGCATGGTAGAAGCTTGTGAAATTAATTATAAAGAGACCTGAGTAGATGTCATTGCTGAAACAGTCTTTGCCATCGGTTCAGGTCAAATTTAGCAAACATAACAATGGAGGGAACACTCACTTCAACAGATAGTTTTTAAAATAATTTTTATTCTGAAAAATAACTTGAACTGTTTTTAAAAAAGGAAAAAAATGTCATTCTGGCAAAAGCAGCAAGGTGCACTAAATCTTTGGTTTCACTAAAGATGGATTTTCTTTTCCCCCAGAAAGTCTAACTGATTTTCCTTCTGTACTAACCTAAATTGTGACTTTCTTTACCTGATGGTTTTAAATAGGCCACCCAATCAATATAACCCATAATTCACGTAAGTTTCTTCAGAGTCATGCTACACAGTTAACAACACTTAAGGGCCTTCTGACTCATCCTTTCTCCTTATTTAGAATTTGGTACACCAACAGCATTGATAGTACTTCTCAGTTCACTAGCCTCTATCATTTAATGCAGCCACCAGCAAATAAGCAATTTTCAAGGATACTTTAAGCACAGGGGAGAACCAATGCTGGCCCCAGACAGTAAACGTCAACACCATCAGGATCTGAGCTTCTCTTAGATGTAACTGCTAAATACTGGCTTAGCCAAAGTCAATCACAAAATTCCTACCAACCAAGGTTAGGTCCCGTTATGTGTTTGGCTTTCCTAGTTGCAGATGTCAGTCACTCCGAGGTGTGGATGAATTACCCGAGCTCACAGACTGCCTGCAGCAAAGGCTGTGGGTGTTGGGCACATCCCAGTTCATCTTGGCTGAAGGCTATCCCTGACACCCATTGCTCAGCTTCTGCATTGCAATACATTAGCTGTCCTACATGGAGAATCACAGTCTACAGAAACTGCTCTCTTATTTTGCAGTGGCTTTTAAAACAAGTTTCATTGATTGTAAATAGAACGAAACACAAATCCATACACATTGTTCAAATACGCAACATGTACAGAACTTAAGTGTATCAGTTGCTGAGACTGAATGCAACTAAACTAAGCACACAGACCTTTCTCCAACATAATTAAAAGAAAAAACAAAACCAACCCAACAGTTCAGCAAAAGAAATCCATAACTCAGCCCTTTCAAATTCCTTTAAAATTCTGGGTGCCAAATACAATTTATAATGGAAAACAATCTGAGAATTGTTTGTGCTGAGTGAGTGAGGGAAGGTAAATGCTGGGGAAGGTCCATGTTAATTACAACAAGCAATGCTGATGAAGGTTAGGGCTGTACAAGTGTCTGCACACTGTCAGAACAGTCACCTTGTCAAGCCTGTGGGCAGAAGGCAGGCCAATCCTACTCTTCTATCCTCTCTGTCATTAATTATTGATCACTTCCTGTTTTTAAGCTTCACACTAGTGATAAATGAATAAATTGACAGCTTAATTATTTGGCTGTCCTGAAGACATTCCCAAAGCCTATCCTCAGTGGGAAAAGCTGCCCACAGATATACATATAAAACCAAATGGGAAAAGCGGAGATTCTCAGCAGAATATGCTGCAACAACAAGCCATTTCTGAAACTGACTCTCCTCCCTTTGATCCAGAGTCAATGCAGATAAATGCAGCCTGCATTGGCTCCAAGAAGCCAAATCTACTGCACCTTTAGAACCAATGTCAACATAGGAGGCATTGCATCTGGCCAGGCATTGCAGGATTAGACCAGAATTCTGTTGTCTGAAATGAAATGAGACACTCCTGTTCTTAGTGAATGTGCACCTGTAGCCTTTTGGGGATGGATCACTCATCCCACAAATGATTCAGAAGTACAGAAACCTCTTGGTGACTGACCTATAGAGCCACGGAAGGACATGTATGACTTACTTCCTCCTGTTTCCATGTCTCTCAAGCTTCCCTAGGTCCTTGCTCTCTCTTCTTCCTTGGACTGGAAGTTTTATTCTCTATTGTTTGTCATTTAACTGCAGGGAAGGACATAGCACTCGAGTGTTTTACCTCTCAGCTCTCCAGTCCTAGGTAACAGCTTTCAGTGGTACACATGGAAGCTCATGCAGGGTAATACTTCCTTTCTACTGTCACAGACATGGGCATCACTCTTGGTCAAGGTAGCTCAATGGTTAAAATTGGTTCTAACACCCTTTTTCAAGGGCTTTTTCCCTTCTTGTCCCACTGAAAGCAACTGCTCAAAGCAACAATTTCCCACCTGGTGCACTGAAGCCTTAGGAACTTGCTGATATGGGCTAAGGGCAAGAAAATTGCCCTATTTGTTGAACTCCGTGACAGCTGGTAGTTACGAAAAAAATCCACCTCGATGTTAAAGTCTGTTCTATGAAGTTAAAAAGTAGCAGTTTAAAATCCTCTTACTACAGAGGTATGGCAGAGCAGAGAGAAAGCTGGCTGTCTAGTTGTATAGGACATTTCCACTTCATTGAAAATTCTAATTAATTACCTTTTGGTAGTTCTCTTGAGTGTAAGGATCTGTTAAACCAAAAACAAAATAGCAATAATCTTGGTCGGTAGCAAAAATTTTATTTGTATGCATGTATTGCACACAGGCAAACGAGTTCTGTGCTTGCACTTCCAATCTCTATAGGATTTTATCCTGCACACTTTGTTTAGGTCAAGGAACTTCTCTAAGACTGAATAGAAGACAATGTCTGGAATATCACTGCAAATGTAATGGACGGAGTAAATTGACAGCAGCTCCAACTAAATTACAGTTTAAAAGACAAGGGAAGACTCAAGGGACATCAAACAAAGGAAACTCTAGCTGACCAGCGCTCAGGTAAAATTGAATTGGAAATGTTCCCTGGCTGATTAACATAACAAAAGTCCCCGCATTTAAAAAGAAAGTCATTCTGCAGAAANGGAGAAAGAAACTGATCTTCCTCCAAACAACAGTAGTTATCTTAAAAATATACATTCAGAGAACGATCTAAAGTATTAGTCTGAATAAGGAGGTTTTTAATAGTCTTTTAGTGCTCAGAAACATATATATTTCTTAATAGAAGAATATGATTTGATAATATCTCCAGCATCATTTCCACAATATATCACATGTAAATAAGAGACATTCTAATTACAAATTTTATATTAAAATTGGGAAATATATATTTTAAAAAGGCAAAGGAAATTGAATTAAAAATTAAAATCAATGTGCACAGCTTTATTTCTGCAAAAAATTATAAAGTTGTGTGAAGATTTAACTATTGGGAAAATCATCAACTTTTATTTCACATTTCTGTAGATTAATAGGGTTGTTTAATATGTAACAAAGGTACTTTATTAGTCTCATCTTTCAAATACATAAGAAACAGGGATAAGTACTCATGTTTTTTAAATCAAGTGTTTTCAGTAGTGTTTCCCTAGCTAGATAAAAAAAAAATTTATTAATAATGTGTCTGCATGCCTGGAACATGCATGCAGGTGCAAGCAGATCAAAGGTGTTCTTCATAACGTTCAAAACTTTCCAGGTTATAGTTTAGGGTAAATCTTGTCTTGTGGTATTGCCTATAAGCAAAGTTGTTTTATTATCCCAAGTTACTGTGTGACACGATGCATTTCTTTACTGCTTTGCTGGTGATGAGAACCCCTTGGAGGAGCTGCCAGTGACCAAGTCCCTGCAAAGGCCAGAGAAAGCCCAACCACATCTCTTTTCCATGAGGGTTATCCACCATCTTAGCAGCCTACCAGTTTGTCCTGTCTTGCCTCGCTGCCCACCAGCTCTGAGACATGTAGCTCTCCTAATGATGCACAAAACACAGTGTGCTCTAAGTTCACAGTTCACGTTTGGCTATTTCTTTGTCAGCTGCTTCGTGCAGGGGAATGTGAGGGTCACATCACTTCACCTAAAGAGCCACTGACACTGCTGAAATAACAGATATCAGTCTTTTTGCAGTATATTAGTTTTCAGGTGATGGGCCCTTTTTAAAGTCTGGATCTACAAATAAATTCAAGTCTGTGAAAAGACATCAGTAGCAAGACTCAGGTCAGCTTAGATTTATTAGCCACTTGCTTCTTGTTTATTGTTAACAAGTTGCTGGTTTACACAGGATCCCAAATGCATCATTCCACTGAGAAGGTTGTTAGGAGCAGGTCTATAACTAGGCACAGGCAGAAGAAGGAAAAACATAAATTGGAGTAGAAATGTAAAACATTAAAGCTTGTCTTGCTGAAATGTTTGGCTGAGATGTATCCAAGATATAAAACGGAGAACTAACAAGAACATTTCTTTTTACATCACAGAACACATGTTGTGTTCTGTGAGACAGTTAAAAATAAAGAGGTTGAGCATTATGACTAGGTACAACAGGGTGATCTGTTGGACCAGGCTAGCCCACAGATTTTGTCTTTCCTGCTTCTGTGGCTGTATTGCTGCTATGCCTGCTTGTCCTCTCCAGTTCCTTATAACACTATGGAAAATGTCAACCAACTTTCAAGTCTGATACACAGAAAATCCCCATGAGTTACAAAACCTGGGTGTCAGCCATGGTAGCCTCCTTACTAACATCTCACTGAGTCTGGAGAAAGGGAGGATGGGGAGGACCATCACTATGGCCTCCAGGAGCAAGGCAGGGGGCACAAAGCTGTAGCAAAATGAGCTTTGGTAGTTACACTACTCCAGAGAATGCAGGTTTAATTAAATTGAATTAGTCTTTAATTCCTCTCTTTAATGGGTGGATACCAAGGGTAAGAGGCAGTTGCTGGAATAGAGGTGACTGCACAACTCTAAACCCTCAAATTTCTCTCTCCCATCCTTCTGATGCTGTCCCAGACAGTCACAGCCTGCGACCAGGTAGGCATCTGCTAGCCACAGGTGAGTCTCACACACCCTTGGCTATGCAACATATGTCCGAATGTATGCATTTGCACACATCCAAAGTGTTCATCCAACAAGCAACTACTTCAGGAGGTATAGGGTGACATTCAAATGATTGGCTCCCTGGTTCTTCTGCTCTGTAAGGTGGTCATTCCTTCACACAAGATGTGCACACACATGAAACACACTCGGGGAGGCTTAATTTTCACAGCACAACATAGGCTTTGACTGCAACCATATACTAGACAACTGCATCTGACACAGCCAAGAAAGTCACAATCTCTCCATTGCACTTCAGCATCCAGCAATCAAAATGCAGGTTAAAAGAAACATTTAAAATAAAAAATCTTCCTTTTCTCTGAGAATATACTTTCAGAATAAAAAGCAAAGTTGGTACTAAAAGGGAGAGTCAATTAATAAACTTTATGCTTCTATTAAACTGTTAGTCAATCGAAAAATGCATTAGTTTGCCTGGTAGGACAAGTTCATACAAGTGTGTTGGGGGAAGGAAGGGGTGGGAGTGAAGATGTGGTTCTGTAGAACTGACACTGAAGAGAGGATTAGAAGCCACATGTTGTCCATGAGACCTGCCTGAGCAGAGGACAAGAAAGCAAAATTAAGAGTTTTGTGCAATTTTGCAGTGTATGTGTTAGCCAGGAAATTCTGACTATGTGATGCAGTTATAACTCTGAGAATGCCTGTAAAATGTCTTTCATATCAAACTTCTAAATAAAATGCTTACTTTATAAGCAGCTATGATTGTGTTTGGTGCTTCCATGATGTACTGGTTTTCCTTTTCTGATCCTACTTTTAGAAAAGCTGGCAAGCAAAGAGAGTGTGAATTATCACCATTTTGGTTTGGGTTATGTTTCTTTTCATGGAGAGGAATATTGTGGTTACTTCAGCTGACATTTTGTCCTCTGGATCCTTCCAAGTACATACACTGAGACTGCACAGGCATCCAGTATGCCTGTAAACACCTCCACAGCAGAGCTAAACAATGAAATAGTTCAGACATCAATCACCCTCCTTAATTATGCATTTTCTTCACAAACACAAATTCTTTTCTGTTGTTCACAGAGGATGGCATGTGGGAAATACGGGAAAGACACTGGGAGATCTGTGTTGAGATGAGATCTATTTGCCACCACTGCCTGGCTCATCACATCTGTGTTGGAAGTATCATTTACCTTTAACAGCAGTGTATTTTAGAAAGTGTTAATTCACTTCTGTCAGGCAATCAGATTGTTGCAAAATATATAAATTCTATATACAAATACCATCAGATGATGCAGCAGGCAATCACTGTGGTAATTAATCCCACATTTTTGTAGTTGAAGTAACAATTCTCATTTCAGGATGGAGTTTGAGTAAGAAGAGCCTATCTATATCTGTAAATGAATGATATCATTATTTTGGGAAATGAAAGTTTAAGCTCTGTAAAACATACAATCCCATGGAGATCTCAGCAGGGGAACTTGTACGTGCAGGTGTTTAATGTGATAAGGTACGTTACCATTTATCTGTGTACTTACAGACAAATATTAACATAGTCATGAATTAAGCTTTTAATCCCTTTTATTATAAATTGAATATCTTTATTTTAACAAACATCAACAATGCACATTATTGTGCTCCAAACTATTCATTACTATTCCCCACAGTGTACCATTACATGATACACCATAATACATGTGTTAATATAATGCCAAGCATCTGCTTGAGTATTCCATAGTATATTTCATTCTCTCCCTTTCTCTCTTTTTGTTTAAACAAAGAGGCAATCTCACAAAAGACACTTTTTATATAGTAAACCACAGAGCCATTCAGCCTCACACTGGAGAAGGACACTAACACAGTGTGTGCCATTTTCTGATGATTCAAGCTCTACTTCCAAGTCTTCAGATTCCTTGACAGCAAGAAATAGACTCAGGAACAAAGAAAAGGAAGAGGTAGATGAGAGAGGGTGGATTTAAATGGCAGTGCTCAGATAGGGTCACCAAAACAATGTGAAAGTAATTTGTCTATGATTCCAGGTGGCTTTTCTGAGAGGTTCAGTACCTACCAGGACCTGCTTGTGCTGGCAGCCAGATACAGAGGCATTCACTCAAACAAGTAATACCATTAATTTCTGAATTAATGCATTGGGAAAATTAACTTTGGGTTAGGATCTCAGAATCATAGAATCATTCAGGTTGCAAAAGACCTCCAAGATCACTGAGTCCATCATTTGACTAAATACCACCATGTCAACTAAAGCAAAGCACTAAGTGCCAGGTCCCATCATTGGCTATCCAGGTGGGCTCTGCTCACTAAGAGCCATGATCCCAGGACTGTTGTATGTATAACTCCAGATCAGAATTTGTATTGAAGAAAGGCAAGGAATGCTAGCTCTACAGATTAATTGAAGAAGTGGAGCTTTATCTAGCTCTCATATAAAACTGAAGGAATACATGAAATTTGTCAATAAATCCACATGCACAACTTCTCTTTCCCCACCTCTGCAAAAAACCCCTCCCAAACAAACCTAAACCAAACCGAACCAAGTGAAAAAAACACCACCAGAACCGGAATGATGAAGAAAATAAAGGAGAAAGACCATGGTTTTGTTTTATATCCCATTACACCTGCCAGTCATTTCATAAGGCAGTGGGCAGTAACTAGGACTACAACGATTTGTGATGTGACCTCCTTAAAATAAGCCAGCTTAATAGAGCTACACAGGCCATAAAACGGGGCGGGGGGAAGTTCTTGGGTTACTCACACACATATAACTCCAGGGAATTCAATGGAACCAAATTAGACAATCAATTTGGTGGGAGAAGAGAGAAAGGGAGAGGGGAAGGGGAAGGGGAAGGGGAAGAGGATGAGGGAGGCATGGAGCAGTGCTCCATACTATAGTATGGAAGAAGTATTGTAAGAATAATGCAATAATAAATACTACATTTGATCAAAGGCTGGGCTTGTATTTCAGTTTCCAAAGAAACTGTTATACTGAAAATATTATATTAGTAGTTAACACTTGATGACTACAATTCTGCTCTAACTCAAACTACCAACTGCAGTCTTGCAGCTATTTTGCATGCAAAGGGATTAAAAACCCCATCTGGAGCCACCAAAAACACTGAGGCAATATTACTGTCATCAGAGAAAGTGGTATATTTCTGTCTAAGCAGCTAGCTAGCTTGTTTGTTTTCATTTATGTAAAATTTTGTTTTTCTTCAGGGCAAGCCTGTTAACAAAAATGACTGATGATTTTCGCATTAAGTGAAAGGTCATTGTTCCAAACACATCATCCCAAGATCTCATCAATTATTGTAAAGGAATTCTGGTGAAAATGTATTTCAATAGTTCAAATAAATTGTAGGTAAGCAGGAAGAAAAGGGAAAATGGGTGATGGTACACGGATTATGTTTTAAAAGCTCAATATTGAATTAAACAATTCAGTGTAAGCTGCATTATTCCCCAAAAGGCTTCTGATTGTTTTATTCCTTCAAATGTGCCCTATTTAAATATTTTTTAAGCTTTATGTATGGTATCTATGTTATTAGCTCTGTAAAGTGTTTACATGAAGTCTCAAAATGCAATCCTCGAGGCACTGTAATTTACAGAGAAGCTAACACTGTCATAATAACATCTTTATCCTACAACAGATCAGAGCTTAAAGTAATATTGCAAAGTAAAATAAATCCCATTAAATAAAACAGAACTGCTAGCAATAAAATTACAGTATGCTGAATAACCATTGAGGGAGCACTGTGGAAGACAGGCTGTGAAAGGTTGCTGAAGTACAGACCCTGCTAAACAGATTACAGACCCTGCTAAAAGTTAAATATAGATTCTTCCACCTCTAGGTCAGAGGGGAGAATTGAACCAGACTTCTATATGTAGTAATTAAAGCTGTTTGGTGACTTCATTTCAAATAAGTCAATGGCCACACAATGTCCAGGACTTCAGGGGTAGGTATGAATTTCCTGCTTTGTAAAGAACAAACCTCCACTACAATAAACAGCAAAACTGAATGAATACAGAACTTTGTTCCTGCAGTTGTTAATTGGCTGTGCTCTGACTGCAACATTTTAAACATTTATTTGATTTCATTAGCAAATAAAGCACATGTCTGAGTGCATGCAAAAAAAATAACAATAAAAACCCACAACTAACAGTGCAGAGGAGTCATCAGGCTAGTATGCTTGTCAAAAAATACCTGGCACAAACCCATGACTGTAGTGGTAGGGCACTATCAGGCTTTTTGGGGAATAAATAGGACATTCAGTCTGTTTCTGCTACGCAGTTGCATCACTTGTAAAGTGGCTGTAAGTGCCACCCTCTCCCTCCATCATTCTGTGATTTGCTGGCTGGCAACCCCAGGCTGGCTGACCATATTATTCTCTGCAGCCTCTCTAAGGCATTTAAAAACTTATTTCAAGATAATTATTGCAAGAGAATATTTGACATGTTTTCTCAAAACTTACTGAAAAAAGTTTAGATTCTGTGAAACATTTTGCCACTGACTTCAAGAGAGTCCAGGATTTTACTCTCTTGGTATGTACATGTTAAATAATTGGTGCTACTCTCTTTGTAGGTGAAAATAATTTCATCTTGTTCTGAAGTTCTAAGACTTATCAAAATGGTCCTAAAAAGTCAGAATTTGCTCTATCTCAGTGTACCTGAACTATATCTCTACTGATATTTCTTTCAAATGTAAAATATCCATCACTGTGCTGATTGCAGTATGGAGAAAAATTATATTGTGGAATAAATAATTCTTTCTTACTGAATTGGGAAGAATTTGGAAAGAAAAAGCTGCTTTTGAGTATAAACAGTAGTGATTTTGTAATGACCACAGACATATATTTAGAATTGCAGACCAGCTTTTTAATACATTCATAATGTGTTCTGTTAGTCATTCCTTCTTCAAAGTGGGGGTTTTTTTCAGATCTGGGGAGTCAAAGCAAATCTCAGCTGTCTCGAAAAACTACAGCTTTTTCATTTTTAAACAGTTACATTCTCCTCCTTGAAACATTGAAATTTTTGATTAACATGTCCACTGAAAATCAGAAATAGAACATGGACAATGTTTTAAGCAAATGAATTAGATTACAGGAGATCCTCGAAGGAAGAAATGCCACATTTTCTGTTTTGCAGAAACACAAGCTCGTGGTCAACACACTATAAGCAACTAATTTATGATCGTGTTCACCTACCCTTATCTTAGATCTTAAGCAAACTAAAGACCCCTCTGAGCCTTATGACATTATTAAATTTTCTTCATTTTCTACATGAAGGAAGCTCTTGAGACACTGATATTACTGCAGTCAAACAACCTGAGATGAGACAAACAATGATGTGTATCAAAAAAACCCCCCCAAACCCCAAACCAACAAAGCACACCATGAAAACCACAAAAACAACATAGCAAACCCCTTCTCTACACTTAAAGATAAGAAAAAAAAAGACAAATAAATCCCAACACACTGTTTTTTACATGAGAAACTGGATGACATCATGGCTATGGGATAATCATAAGGCTGAAAGTTGTGGATCTTCATAAAAAGTGTTTCATCCTTCTGCAAGTATTTACAATCTATTTTGTTCCACAAGCTAACTCATAATGCCTTCATGCTTAAATCATTCTCAGAAAAATCCCTCTAGCCAATGGATACCAAATGCAAAGATTGGAAGTAAGCTCTCTTCTGTTAAACTGAATCCAAAGACATGGAGTATATCAGATCATGACTACAGAAGGAATAAATTTAAAACAAATTAAAACATTTCACACTGAAAAAACCCTTTCATTATCATATAATAGTTACATAATCCTAAATGGAAATTAATAGTGCAGCAGTATTACACATTTGTAGGGAGGAATATTTTCATCCTTTGGGTGCATATTCTAAATATCTGTGGAAATTCTGCAATTAGACAATGGCAAACAAGTCTCTGTGACTATCCTGTAACACAGAAGGAATGTGTGTGTGCATATTCCAAGAACAAGACCACTCTGTGAACTGCCACAGACACTCCAGAGTTGCTGCTGTTCCAAAGCACCCCTTGGAGCACTTCCTAACCAGAAGAGCACAAAGGAGATCCAAGCTCTTTCTCTTTCTTTGCAAAGGATGAAATACAAAATTGTTGAATGAAATTTGTGCAATAAAACACCATTACTTCACCAAACAAGTAGTTCCAAATGTTTTCCCCATTCATGGATCTTCAAAACTCCTGTAACAGAGCCTGACTCAAACTCCCTCATATGGGTAGGCCATTGAGATTAATTTTAAAAAGAAAATAATTTTTGTTCTTCCCTGAAGAAGTAGCCCAAAATTTACCAGGGAAACACAGACTTGAAGTTGAAAGAAAGGAAAAACAAATATACTTGTTCTATCTTCAGGACACTGCAGGCCCCGGGATTTCATCATCAGAGTCTTTATTGCTGAGGCCAAGCAGAGGTAGGTGAGATACCCAGTTTTGATCTAAAGACGTACAATCCACTAACCTCCATAAATATTTCAGTACTAGGTAGCTGTCACAATGGAAAAAAATACAATCTGTGTTTAGTTTATTTCTAGTTTAAATCTATTTAAGATGAACTTCCAGCTGCCTGAACCATGTAAGCTTTCTCCTGTTCCCTCCATCTCATATAGGCACCATACACCCACAGTGTAAAGATCTAGACCAGTAATTCAGGACAATAATTGTACTACAGGAATGTCAAGAGGAAGTCTATATGGGTTGGGTTATCTTGACACTGCTATAAAAATATTATCATCATTCCCTCTTTCTATTACTGCAGTGTCAAGAGGAGCCAAACAATGCTGGAGCAGTAAGTTGCAAGCTGCTGTAATAGCGCACAGCAAAACACAGTTGCCAGTGCCCAGTTTAAAGATGTTAAACAAGGCAGATAATATTATCCTCATTTTACAGAGTGAGAACTGAATTACAAAGATCTGCTGAAAGCCTCAGGGGAAATCTAGATGTTCCAGGACTCCCCAAGCTTCTTAAATATTATCCTGGTTTTTTTGACACAAGTTCTTCTCAAGTTACTCTGATTTATTTTCTTCAACCTATCACTCTAAAATTTGAGCAAAATAGTGATTGCAATTCATTCTGGGTCTTCATTACAATCTGAGTAGTTTTCTGTGAAAATACTCTGTCCAAAAGTCCAAATTATTTTGAAGAAGACTTCTACATAATGTACCTCTTAGCTGTTTCTGGGGTGACACACAGAGATTGTGGAAGCTCTGCAGCTAGACAGGGGGAAAGCCCTAATTCCAAACACTGTACTTATGAAACAAAAGTTACTAATTTGGCTTTACAAGTCACTCTTCTGTGCTACTTGTCACATCTTAACTACTAGTCTATCCTGAATGTTCCATTTGCAAAATGACATTCAAATATAAATTAATTAATTCTAAATTGACTCCCTGATGTAAAGACATAGTTATTCTAGTTTCTTTGTTGATGGAGGAAACTGTGACAGAAGTTAGGATCTTCAATGCCTAGCATGTCAGAGCAGTGTGAGTTAGGTGGCATGATTAGTGCTAGATACAAAGAGGTTTACAATATGATGTTTCCTTCACAGAGACTTTCTGAATAACACACTAACAGGGTTAGGACCATATATAACAGAAACGCTGTTATTTTTATTTTTTTCTTTTAAACAAGATAGAATTGAAAAGAATCCCCAAAATAACCAAAATGTAATAGGATACATACTGTATATATGTACAAAATATGTCTTGTAAAAAGGTACATGCTATATTTATCTTAAAACATCATCTAGGTCTCATAAAGTCAAAGTATATTTGCAAATAATAATATATTCTTATTTATTTATATATTTATTAAATTTGTTAATGTGTATTTGTCTTACACATTAATAAACAAAAAGACTTCAGGCCATGCTCATATTAAACTACAAACATGCCATCAGTAAATGAAAATCAATTTAAATCAATTTAGCTAGGATAAAAAGTCCCCTTCCCCTGCTGCAGCTCATCTGGTGTGCTAACAGCTCCCAGTGATGAAACAGGTGCTTGTAAATTAATTAGCCTACTGAAACACACCTCAAAATGAATTTCCCAGAACACCCTGGCAGTGAGCCATCCTGGTCCCACGAGCTGATCAGTGTTCTGTAAATATTGAGATTTGATAAAGTAAACGCTACTCTGGCAGCAGATGGTTTGGAATGCTCTGTTGACATTGCCTGCGATTACTTGGATATGAAGACTTTGCTTCTCATAGACCTCCTTTGGGAGCCACTGGAGGACTTGATCCCCTCTCCAGCTATTTGCCTTCTAATTGAAAATCCTTATTCCCAGATGGAGCATAATGCTACTGCTTCAGGCGTCTAGCTCTGCACTGCTTGACTGTTGATACATGGGTAATTGCTTTCAGTAATGCAGGTTAAATGTGACATTTAGTGCTTAATAAAAATCATCAAGGCCAAAGCCGTTTATCATTCTTACACTTGGGCTGTCAGTTCTAAAGGAATTTTCAATTCATTTGAATTCTTGCTGAAGAGGCAAGCAGCTCCTCCCTGAGAGAGAGCGAGAGGCTGAGACCAAACTTGGGCATTTTCTGCTTTATTTCTAAGACTTGTTTGCTAACAAAACCCCTTTAAAATTAACCTATCAAACATGGCAACTATCTGCTTTTGTACTTAGTATGTTGGTGAATAATATATAGTCAGCAGCAACTGTGCACACAAAGCACATAAACCAGATGCACTACACTGCACCTTCTGTGGGTGGCTGGAAGCTGAAAGTTATTCCTCTTGTAGCATAATAAAGAAATGAACATAAGAGGAAATGGACTGTGCTGAAACAAGTAATTTCAAACTCTAAGCATTAAAAAATAAGGAGGGCAAAAGCTTTCATGTTATGGTAGGCATGGTAGCTCCACTTTGCTGAGAGTATTCAGGGTAGTTGCTGCAGTGCTTTATCTCTTTTTTTTTTTTAATATGAACATTCCTATTGAGGAAAAAATACTAATATCATTCTGGTTTAAAGATTTGATAGGAGAGTAATCCTGCAGCCCCACAAAGCTTAAAAAGAATAGATTGAAAATGAGGGTGGGCTGAAATCTGCTGACTGAGCAGTAATAGTGCAGTTACATCCCTGCTTTCCAGTCTCACCATCAGAGTTTTACAGACATGGGGAGTGTATAAAAGTCTCTTGAGTTTTAACCATAATAACATAGGTAGGCAGATCGATATTTAGATCAATCCTTCTCCCAAAAGTTCCTTACTTTAATTTAGTGATGGAGTCTTGCTTCTTCTAAAATAAGTAGCTGGCTGACTGGCAAATTCCTTCTCCATATTCTTTGGAGGCATTTTTAAGACATTTCTTGTTAGACTTTGGGACAGTTCAATGGGAGACAGAGGCACTGACCTTCGTGCATCAGGCAGTTTGAGAGGACAGAGACAGGAAAGATTTGAAGGAGATGATCAGTCAGAATGGCATGCCCAGCTGCATTGTTCGGCTACCATGAACTTTCGTTAATACCTTGCTATACAGCAGAACCTCTTTATTCACATTACAAAATCAATTTTAACAGTAGCAACAAAAAACCACAGTAAATTAATCCATATTTTGGTGGTATGGAACTTTATCTCTGCACTTCATGTAATTTGGAGCATGCCTTGAAACAGTTTCTGTGTATCTGCTGTAACACATTACCACTTTAAAGACTACAGCAAATCTAGACATAATGGTGATTTGGGTGACTGAAAGCCAGCACAGTTAAAAAAGTGATTATTTAATTAAAATAGTAATAATTAAAATTAATACTAATGAAGGAAGTATTTCTCCAGATGATGTTACTGATGGTATTAATTTCAAGCTCATAACCTGACCCTGAGTGAGCAGTTTTCATAAGTTTCAGCTTCTCCTTTTGGAAGAAGCTTTTATTTTCCCTCTTGCTTAATGCATTTTGTAAAGCTCAGGCTCCCTTTGCTATGTCTTCATTACAATCATTAACTAATTCTTTTAGTTTCCAGAATTCATTGCCCCTCACATTTTGTTCATCATGTTAGATTGTTTGCCTCATCATAGAAAATACAAGAATTTTGAGCTCATCTCTGCCTTAGAACAAACCATGTGACACTGAACTTCTGCCGTTTTGAGCAACTAGATTTGAGTATCTATGAGAAAGCCCATGCAGAGAGCCTGACAAGTCAGAGCAGAGAACTCATTTCACCTAAATATGCCATCTACAAAAACTTACAAATTCTGGTAGACATCTGAGGACATGAATAACCCCTTCTCCACTCACCTTTTTTATTTTTTTTTCAGGAGTAACTGGAAGGGTGCTCATTTCTTTTTAAGGTACATAATGTGTTGCTAGACCCTTTCATTTGTAGAAGGCTTCTAGTGTAGCATTCTCCATAAGATACTGCTAAAAACATGTACAGTGCCTCTGGTCTGCCTTCTCCTGCTCTCCAGGAGTACCTACCCACTTGGCCCCCTCATATACATACCTAAATCTAGAGTTGCCCATTCTAAACCAACACAGAAAAATACTTGCTATAGAAGTATTCAGGGAAAGCATAGAAATATGTATTTTCCATTCTCATAAAAAAGGCAAAGAGTCTCTGTCATGTTGCCCATACAGAGGTCCAGGACAGATCTCAGATTTAGAGAGGTATCATATGGGTCTCTCAGCACTCCTACTGCTACTTACAACACTTTCTAAATGATAAGGATTGTATTTAGCAGAAGCTTGTTTGCTGTAGATACTTTGCTCTTTTTCCTCTGTGCTGGAGTTCCCTATATTAGGAACTCCTCTAGGGAAAATAACTTCTAAAAAATATAGTGGATCCTAGGTAACCTAATGGATAATAAAATGTCTTGTGCTTGTGGGACTGCTCTTTAAGGAGCAACCTGATGTTTTAGGTAAAATAAGTGTTGCAGTCTAGGGATCTCACCCCACATTTCTGTAGGATTAACTATAGGTATAGCATTTTTTCCCAGTAAGAGCACACATATCTGGGAGTCATTAACAAGCTCCCCCAGGACAAGTGGTCTTTTCTGTTGCCATCATCCCCACATCCCACCCCCTCAACTCCCACCACCAAAAAAACTGGGAGTTACTAAGTAAATAGCAGTAAAAGGAAAGTTAGGCTGGGGGAGGAAGGGATTGAGAGCAGCCCTACCACCAAGGGCTTCGGGGGTGCTGGTGGATGAAAAGCTGGACATGAGCCAGCAATGTGCGCTCACAGCCCAGAAAGCCTGGGCTGCATCAAAAGCAGCAGGGCCAGCAGGTCAGGAGGGAGGTGATTCTGCCTCTACTTCACTCTCATGACACCCCATCTGGAGTATTGCATCCAGTCTGGGGTCTCAAGCAGAAGAAAGACATGGACCTGTTGGAGCAGGTCCAGAGGAAAGCCACAAAGATGATCAGAGGGCTGAGCACCTCTTCTATGAAGACAGGCTGAGAGAATTGGGTTTGTTCAGCTGGCGAAGAGAAAGCTCCAGTGAGACCTTATAGCAGCTTTCCAGTCCTTAAAGGAGGCCTATAAGAAAGATGGGGACAAAATTTTTAGGAGGACCTTGTAAGTGTGGCAAAAGGAAAAATGGTCATAGTTTTAAATAAAAGGGTAGATTTAGGCTAAATATAAGGATGAAATTCATTTCAAAGATGGTGGTGAAACAACAGAACAAGTTTCTCAGAGAGGTGGTAGAAGCCCCATCCCTGGAAACATAAAGGCCAGGTTGAATGCATTTCTAAGCAACCTGATCTAGTTGAATATGTCCTTGTTCATTGCAGGGGAGTTGGAGTAGGCCTTTGGAGATCTCCTCCAAACCAAACTATTCTATAACTTTATGATTCTGTAAATGCCTCTTCACCACATAGGCAGTGGTGCTGGAGTACAGACTCAATTAGATAAATGTAGCAATGCCAAAAATTTTGTATGAAAAAAGTACTTTTTTCCTCTCATGTAATGCATGAAAATTTACGATTAAGTAGTTCTAGTGCGTATGTTCTATTGCATTCAAGCTCATTTTGGACTTGAGTAGGCTGTTCATCTGCAGTATTCTGCCTTGGCACAGGATACTATAAATTCCTTCTCCATTGAATGTCAAAGAGTGTTTTCATGGGAACTTCAACTATCTCCAGAAGCAATGGGAAAAAATTATTGTTATTATGGTTTTTAATTAAATAAATCCTATTCATACTATGTTTAAAAATATGGATGTTTTTAAAATGCTGGGCAAAATTATTCCTGCATCTAGAAAGACATCTATTGCTTTAAATAACTGTTCAAATTCTGATTTCTCATTTTAATTATGACCCACTCTCCCTAGCCAAGGATATAACAGATTACATCTTAAATGTAGTTTAGGCTGAAGTTTCCAATATTGAAATAAGCCAAACCTAGGCTGTAACAAGCACAAGATGCACGAGGTTTATGCACTGATCTCACATATCTCCATTAATAATTTATTAAGAGATCCGTTTCAAAAGGGTTTGGGAATGGATATTTACCTTCACCCTACCAAAAAACCCAACAACAACAACAACAACAACCAAAAAAAAAACCTAAAAAACCCACCACCTCCTTTTGGAAGGATGAGAGAAAATGGTAGAGAAAACTTAAGTGCTGCCTCAGAACTGAAGGATGCTGACAGGCTCAAAGAAGTTTATACCAAAATAAAGGGCACAGGAAAAACATTTTTAATGTAATTCACATGTAAAGGCAAGTCCTTCCTGCCTCTGAAAAGCCTTCAGAAACTCAAAATTATATTTTCAAGCGGAATCCCATCAACACGGTAAAACTAAATAAAACTGTGCAGCCCTGTGAAAAAACCCCAAAAAGTTATTAATCAAAAACTGACACTTACCAGTAGGTTAATTGTGTGGTCAGTGGAATGAAATCAAGGAAAGAAAGTATTTTTTTCAAATCTGAAAAGAGCTGTCAACAGCAAGTTCTAAACAATATTTGGAAAGGAAAAGTTTTCTTGGCTTTAGATTTTCACCAAGAGTTTGGATAGGATGAACTTAACAGGGCAAGAAGTATTCCTGTGCTTGCAGTGTATTTACCATTTCCATCCCAAATGAGAACTGCAATGGAGCAAAACACTCAGGTTCAAATCTGAGTTCTAATATGGTTACTTTCTTTCTTTGTTTTTTTTTTTCAGTGTGCTGATCTAAAATCAGGAATGGCTAATTTCAGAGCAAGAAATTCTAAGTTAGCATGATGGGTTTGGTTACATAAAAACCCCCAAAACATTGAGCCAGACCCTAATGGAGGTTAGGAACATAGAGAATATAAACAAAAAAATCTGTAAGACCTTTACCATGGTTGAGAAAATTCATTCCTAAATTGTCAGAGGCAGAGGATGACCACCAGTAACAGAAAGACAAAGAAAACAAAATGTTTGAAGGAATTACAAAAAGTGAATCTGAAGGGTATATTTGCAATCTGGAAAACATGAAATTATCACACATTATAAAAGTCGTCTCAAGATAAAAATGTTTGACTACAAGTCCTTTAAGACAAGCACAACTTTCCATCTACCAAAAGTATTTGGGTTGTCTATCTTGATCTCCAAAGATAAATTCAAATATGTAATTTTCTTGTTAGGAATGATTGTTTGGTCCAGAACTATTAAGTTCTTGGCTCATCTAAGAGTTAGTATTTTTTATTCAGCTTTTGTCAATTAAACAAAATACGGTTTCGAGGAAACTTCCTTTTACTTCCTGGAACTATCAGTGGCCACTTTGATCATATTCTCACTTCAGCAGAAATATATTTAAGGAGTTTAAAGACAGGACAAGGAGGCATCTCTGTCCAGCTAAGGAGATAAGTAGCTCAGGGCAGACTGGGAATATTAAAAATAATATACAAAAGGTTTCATCTTGGCATTCAACACCTGTAAAAGTACCCACCCTTTCTTTGAGCAGTGACTATGTGGAGAGTCTTACAGTGTACTTAAATTCACCAAGAACAGTCTAATACCCAGCCTAACCATAAAACTTGGGTACATTTTATTAACCAATTTCAAATGTATGTTGATTTATACGTCTCATCTCTGATTCTGATTATCAGACACTAGTAAGCACACTGTAATACTAAGTCCTGCTATCACAATACTGATAACATTACTGATGTTCCAGACTTGATCAGATTAAAATGATCATGAACTACCAGAGGTCTTCCCTCAGTCAAAGCAGACCCTCAGGGAGAGCTATTCTTAGTGTGAGTTAATGCATTCAGTTGATTAAGTCTTTATGTTTTGAAATAAGGAAGACATTTACAAATCAAACTGTTCTTTCCTAGTGTGAAGTCATCCTGAGGAACCCCTGGGAAAACAGGTGCCCAGAGTTAATGATTAGATGAGGGCTAAGAGAAGGAACACCTGAAACTGAAGCAGTTGAGAGCTGTGTAAGCCTATTCATTCCAGCTTCTAGAAATGTGAACACTAGGATATGGTCCTCTCAGCTAATCTGCTGTACCAAGCTGCAAAGTTTCATACTGAAGTTTCTGAGTTTGAGCTGTATCTGGTCTTCTAAAATCAATACTTTTACAGGTATATCACCTTTCTCTTGATTTTTTGTATGCTTTTGGTTTGTTGCTTTGTTTTGGGGTTTTGTTGGGTTTTTTTAACCTTATGCTGTTCTCTATCCTCATTCTGTTTGCTTTTGTTTACTACCTGTTCTCTTCCTCACCTTACTTCATTTTTCCCAATTTTCTTAATATCTCCAATTTCATGTGCCACATATACATAGAATAAATCATAGAATGGCTTGGGTTGGAAGGGATCTCAAAAACCATCTAGTTCCAGTCTCCCCACCATGGGCAGGGATGTCATCCACTAAGCAGGTTGCCCAAAGTCCCATCCAACCTGGCACTGAACACTTCCAGGGATGGAGCATCCACAGGTTCTCTGGGCAACATGTGCCAGTGCCTCCCCACCATTACAGTAAATAATTTCTTTATATCATCTAATCTAAATATCTCTTCTTTTAGTTTAAAACCATGACCCCTTGTCTATCCCTATCTGCCCATGTAAAAGATCGCTCTTTCTCTTATAAGCCCCCTTTAAGTACTTGAAGGACACAATAAGGTCTTCCTGCAGCCTTCCCTTCTCCAGGCTGAGCAATCCCAGCTGTCTCAGGAGAGGTGCTTCAGCCTTTTGATCATCTTTGTGACTCTCCTCTGGACCTCCTCCAACAGGCCCACATCTTTCTTATGCTGGGGACCCCAGAACTGTATGCAGTACTGCAGGTGAAGTCTCATGAGAACAGAGTAGAGGGGTAGAATCACCCTCTTGACCTTCTGGCCACTCTACTTTTCATTCAGCCCAGGATACGGTTCTAGGGTGTGAGTGCATGCTGCTGGCTCCTATCCAGCCTCTCATCCATGAGCACCCCTAAGTCTTCCTCTGCAGGGCTGCCCTCTGAGTTTATCTCCCAGTCTGTCCTCATGTCTGGTAATTCCTCAACCCAGGTGCAGAACCATGCACTTGGACTCGTTGAACTTCATGAGGTTCTTGTAGGTCCACTTCTCAAGTTTGTCCAAATCCCTCTGGAAGGCAACCCATCCTTCTGTTTTGTCAACTGCACCGCTCAGCTTTAAGTCATCTGCAAACTTGGTCATTGATAAAGATACTAAAAAGCACTGGTTCTAAGACAGAGCCTGAGGGCTCATCACTGACTTCCCCTGGACATAGGGCCATTGACCACAACTTTCTGGCTGCCAGGCAATTCCTTATTCACTGAATAGTCCACTCTCCACATCCAGGTCTCTTCAATTTGGTTATAAGGATGTGTGTGAGACCATGTCAAATGCTTTGCAGGTCTAAGTAGATTACATTGGTTGGTCTGCCCTTATCAATGGTTGCAGGCACAGAGGTGAGGCTCACTAATCTGTAGTTCCCTGGGTTTTTCTTTCTACCTTTTTTAAAAATAGGGGTGTTTCTCCCTATCATCTCCAGCAGTCAGTCTTTTTGCTGTTGGCTTTGGTGGAAAACAAGCAAAAGCGTTCCTCTGGTCTTTGCTCCCCAGTCCTTGCAATAGTGGCAGTGCCATAGCTGTAAATGTCAGCTTGTGACAGCTCTGGGGGTTCCCACTTGCCTCCAGACAAGTCTGTGTCCTGGTCTCTGTGGGCAACCTCTGCTGCTCCAAACTGCCTTGGACCAGGAGAAACCTGAGCCAAATCCTCTGCATTAACATTCCAGAGGAAGCACTTGCTTGTTCACTCTCCTTTTGGGGTCTATAAGGTGACTACTACCAGATGATTCAGAAGCACCAACTTCTTACTAAAAACCACCCCTTCAAAAGGCACTGTGGAAAGCAGAAACCCAGCACAGCATTGTTTGTAATCAAGGAAAATTGAACAATCTTGGATTTTTACTCAGGGCTTTCTGATTGGTATCTTCAAAGACAAGGAAATGTCATCCATGTGGAAATTTCTGGAAGCTCCAGCTATCCCAAATATAGCCGACTTTTTAAAAAATATAAAGTTTTTAAATTGATTAACCACTATTTTCTGGCACAACCCTGTCACAGCCACCCAACCTAGAAGTGATATTTTGCTGCAAGCAATACACAGGTCTCTTTTACAGGTAATAAGTTAAATTGTTAAGTAATTATTAAATATAGGGGCGGTCCCGTGGCGTAGTGGAGAGCACTCCCGTCTCTGACTCCCAAGGTCGCGAGTTCGAGTCTCAGTACGGGTGGCCCCAGCAGTTAAATGCCTCCCTGCCATCCGATCCCATCAGATCTTGGATGCTCAGCAGGGTCAGCCCCGGTTAGTACCGGGTGCTGTAGATAGTCCTAAGGAGACTTCACTGTCACCGTCCAAGCTTGCCCGGCTGTGGCAAATGAACCTTAGCACTTAAACGGTGGGGCCAGTTCTGTGCATGCTGAGCCTCACCTAAAAAAATCCCCTGCGCAGGCTCAGAGGGCACAGCCACGTGGGGTGAGCTCTTCCCAAATCTTCGTTCGCGAAGATTGGCCATTATATTATATTAAATATAAGTTAAATTTAAAACTGAGACTATATGTTTTCTTCTCTGAAGTGCTGTGTGAGTTTCATAGAGCTATCTTAAATGTTTTTTATATTGCCATACACATGATGATGTTTTAAATAAGTCCATAGTAGCTCATAACAATGCTTTCAATTTTTTTCTGTAATTTCTGTAGAATGAAAATAAGTAATTTCATTACATATTTCTCTTTCTCAAAGGTGCATATCTTTCAGAACACTTCAATGTTTCAATTTGTGAGAGTGAGGAATTTTATTCCTTTATGTCCTGTATTTGGACCAAGAAGGATTTTTGCAAAGTTTGAGTATTTCTCTTTTAACAGAGTTTGAGTAATCATAGCTGAGAGACTGTGGAGTCCAGGTCTGTGCTGCCCCTCAAGCCACAGCATCAGTATGTGTAGAGAATTTGCTCTCCAAACAGTTAAAAACTACCTTTCTTTTGGATGTGAAAACTAAAATACAATGTATCTTTACAATTTCAAATTTTCAAAGGATTTAAGTCTACTGTAAAGATGACTGATTTAGGAATATCTGGATACATTAATTTAGAAGTTATGTCATTCTCAAAAATTACGCTTGTCATGATCTTTCACTGTCTTTAGAATGTCTTACCATGTAAAAGAATTATGCATGTGTTCATTTGCACTTCTCTTCAGTAGATTTTCAAGTATTATTCTTATGGTATTCTGACATCATATGTGTGATATTTAATTATTTGGAAACATTCTGTGGAAAAAATCAGAACCCTAATTTATCACACTCAGATAAGCATAGGCTTTCACTTATAATGTCATTCTTCAAAATGACTGTGTTGAAGGATTTCAGAAGAGTTTTCTTCTGTTTTTAAACAGAGTTGATCTACCAGTGGAAATGTCTCTGTATTGCTCTCTCCAAATGTTCCTTCTGCATTCTGCAGGGCTGAAACTCAAGTGAAAATCTTTTTTTAATCCCTCTGTGAAATGACTGTTTTCTGCAGCAAAATTGCTAAGGAGTATGATGACTAATGAAATGTGAATCTGGTTTTGCTTTGGTCTAAAAAAAGTCTTATTACCAAGGAAAAAATACTTCTAGGGCTGACAATATAAATAAACAATCCAGGAATTTCAGTGTTATTGTGTGTATAGGACGCTCAAAGAACATTTCATATATTTTTTGTGAGAATATAAGTAGGTAAAGAGTTACAGGCAAAATTCTGATGACAAACATAATTTTAGCTAGGTCACAGAAAGCTGAGCACAGTTTGCTAAAGCACTGTTAACATCAGACCAGACATCTGGGCAGAAAATGTGTGATGGATGGCCTATGAACAACACTTTTCCCCATGGCCCACCTAGACACCAAGTGGTTGCCACAAAATTCACAGGCCCCAGGACTTAAGAAAATCCTATTTGCACCAAGTAACTAGCTTCATGATACCAAATTTTTCACCATCCTTGGGCTTATTAGAATGCAAACCCACTCTAACTAAAGCACTCTGAGAACCAGGTTCAAACTATAGACCCCTTAATAGTCAATACTTCAAAAGTCCTAATTTATCTTCCAGAAAAACCTGAGAAGGCTTTGGGTTGGGCACAAAGTGCTGTGTTTTACTTGACCCAAGGGCCAGGAATCATGTACAGAAATACACATGGTTTAATAACATAAACAGATACCTAAGCTTCTCTAGTAACTGAAGTGTGTTAGATGAGCCAGGAGATGTCTATGATGAAGATTAAGTGGACCACATGCTATGACAAAGCTCCCTTTTATGGGTTTAACTTTTCCTCCTCTTTGTCAGTCTCCCTTAGGAATAATTCCTAGAATGTACTATCCCCTGGCCCATGCCAGGGAGTATACTACAACTGATGGTGGGACAATGATCCAGTCAGTGGCTTGGCTTTGTTCCATTTCTAAACACAGCACCATCATTTAAATATCTCTCTCCCACCATACCTGGTCCTGACAAATATCATGGCATCTCTGGCATGATGGCTTTTGTACTAAAGGCAAAGTCTCACAAGGAAACAACTGCAACCAAATGCCTTTTCATTCAAACCTTCATATGTAGAATGGATAAGCTTCAGTTATCCTGTTCCTAACTGCTGCACTGTATCCCTGTGCCATAGCTACAGAGAGAAGTTGGGATTTCTGTATATAACCTAGTAGCCAGAAGTGTTTCACATATCTCTGTAGGGATTGGTGTCCAAGAAGAGGTTAACAGGTGCATTGCCACGTGAGCATTAAATGTCTACAGTGGAGGAATCTGAATTTTCAGGGTCCACATTCGACTAATTATACACATGGGGTAGTGTAACGGCAGGGTATGATGGGTTTGTAATGAGCTAATTTTATTCAAAGAAAGTGAAATGAAAATAAGATTCCTGTTTCATCACAGTAAACCCCACGTTATGGTGAAGCATGCAGCCTAACACAGATAATTAGCCTTTTGGTTATTTCTCATCTGTTACCTTTAGAACAGACAGATTAAATCAATTCAGTAGGTTCTTCTGAAGCTTGTAATGCAATTCACCATTTTTGCTGAAATGTTGTACCATGGATTATACCTACATAAAATCACAATAGGTTAAAAGTTTCCAGTCAGGTTAAATGTAAAATAACTAAGAGCAACTAATATTTAAGTAAAAGTTTTAGAATCCAAATTGTTCTAGCTGAAATATTCAAGTATTTCTAGCAAATATCATGAGAAGTCATCAATTAAAAAATTAGCCTTGGCATTCATCCACACCTGTAAAATACCCTTCACTCAAGAAAAATTTCACCTTTTAATAAGAAAGGTAGTGCCAGGGCCACTGTCAGAAATACCTAATTTTACTAAATGTATATCTTTGGTGTTCACAGTTTCATCCTAGAGAAAAATGTTTCCTGATGTGTAAGTGTTATCCCATATAAATGAGAAAAAACAAATCAGTTTTCCTTTAAGGAATAAAACATACATAAAGCTACAACATAAATAAGGCTGAGTTACTGTTACTGGAACCATAACTTTGAATATCCTCACTATTGTACATTTAAATTCTCTACCATAATATTGCATTAACTTTTTTCTTTTTTTGCATTACATTTATATCTAATGTGATTCCATTTCCCACTCTTTAGAGATGCAGATTAATGTTCCTGATGCAAAAACTGTTTTTGGTAAATCATATCAAAATGTTTCATGGAACTCACTGAGAAGTGTTGATATATGGAAATTGGTCTTTTAAAAAATTCTTCCTAAACCCCAAATTGCATATTTTGAGAGCCCCCCCTCACCCCACCTTTTCTATCATCACTTCCTATATATCTGGAACATAAAAGGGAATGCCATATTTGTGACATTTCAAAAAGAAAGTTCCTATTACTGCTAGCCTAATGGTTATTATAAATATACTGTAGAGCATGTTACAGTAAACTAAACAAAGAAATGTTAGTAATAAAAGTTAACATCTTGCCAGATTTATCAGGCTTGCATTGATAATGAATCTTCCCAGTGAACTGTAAAGATCCTGATATATGAAAAGGCTGAGTAGCTTTGAAGCTTATTCATAAGAAAGTAATTTCAGATTATAATTCATGACCAATGACCTATGATCCAACAATTGACTGTAAACTTATTATGGTATTGAATGTATGCATTTAAAACATATCTTGTAGTATAACTTCCGCTGGAAACAGTCTCTCCTTTGTTAGATAAACCCTCTGGAAATTTTCTCTTCTTTCTCTAGTAATTTCTTGTCATTTTGACTTCTTCCAGTTCAGAACAAGATAATGACAAGTTAATTCCAGCTAAGAGTCAAATTTTTTAGGTACTACATAGATTATTTTTATAATGAATATAATTGTAGTTGTTTAGATTAATGTACTTAGGGACAAATAGAGTAGGTTCCAGAGAGAGTATTGTAAGAGGACCCATTAAAATCACAGTAGAGCATAGATCAATAGTACTTAAGAGACTGGTTGCTTTCAAACAATTCATATGAGAGAGGTTAAATTATATCAATAAATTATTTTATTTCAATGGACAGTACTAGTAAAAAAGTTGAGGTAACAGAATTGAATCAGCTACTGCTCAGTTCATACCAAAATACTTTCCCTTTAGAAAAATCTTACAAAGTTATGCTGCAGTGGAAATGAGGGACAGCAGCAAAAAGCAGAGCGTTTTGTTGCTCACTGTAATCCAACAGGAACAGCTCCACGCTTCCCTTTTGGTGGCATTGAATTTCCTACTGACTTCCTACGGAACTGACTGTGGGTGTGGGCTCTGGCCTGCTCATCCAAAACCCATTCATGGCAGGTCTTCTCAGTGATTAAGTAGTCTAATGACATGCAAAATAATATTAATGAAACCAAACCAAACCAAAAACCTTGTGGTAGAGAAGACTTTACTTGAAACCATATATCAGGAGATGTGGGTGTGCAAGCATATGTACATGTATATACATGTAAGTATACATATCTTTATACAAGCACAAGTCTGTGTTTCTCCCCTGAAGACCCACATGCAGGCGAAACAACACACATGAAATTGCAGGCATTATTAAAGAAAGTATATGTAGGCAAGAAATTAGTATATTACAAACCTCTGCAATTTGAAATTGATCACAAGTCGTTCTTAGAAGATCCATTTATGTGTCTTGCTAGCTTAGAATTATATTTATAATCTATCAAGCACTTAATCAAAATGTTACACAGCTTTGACAGAGAACTTTCCTATACTCTACAGGATATGACTGTAAAATGTCTTCCTTTCTTTGACTGCATGATTGAAAATCAAGCTTTGAAATTTTATTTTAATAACATTGTTAGAGGTCTGTGTATTTCATTTCATTGTCAAAGTCTAATAGAATAATAAACCTTGATATTTCATCAGCCTTAAGTGTTTTCTTTTTTCTCTCTCTCTTTTTTTCCCCCACATAATGGTTTTAGGATTTTAGTTACTTAGTAGATTTAAATTGTTCTCTTGGCATCTTTGTTATTGATTCAGGTATCCTTAACCTCTTTGAACATGTAGAGGCATCCTTTCATACTTGTATAAGGTGGACATTTTCACTAAAGCTCCATCTAATTTATACAGATTCTCAAAAAAACACCAAAACTTAATCACTTTCTGCAATTTCTTTAACCTCTTCTGCTTTGATTATTTTGGCTATATTTTGGAAGACATTAATAAAAGAATGAGTGTAATAGATGAGGATAAATAATAAATGTTACAGTAATATTTCTCTGAAAAAATTATCTCCAATTACAAGTAATTGTGAGGTAAAAAATTGCAAACAAACCACCTTTTCTATCTAGTCCTTATTTTCTTTTTGTATCTCCAATTCAAATGCTCCATTGAGTTTTGTTTTGTATGTGTAACTGGTAATAGTGATCAGGAAAAAGAAGTTTTTTGTTGAGAGCTTAAGATATTTTTAAATTGGTTTAATTTCCTACCACTAAATAATTTTTTGTTGGTTAGGGGGTTTGGGAGTCTTTTTTTTTCCCCATGTAATAGTTGAAATCAATATTTCCGTATTGCATATTAGCATTTGGCAATTTTCATCTGAAAAGTCAAAGTGTCTTGTCCCTGGTTCTATACTTGAGTTTTTCCCTAGAGAACGATCTCTTTTTTCACTCTTTTTTGTTGGTTTTTTTTTCCTCTGATATTATTCTGAAAAAGGGGGAGGAATAAGGAACTATTTTATGGAATGTGGATCTTTGTACTTGGTTGCCTATTTGAAATTGAAACCAATATGAATGATGGGAAATGCAAGTGAGAACAGGTATATTTTAGCATTTTGGCACAAACCAGATCTTTAAAGAGTGCATTTACACTTCTCCTAGGAAGATTTCCAAATCAGAGCCTGCTTCCTCTGTGAACTGGAAGAGCAGGAGGTTCAAAAGGACTTTAGCACAATCTTAGGCTGTAAATATTGTGTAATTGCATCAACTGTGCTTTAACCTTTCAGTTCTCACCAATTCCTGATTTGTCTGCTTTTTTGTGTCCTTTCACACGGCAAGGTGAAATATCTGTTCGCCATTTGTACCCTGCAGCCTGACCTCTGATCTAGATTGCTCACTAGGAATTCAGTTCTGAATGACTAGTGTTCTGTCAGGCAAAATCTACATAATCTGCTGTCAAAGACTGTCAAACAAATGGTTGACTTCATACACCCCATTTCAGTAAAATGATCAAAATAACAGAAAGGAAAAAAAAATCCTTCCTTGGGCTGAAAAATATGGCAAAAAGATTAAGAAAATACCCTGGAAATGAAAGAAAACCTTTGTAAAGGTAAAAAATAAATTATTCCTGCGAGGATGTAAATAGCTACAGAATGCTGGCTGCATACTCCTAATTTTACTTCAATTGTGGAGAGAATTTTTCTTATTTCAGAATTGAATTCTGTAAATTTATTTATGCATGTATATTTAAGAAAGCTCTCAGATCCAGAGTACAGAGCAATTAAGTTTGGAAAGATGTACTAAAGAGGAAGGAATTATATGTGATCCAACAATTGCATGGGAATAATAATTTAAAGTCCAAAGGTCTTTGTTTGGAAATGTCATAAAACCGATTGATTGGATATAAGCCACCATTAAAAAATAAGTTTGTATATTAGCTTCCCTCAGGGGAAAAGGGGCATTTAATACATCCTTTTCTAAATGTAATTACATTTTCAGTGCTACGGGTATTTTATAGCATAACTTGTATCTTAGTAAATCATTTTCTTTTGTTCTGATAATAAAGTTCTTTGGGATGCTAAATGAGGAAGCTGCAGTCATCCTCCATTTAATTCATGTCCCTTAAAAATTACATATTTTGTTTTCTAAGAGCTTCATGTGCTTTTCATACCTGAGGATGTTTTCTTTTTCCTGGCTTTACATGTATAACAATTTCACTTTATTCTGTCTATGTGGGTTTGGTTTTTTTTTTAATTATTAAACCTTCAGAGACACTTTATGCTTGCCCTGAGAAGCAGCAATTCACTCTGCTAAAGGTAATGTGCTATTTTGCCTCACTATAATAAACATCAATGTTTTTACAACTGCAACAGTTCTCCACCAGTATTAGCATATTTTGGCTGAGGTATTGTTTTACTGTGACCTGTATAATAAGTGTCACATTAGCAACACAACAAATCAAACGTTTGTTAATTTCCCTCGCTTTCCCACACAGCTGCTAGTGTTATCGTGTCACCAGATTTTAATTAATATGATAAGTAACACTTGCAAGACAACAGGCTGATTTTTCCCCCCGTGTGTATGTGTGCCTCTGTGTGCACACGTGTAGACCAGAAAAGCGGCAAATAAGAGACTTTTGTGGCAATTGCCTTGTTCGCATTTAAAGCAACTCAGTATTAAAAGATAATTCTCTTCCAGCTTGCCCTAAGCATCCAGTGCATGGGTCTGAAAATACATTACAAATGTACTTGATTTGCCCATTCTACTGTTTAATTTTTTGTATTTTTAAGCTTTCACTGCCTGAGATATACATGACAGGCTATTTGAGTCTGCCTCATTTCTTTTGCCCCTATATAAGTAATAACAAATATGTGCCTGACTTACAAAAACCCCAGCAAGTGGGGTTTTTTCAGGTATTGCATCCTACTAACTGAATTGCTCTAATACAAGTCAAAAGTGCCATCTATTTGTAACAACCAGAAATGCACCAGAGGCTACTGCTGGATGGTTGTGTGGGATAAGCACACGCCTCCCTTGCATGCTGTTTCCCAGCCCATCCTGGGGTCACCAAAAAGCCAAAGAAGAACCAATGAAGACTTCGAGGGAATTGGCATGTGTGGTTTAAACACATTATTGTTTGGAACCTGTTAATCACACTGTGATCAGTGTCTAGAAGGAAATTCCCCACTTCTGCAGAAGCACATAACTACTTTTTCAGAATCTTTCCTGGGAAGCATAGAAAAGAACTGGCTTCAAACTGAACTGGGGAGCTTGCCACATTTTCTGGAGGGCAAATTCATTAAAACACATTTTTAATTCAGTAGCAACATCAGAGATAGATGTATATGCATAAACCCATATTTTTATCTTATTATTGTGTAATTATACAATACACAAATGCATCCTTATTAAAGATATGGTACAACTAAAACTGCCTGTAGCAAGTTATCATTTCTAGTACAATTTCATTAGACATAGGATAGTGTCCTGAAGATTTCACCTCGACCACTGCCAAGGCCTCTCAGTAAGGGGAAGGATTCTTTTCAACATATATGAAAAATAGGGCCACCCATTGAAGAATTTTTCACATCAATTGTGTTCTCTTTTTTAAGGGCAATATCGAGCTTCCTACAACCTTCAAGTGGGAAGGTTGAAGAATATAACATATATCAAAATGAAAGGAGAAAACCCAAAGCAGCAGGGATCTGAAAGCAGAAAAGTGAGATGGGAATGGGTCTTGCAGAGAAAATTCCCCTGCTGATATCAAAGGAAATAAAAGTGCACACACAGAAAAAGACACAGAACTGCCTTTTACAAGGCCCTGTTATAAACTACTGCTGATATTAGGCTGCTGAATTTTAATTCCCTCCTCCACTAAAATGCCCTTTTTCTTTTAACCTACTTCTCATTATAGCTTGCAAACCGACAACCTCAACAGAAGGAGACTGCCAGGACAAAAAAAAATGCCCTTATACAGTCCCAGAATCTCTGCACCATGCAGACCCCAAGTTGAATCACATGTGCATACCAGAGAAAAGGAATGGCACTTGGACTTTTTATTAGAGAAAAACCAAATGTTATTGAACATTTCAGAAAATACAGAATAGGCAAAGGAAATGCATGGACCATGATTAAATACATGCAGATATTACAGGACTTAAACTAGTTATATAGGACTTAACCTAGTCCTAAGGAAAAGGCGTATCAGAGCTGCACAATTGCCACGGGAACACTGAAATATATATTCAACCAAGCCTGGTAGACTTAGTCTGTTCCAAATTAAATTAATGTGATATTCCCATTCATAGCAGGAATAGGATTGCAGTAGAGTGCACAAATAGTAGCATGTCCCCCAGAGTAATGCATTTTGCTGGAGGTCTGGGCAGCACCTTGGTTAAAGACTGTTGTCTGTAAGACAAATGTAACACCAGAGGATAAATGGATATGTAATAATAATAGCCCTGTCTTAGGTGTTTCAGCAGAATCAATATGGGTTTTTATTCTGTGCTTAAAGAGCTGTGAAAAGGCTTTTCCAACATGGTCTTGGATACTAATATGTAATCCCTCTGCAGAAGATAACAGTAAATTGATGTTTCTGTGCCTATAAACTAAAACATGCAAGAATATGTACAAAAGAAAAAAAAAAGAAGAATAAAGAAAAAAAGCATCTGCATGGTTGAAATTTCTGAGGCTAAAACCAGTTTACATAGTTTAAAGTTTGTACTTGGGGAAAATTGTCTAACATCTTGCAAAACAATTAAAAGGAATAGTGCCCAGTCTACTCTTTAACCAGAGTTACTCCTGTGACCAAAGGAACTAAAATGTGTCTGTTCAAACTTTGCAACCCCTGAGGCATACCAGTAACATACTGAAAGCCAAGTGCCAACATAGTTTCCATAGCTATTTACATAAATCTAAATACAAATCATACAACTAAACGGACATAATACTGTCATTGTTTGCATTTTTATGCCCTTTGACTGAAAAACAGCAATTGCTTCTCTTTTGAGTTCTTTAGCAATTAAAAAAGTCCCCAACTACAAGAACAAGCTCAGAATGGTCTAATAGTTGCCCTATCTCTGGATTTGTGGAGATACAGAGAGTTTGAGGTAGATGCAGTCCCAAGTCTAATGAGGGTGTCAGCAAGCCCTACAGCCTCCACTCATGTTATGTGTCCAAGAAACTTATGTCTTGGCCATCAGTGCAGGTACTCTGAGACAAGTTAATAATGAGAAAGACTTTTCTGCCCCAACTTATAGCTAAATAAATATTGATGTCTCTTTCAAGAATTCTTGGAGAAAAAAGATCAGAAACCTCGATTAAAGGACTTCCCAGGCACAAAACTCTTCCAAGCATACCAATCTTAGGAACAATTGTGTCATTATATAGGTATCAAGTAGGTGACAGTATCTTGGCTTGAGACAAAAGTTAACAACCATCAGAGAGGGGGAACTAGCTCAGACAGCTTGGTAAATCCTTGCTTGCCTAAATAGCTACACCAGGGTTAAAATCAGAGATCACAAGAGTACCTCTTTAAACTCTATGGCATTCAAGAGTTACTGAAAAACAAGAGCTTCCAAACAGTGTCATCAGGCTTCCAAACTTGGGTGCAACTGCAATACAACAGAGCTAAAATGTATGATGTATGCCCTGGATGTTCTACATATGGACACAAGTAGGGACACGCCCACCCCAAGGAAAACTTTAACACTCATGTTTGTGTCTAAATTGAAGTGTTTAAACTGGATTTTTATGTACAGATTTGCCATTCATCTGATAAATGTCTACAAAGAAAGACATCTATGGTTTGCATGAGCTCAGTTTTGCTCAAATAAAAACCCTCATTCAGGCAAAAATGTCAGCTTTAAAATTATGTTTCCTGAAAATGTTAATTCATACCCTCCCTCTAATTCATACATTTGCGTCAGTTGTCAGCACTGAGTTGGTAAAAATCTCTGCAAAATTATCAAGCAGATCTTTTTCCAGATTCTGTCTGTGCTTTGCAGTCAAGACAGCCTTGCAGGAGGCATTTGTAACTGTTCAACAAAAGAAATTACCAATTCATGCACTAGTTCAGTGAGCTCCTCCCTCACCTGTATAACCTGTTCTAAGTAACTAAAATAAATAGAAGATAATATTGTGAGTAATGTGGAATGGATTTTGTTTGGTCAGTTAAGGTGTTTCTGAATTTATCACAAAATGTTAGGAAATACAATTAAATTAGGAACATTTTTTCTGATTGAAAAAATATACACTGTTGAAAATAGACTGTTTCTCTTTAAGAACATGACTAGTCTATTCTGAAGGCAATCTAAACACTGCGTTACATGACATTCAAGAGGATTGAGGAATCATGTGAGACAGTAAATGGTGCAGTAAAATTGTGTTCTTGTGGGCTTTTTTTTTGTTAAATTCCTACAAAATTGTACTTGTAATGCAACAATCGCTTCGTCATGAATAGGGCTCTTTGTCATTTGTTAGCTGCCCCATCTCTGCTGTTGCAAAAATCAAAAGAGAATTGATTTTGATGAACAGGCATGCAGCTTTAGGTAACACAACCACCAAATGAACAAAAAGCCAGCTTCACCACCAATAGGCAGATCGATACTGTACCTATGTCAGGTATATGTGGTTATAACAAAAGAAGTAAGAAAAAAATTTCAAAACTACATTCCTCTTAAAATCCAAGCTGTTCATTTTGTCTTATGTTAATCTGGAAGTTTGCTGGTCTTCTCATTGGGTAATTTTGATGTCTTCAGAAAGGAGGACTCTGACCTACAATGATGCATATAGATGCATGTGTATGCCTAGTCAGGAAATCATGAAGGCATAGTCCTCACATTTAACCTGCATATTTCAATCTTCTATAAACAACAAACATGAGTAAGCAGAGAATATAATTTCTCAATTTAAACTGGCACGTGCTCATTAATAGGCAATAATGGTAATACTACTAATAATAAACAAAACTATTATTTGTTACAGGAGCCATTCAAGTCAGTGCAAGAAAGCAAGTGGGAAAAATAAAATATCATCGTATCATATGCACTTCCTGTTGTTTCTGCTAATTTTAGTGATGGCATTTATACTGGGCATTTAATTAATGCTAACATGCCTGCACCTTTTTTTTCTGCAAAGATTAAGTTCAGGAACCAATTGGCTATGTGGCTTACTCCTAACTCATCTTCCAGGCTCACCTCTCATTTGAAATAGAAGTGGCAACCTTAAGTGTCATGGGGAGGTAGATTGTACGGCAAACACTAGTTATGATGTGCTGACACGTCACATTGTAGAGCATAATTTTTGGTTATAACACAGTGATATCTATATTCTGTATCAGACACATACCATTTTAAACATTCCTAGGATAATGTGCCTGGTACCAGGCTAAAGGGAAAAAAGCGCTTTCAGAGTAGTATGTAAAATACAAACAGATAATTAGATGTGCTGAAAATAAACCGTATATTCATTATGGCACCATTAAGAGAGAGATCTCTTCCAGATGTTGTTGCCAGAGGGGAGGCAATTCTACAGTCTTTACTCATATGAATCATCTTCACTTACATTAAAGGGAGGAATCAATTGAACAAAGACTTTTGGATTGGGTTGGGAAGACTCACCATAGCCCATTCATTTGTCTGCTGCACGGCCTTCCAGGAAAAAAAAAAAAAAAGAAAAGAAAACTTAACACAGTTCCCACCACTTTGTGCCCTTTGTGGATCTCAAATCATCTTTTAGGGATATTTAGTGATAGGCATATCTCGAGGGCTGGGGTTGTTTAGCCTGGAGAAAACGAGGCTCAGGGGTGACCTTACTGCTTCCTACAGCTCCCTGAAAGGAGGAAGCAAGACAGGGGTTGCCTCTTCTCCCAGGGAACTAGTGACAGGATGAGAGGACATAGCCTCAAGCTGGGCCTGCGGAGGTTCAGGTTGGACATGGGGAAAAATTTTTTCACAGAAAGGATTGTTAAACATTGGAATGGACTGCCCAGAGAGTTGGTGGAATCACCATCCCTCGAGGTGTTCAAACAACCAAATGTGGCACTCAGTGCCATGGTCTAGTTGATAAAGTGGTGGTTGATCAAAGGTTGGACCCAATGATCTCAGAGGTCTCTTCCATCCTAAACAATTCTGTGATTCTGTGACATGTCTACTCTAAGTGCACAAAAAACTAATAAAATAATGTAGCAAGATAATACTTTCCATGTTTCATTTAGAAGATATTCCTAATTTTTATTCCACAAACACAAAAATAGACTTATTGATCCAATTTACTTTCTTTACTTTTCTATAAATTATCTATTTGTTCTTAGTTATGTTCATTTATGTCTTGTGAATGTTAATTATATATGTTTATTAGCATGCTGCTGTGAAAAACCTTGATATATTGGGGTATAAGATCTTGATAGCGTGCATGAGAATGAGTAGCAGTTAATTTTATTCATAATTTGTAAGTAAAGCTCTCAAACACATCACAAAAGCTCTAACACTTAAACCTTATTTCTGGTTTATAACTTAACAGGGGAAAGGATGGCCTTGTTAGTTATAGTTATATCTGTCCTTACTCCTTGGGAATGCTTCACATATTTTTGTATGCAAACTAACATCATCTGATGTAAATCATATAATCTAATCATGTATTTATCTGAAAGACCAGAATTACTCTGAAGCATTTGTTTTATTCTTTCCAAGCTATGTGAAATGCCTTTAAACAATTACCTTGTTATGGAATACTTGACAAAGAGACTGGACCCCAATTCGTTTTCTTTTCATACCCAGCACTGAACTTCTTTTATGCTTCTATTAAAAATACTCTTGGGTAAATTTGATACAAAAAGCTGTGATTAAGTAATATTATAATGGTGACAGAAACAGAGAAATTCAACCATTAAAGCTCCCATTAATGTATGCACCTGCTTCACAAAGGTGTTTTATTTTATATATCGATGGAATATGTGTAACAAAGCAGAATATCTTTCCCTTTAATTTTTAACCTGTGGTTGTTTGAGATATTTACACAGCTGAATGGGTTGTGTCCCTGCCACAAATCAGTTGAAGATTAAAAGTCATAAAAGTTGTATTCAGACCTGATTTTGCTCTGAACAGGTCTGCTTATAAAAAGACATTAAATGCCTATGATGATTTTTGTGAGCCCTAAATGCTACACGGTACTTTAGGTGTGGGGGAACCTCACACAAGGACATATTGAATTTCATAATATGAGTTACATGACCCCATGTCAAATCTCTCAGATCCTGCCATTTGCTGAGCAGCTAGAATTATAAATAAATTGAATTATAAATAAATAAATTAACTAGAATAATAAATGCAGCTGCAGGAAACTTTCTCAGCAGATGTCAAACTCAATGACGAATAATGCCTAAGAAGTGGCAGTCTTCAGGACCATCTTAGAGTAAGGGCAGATAGAGATACTTCAACTATAACTTCTGTCAAAAATGTCTCATGTAAAGGAGAACAAGTGCTTCAGTGCACTCCCATACAACTCTGGAAGACAGGGGTTGATGCAGCAGCAGGACTCTTATAAATGAGTGGTACATAATATTCATATAAAGGATGTGAGAGACAGTTTCATATGTTCCCAAAGCAAAGCAAAGCAAAGCAAATGAGAAAAACCTGCCCTGAACCTAGACCAGGTGAAATAAAAGAGTGATATCTCATATCTCAGGTGATTAAATTCTGAAAATAGGCAGTAGCGTTATTGAAAGGATAAGTCAATTAAATATGATAAAATTTTGATCACTGATAAACCTGTGGAAACTTGCCTAAAAAAATCTTCCAATCAAACCTTTACTGGATATCAGGACTTTTGAAAGAGAAATTTTATTATAGACTGAGGATATGACTGAAATATATGTGAATGTCACCTCTTTTAAAGGAACTTCCCATTTCTAAACAAAACAAAGAAGAAGGTGGTGGTGGTGGTGGTGAGAAATCCCTATTCTTACAGTAATAATTGTAAAATTGCCTTCATGACTCCTGACTGAACTATTAAAACCAGGAATCGCTCCTTGAGAGCATTTGATGTTTCCTTTAGCCATTTAGTACCAAAGTCATTTCTCAGTTCTAGTTTAGATGAGTTTTTTAATTGTTCTCTATCACTTATGAATTCCCTCCCTAACTTAAAAGAGGAATTATTAACTCAGAGGAGTCTTTGGTTCATTTCTGTGGCCTATTCTGCCCTAAAGCTGGAGAGGCATGTTTTAGAAAGGCATGTAGTGATAAGACAAGGGACAATGGCTTCAAACTGAAAGAGAGTAGGTTTAGATCAGATACTAGGAAGAAATTCTCTAGTGTTAGAGGGGGTGAGACACTGGAACAAGTTGCCCAGAGAAGTTGGGGGTGCCCCGTTCCTGGAAGTGTTAAAGGCCAGTCTGGATGAGGCTTTGAGCAACCTAGTTTAGTGGAAGGTGTCTTTGTCTGTTGCAGGTGGGTTAGAGCTAGGTGATCCTTGAGGTCCCTTCCAATCTAAATCATTCTATGATTCTATGAAGGGCTGTGGAAAATATTTCAATACTCTTAGATTATAGGGTTTATCCTGCAGGTTGGCTGTAAGATGAACAATGGATACCCACTTATCTAGATTTAAAATAGAAGAGCACAACTCCCACTGAATTTCTGGATATCAGGCTGTCAGCACTGGGGAGAACAAAGACAGAAAGGACTGGTCCTAGAACTTGAACATAGCTCACTGTATGGGCCTGCTGAAACCCTCTATTCATGCTCAGGCTGTTCAGTGTCTTGTGTTGAACAGACTGACAGCCATAGCTTGGAAAAAGAGAGAAAATAAGCCCAGTACTGCTCTGCAGCTCTGAGAAGAGCACAGATTGGCTCCAAAGGAACATCGTTCCACCCTCCAAGCCAAAGCAAACAGCTGCACAGGAAAAACAAAAGTTTGTTGTAATCAGTAGGCACTAGAAGAAAATTAATTACAAGAGAAAAAGACTAGGTAAACAGATATTCAGCTGGTCTGGGTGCAACTAAGCTATCTACCTGAACAGAGACCCATACTCATCAGTTTGGAATGTTTTTGAGTCAAACAGGGGAGGTTGACACTGCTTTCCTATAACTATATGGTAGCTTGAGTGCTGTAGACAAGCATCTCATTTGGTTTCTTCTTGGAGTTGGTTTACAGAAAACTGAACATAAAAAGGTGACTTATAAATGACTTCTTGGAATTCCAATCATCTATATTTCCACCTAAAATGCTTATCTGTTTGGAGTTCATCTGTAGCAAGTAGCTTAAGCCTATTACATTTGATTAACCATTTGCAAAATATCATTCATTAAATATTAATAAATAACAGTGGCAACTTGCATTCTCTTTAAGGGAAGTAAAAATTAAACTGAGAAATTGAGAATGGAAATGAAATCCTTCTTTCTTCAAATATATAATTTCCATTACCTAGATGGCTGAATTTTGGCTTTTCTCTATTTTGGTAACAAGCTGGAAACCAAAGTTATCCTGCCTTAACTTTGGGCATTTACCTGAGACAGTCAAATAAAAGCCTAGCTGTTCTTTATGCCATGAAGAGAAGTGACAAAGTTTCTCACACACATGCCTTACATAGGTCCATTATTAATATTCTTTCATTATTAAGTTTACAGTATTATGGGGATTACCTGAGATCAGATAAGAATGTTCTTCCATGGCACTTTGATTTTTAGGTGTTGAATTTTTTGAACAAAACAAAATGCATAGTTGTGGGTTAAATTATAAAAGTTACCTGGATTTTAGTAGCATCATCTGCAATCATCTTTGGTGTGCATCACACACTTTATACTGCAACATATATATTTTGTAAACATAGGTAGGCAAGAATGTTTCAGCTGCACTTTTGGGCTGATTTTTTTGTCAGAGAAACTAAATTAAAACAAATGTGAGAACACAAAAGAAGTGGACCAAAAAACTAGATTTTTTTTCTTATAAGAGTAATGCCAACATAGTGAAAATTTGCATCATTCTTATCTTTCAGGCTCAAAGTGTCGGTTTTGAAAGATGACATAAACCATGACCTAGTACTTGGATCACTGCCTTTAATGTGCTCATGTTCCTTTTGAAGTCCTACACCTAGGAACAGGCAGGAGGTGCACATCAGCCCTAGAACAGGACATGACAAGACATCCAGTAGCAGTCCTCATTGTTGTACATAAGGGAATCAACAAGTGTGACATAGAAAGCAATGAGAACTATACTAAAACAGGAACTTGAAAACAATATCCGAATATCAAAATGATATTCCTTCTCTGAGTTTGATGGGCAATCACTTGTTGTCCCCTTTTCACTCAGTATGGGGGGAGGAGGTGTTTGCTTGTCCTGATGTAGAATAGGGATACTTTTTAACTATTAGGGAACAAAAAGACAATATCCTTGCAGAGAGGAAGTTGTGAAAGTACATACGAGAGATTAATATTTCAAAGTAATTACACTTTGACTACCAGTAAATTTTCCTTAGTTTCAACAGAGTAATTTGATTGTGCTCTAATCACCTAGTGGAGGGCTACAGGATTGCAGAAGCACCCACCAGATATGTTTCCTTTTTGCTCAGTCAAAAGTGTTTTCTCAGGGAATTAGGGATGTTGTAATTTCATTCCATTCTGAATACTCCAGGAGATCAGACAGCACTCAAGTCTGAAACTGCCTTTTAAATAAATGTAAAGGAAGAAAGCATATTTGCATGCCAAGGTACAGAAAAAGTGTATTTAACTCAAGTTTTCACATTGCAAGCCATGTGGCAGAAATCACATTTTATTCAAAAGTAGACGAAAGAGTTTATTAAAAACAGTACAACCGAGGTAACTGAAGCCTTTGGTTCAAATATTGCTTAAGATTATTGCAAAAATTATTTAATAATTTCTAATTGAGATATTATGAATACAGTAGTCTGGGATATGACTTGATATACTACTTCTGAAAAGCTCTTAAACCCACAACTTTGGTGCCAAAGACTAGATTTAATTAAACACAATTTAAGCCCTCACATCACAGCATGTTAATTTTGAACATGAGACCCTAGTCTTTGCAGTGAACAATGACCGGGCTACACGAGCAAGAGGACAACCCACAGGTCAAGGGAGATGATCTGTTTCTTCTACTCAGCATAGGTAAGACCACAGCTGGAGCACTGTGTCCAGTTCGGGGCTCTTCAGAAGAAGAATGACATTGACATAACTGAAGCAATTCCAGCACAGAGACACCAAGATTGTTGTCTGGAACACATCGTATACAAGGAGAGATGAAAGGATTCAGCTTGCTTGACTTTAAGATGACAAAGATAAGGGGAGGCCTTATTGCTGTCTATAACTCTCTAATGGGAGGCTGTAGAACCGAGGGAGCCAGACTCTTCTCAGAGATGCACAGTGATAAATTAGGAGGGAACAGTTACAAGTTGAAATATGGGACTTTCTGGTTTTCTGTAGATTAGGAAATCTTCCTTTTTCTTTTCTTTTTTTTTTTTTATTATTAGTATTATGAGGGTGATCAAACACTGAAACAGGAATCCAGTAAGGTTATGGAGATTGTTCCAGGTATCCAAAACTTGACTTGCCACTACCAGCCCCTGATACTCTGCTTTAAGTGGGTCTCTTTCAAGCTGAATTACTCTATAGTTCAGCAACAGAAAGTACAGCAGTAAGGGACAAGAGTGCAAGGTTGTGCTTCTGCCCCCAAAATATGTGTGTGCCAAAGAGGTGGCCTGATACAATAGACATCAAAGTAATAAACTTCTCACAAAAAACCCATGATGTTTACTCTTGGCACACGAGACACAAACCATGAAGTTCTTATTATAATAGAATATACGTGTAGAGCTACAGGTAAAATTTAACTGTTTGCTTATTTATTTATTTATTATCTTAATTCCTAGAACAAATATATGAAAGGAGACAAAGGATTCTCTTAGCTAACTGAGCCTAGCAATATGAAAATCTGCCCAAACAGACTTCTGGCAATTCTGTCTGTTGTCAGCAGAGGGGAAAGGCCATGAAACCTAGATGGCCAGGCTATACATGTCATTGGAAGTAAGTAGCTAAAAGATAAATTTAAAAAGGGAAAGGAAAACAGACAAGAAAGAAGCAACAAGATGATTAGAGTATAATAAAAAAGCCGTGGAAAGGGGAGGTAAATACATCTGGTTTTCGCAAGTGAACTCTGTGCCTAAGAGTAAGGTTAGTTCCAAGGGCAGGAGGGAATAGGCAAAGCTGCACACCCCATAGCACTGGGATGTTTGTGCTGTGAAGTGGAGATGCTGCTGTCCTTAGGAACAAAGCAACAAGAGCTGCACTCTGCTGCACTCCAGCATACCTTTCTTGCCATCAGTGTCCTATGGTTTCCTTTCAAGTCATCAGCATAGTCCTGAGAGTTACAAAGGATTATGACTCCTGCAGAATATAACCGCAAATGTTTTAAGACCATCTTCAAATATCACAAAAATATTTTGGCCTCATATCATTGTGCCATACATATTTTTCTACTTAGCAAGTACACACTAGATTTTTTTCTTGTCTTTCTCACTGTAGTCACCCAGATACTAAATTTTTCTCCCTGCTGAGTGGAACAATGCGGATTTTTTTTACCATTATTTCAGATGTTTTTCACAAGCTTGATTCAAAAAAGGATAATTCCCCACTATATTTTCAGTCTGATTATCAGATGATGATGGACAATAGATTGATAAGAGTCACTCAAGAAGATGCAAGCTCTTGTATGTAACAGCCACTGCAATTATCAGACACTACTAAACTATTATTGATCCTGTTCACATTGGGTGATAACTGAGCATTTTCCACTTATTTAAAGTGCTGTTAGCCAGAAACTCCCATCAATAAATGCAGTAGACGAATTTCTTCAAACACGGTTCAATAAACAATAACACATGTAGAAGGTCTATAGTTCCTTAATCTCAGTGAAACAACTAACTGAGGCATAAATATACCATCCAGTTGTTGCTACATGGTTGATTACAATAAAAAAGTAACCTCCACAAGGCCATTTAATATGTAATCCAAGCATCACTGACAGAACAACTGCAGCTCTACAAGAAAAAAAGGCCTGTTGCTGTCAATAATATCAAGAAGAAAAAAAAACCTGAATGGATAAAAAAAAAAGTGGATCTCTCCCTATAACACCATGAGGCAGATCTCATTGTCTTAGTTGCAAAAGCAAAGTTTCTTATATATAATTGCATTATTTCAAAGATATGTAAAGCTTTGCTTAATATTAGACTGGTACATTTTGACAGAACTGTAATCACAGGAAAAGTGGCCCTTATCAGTGAAATTCATATTACTTTCATTTTGTTCTCTTTAATACTGGGGACATACAGGACGTGATCTGATATTGAGTGTATTATATTTCTCAAGCAGGGCCAGTAGGAACATAGCAGTGGACTACATGTAAAACGGGCTATTAAGGATATTAACTAGTAATTGCTTAGAGTAATCTCTCTAAATAATCAGTAATTAAAAAAAATAAATAAAATGGCTGACCATTGTGATTTAAGATCAGATTAAAATTGACTAAAAAAGTCAATTGGAGTTGTTTTAATTATTTATGGTGCTGTCTTTTCCTTCAACAGAAATGTTTTATATTTTACAGTGAACAAAACAGATAATTTGTAGCAATAATGGCAGTTCGTTTATCAGTTGAACAAGTAATGCACAGGATTTCAGGTCAAAAAGTATCCTTTCTTGATTCAAATAAACTATTAACAAGTCAGGTTTCTTTCAGTCCTCTACCATCACACCAGCAAGGCCCATCAGCAACATGTATAGAATCTGAATGAACAGATTTGGTGAAAGACTCAGCTACCTTCTCAGCCACTTTTCGAGATAGACTTTTCAAAGATCAGCTGATGTCCAAGGGGTGGGAAATATTGTACAGATTATGTGTTTGCCAGACTACTGTTGATGATGCATACCAGCATGAGATTTAGCTTGGTCTTGATGGGGTCCCGAAACATGAGTTAGTCTTGAAAGGATGACTACAGGACTTCAAAGAGTCCAGCTTCTGCTACTCATCCATGGAAAGGTTCACAGGACTTTCAGCATCAGTGGGGGCTGCCTTGCTAATAGCCAAAACAGATAGTTGGACCACCTGACCCCAGAAGATACAATTTTGACCTGTTTCAGATGCTGTTCAGGGATAACACTCAGCACTGTGTTAAACCTGTGCAATACTCTTTTCTAACCAGAACAGCAAGACAGAGAGCAGGAAACATCCACTAATTAAAAAACAAACAACCAAAGAACCAACAAAAACCCCAAAACCAAACAGGTAGAATGTGAATCAAACAAAACAAAGTTCTTCTGAAAGTGTTAGTGTTGCAGTTGTTGTGAGGTAGACTAGAAGAATAAATAACTTGCTTTTTCTTTATTTGATGCATTATACTGTTTAATTTTTCAAAAAATAAACACACTGAAGACTCATACATGTGTAGCACGGCTACAAAAAGTACTCAGTTATTATATAAGAACAGCATATGAAGAAAACCCCCGCAAACAGCAACTCAATGATCACACACCCCTCAACAGCACATACCACCAGTCTCTGGAAACTATGGAGGGGGTCAGTAAAAAATTGCAAACCTTTCTCAAAGGAGACCTTACATTTGAAGATATACTCCCAACGCAATTTTTCCTAGCCTGCAAGTATCCTTCTAATTTTATTATACTATAAATAGTCCAAAAAGCACTGTATGGATCTAAACTCTCCTGTCTGAGGCGTAAGTAGGAAACTTGCCAACACTTCCATGCAACATCAGAATAGATAAACAAGACAATCTAAATCTTTGAATACCATCATTTCACAGCACATAGAACACTTCCTATAGAGTGCTCACAGAAACTGAGTAGGCATAATTTAATAAATGCTACAACTTAGAGTAAGCTCACACATTACACAGAAGAAAATAAGTGTATCTACTTGATTTCAACCCTTTTTATTCCTGACTTTATGCAAACACATTATAAGAGATCATCCACAAAGTTTAAATTCCAAAGATAAAATCACAGCTACACTTGAGGGCAGAACTAGGAATAGCAATTGTTGTTGATTCATATGTTTAATTGCACTGCATAAGCCCTCAGGAAATACTCCTGCAGAAGTCCTTCACAATGCAGAAATGGCTGTACTCCCTGCTGTCTCTTTCTAAATCCTATTAACCCTATGCTTCAAAAAGACACTAGTTCTGAATTAGTGGGACCCTAACATTACTTTATTTACTTTATTTTCTTGCTAATTTTGTTGAAGTATCACATCTAACAGGAAAGCTTGTGCATTCACATTCCACAAATGCTTGTGGAATGAGTAAATGAAAAAAATAAATTACATTAATCTAATTTATTCTGATGGGAGAATTTATCTGTTAATTCATGAAGACTCAAGCTCCTGAGTAAACTGTTGTCCCAAAATGAACACAAAAATTTTTTTACACTGAGACAACCTGGATCTGAAGAATAGCTGCCTTCCTGCCTTCCACTACACGGCTTCAAGTAGTAGAGCAGTTTACAAGTATCTTACTATCAGGGCTCTGGGCGGTCCCGTGGCGCAGTGGAGAGCACTCCGGTCTCTGACTCCCAAGGTCGCGAGTTTGAGTCTCAGTGGGACCATCCCCAGCAGTTAAATGCCTCCCTGCCATCCAATCCCGTCAGATCAAGCAGGGTCAGCCCCGGTTAGTACCGAGTGCTGTAGATAGTCCTAAGGACTTCACTGTCACTGTCGAAGCTTGCTCGGCCATGGCAAAATGAACCTCAGGACTTAAACGGTGGGGCCAGTTCTGCGCACGGTGAGCCTCACCTAAAAAATATCCACTGCGCAGGCTGGAAGGGCTCACATGGGGTGAGCCCTTCTCAAATCTTCGTTCGCGAAGATTGGCCATATTATATTACTATCAGGGCTTGAGTTCTTCAGCAGCAGGAGGAGGACATCATGCAAAACTTGGAGACATGTTAATAACAAATTTATGTATGGCAAGGCTTTGCAAATGAAGCTTTGGGCAGGGCTCTCCCCACGTGGGTGTGCCCTTCCAGCCTGCACCGTGGATTTTTTAGGTGAGGCACAGCGTGCACAAGAACTGGCCACACCCTTGAACTCCTGAGGTTCATCTGCCATGGCCGAGCGAGCTTGGACAGTGACAGTGAAGTCCTCGGGACTAGAACTTACAGCTCCTGGTATTCCCAGGAGGTCTCCCATCCAAGTACTAACTAGGGCTGACCCTGCTGATCTTCCAAGATCTGACAGGATCGGATGTCAGGGAGGCATTAATAAATACTGGCTTGAAAACTAATGCTATAAATACACAGTTTGTTACAAAAGAAGACTATTTATACTGATGCAGTTTTAAGAAATAGAACAACTGCAGAACCAGTGAATGTTCGTTACAGCACTATGAGCTGCACATGGTGAAGAACCAGAGAACAGAATTATGAGCCTAAAAAGATTGAAGGTGCTTCTAATTAAATCTAAGCATACCAAGTTATTTGGGACTTTGGCTCCTTCATTTCAGCATTGTGTATTTCTGCCACTGATGGGCGAAGCAGAACACTTTTCACTGTTCACTAATAGCTGGAACTGAGTCTTCTTACATAAAACTGAAAACCACTTTTCAGACATAAACAAACATTGCTATTTCCATTTTACATGTTAGAAGGCTAAAAAGCTAATTTCTGAAGTGATTTTTCTCAATATTAAACTAGACCTGTTAGGCAAGAGGTTTCTGAGTCTTGTGCCTGAGGTCCATTATTTTGAATCCAGTGGTGTCACACTGACATCAAATCAAACCAGGCTGTACTAAATCAGGCTCTAGGACTTCATAACTGTAAAATTCACCAACATAGCCTACAACAAGCATCCAAATAGCATAAACCAGATTTTTAAAAAAATTATAATAATGTAAACCCTAGGTTCTCTCTCCACCACACACACTTTGGGTTTCAAGCCTCCAAAATCCAGTTTGGTTTGTTTTTCAAATGTCTCGATCAACCATGATTATTTTCCTTTTTCTTTCTCTCCTAATAAATACTATTTCTTATTTTGTATTAATCTCTCTGCCTTATTTTAATACAGGCTGATATTTTCCTATATTTGTTTCCTGAAGCCAGTGCTTTAGGTACAACACCACATGGCATGGGACTGCCAAAATGCTCCAGAGGGCAGCAGTGCCAGAGCTGATGCTGCCCCACAGCCCTCACTGCAGGAAAACTTGCTCCGTTTCAGGCTTCTAGGGAGATCCATCACTGTCTCACTCAACTGCTTTCTGCTGTCAGCTGGAAAGAAAACAGGTATCTGTATATCTATTTCTACAATGCCTTGTACCTAGATAGTTTTGTGTCCCTCTCAATCCAAAACATTATATGAGTCTATAAGCACTAAAAAGTAATAGCACAAGACAAAAATATACTTATCAACAATAATGAATTCTCTTTCATCATTTCAAAGACTTAGTCCCCCTTTTTTGTGGGCTGTTTTTTTGCTTTGGTGGTGGTGGTGATGGACGTGGTGGGGTTTTTGCTGTTTTTCTCTTTCTCCCCTGCTCCTCATTCTTCTTGGTAATAAAATTTTTAAAGAATAATAAGAAGGAAATGAAAAAACAATAATGATAGGAATACCCAATTTAATCATAAGGATAATAAGCATTTTCACTGAGCACTGCAATGTGTTAATCTGGTCCAGTTAGGTCTCCTTGCACAACCACTCAATCAAAGTAGAACAGTGGACAAAATGTTTGAAACGCTGACCCAGTCCAGCCACTCCAGTTTATCTTCCAAATCCTTTTGGAGGCCCACTTGGCTGGACAGCCTCTGAGATGTACACTGAAAATAAACTTCTTAAGGGGATCTCAGAATGGCAGCAACTGTAAAATTCTGGAGGAGTTCAGAACTTCATCTGTTGAAGTTCACTGCAAATGCAGCACACACATCTCACTGCAGAGCTGCAAGAGTAAAGAGGTGAGAGAGTCCTACCAAAAGCACCTCATAAAAGTAATGGGCACAACTGAACAAAGTTGAGCTTGTAAACAGAACTGCAGTGTCCTTAACTTTAACTACAAACACTGTTTCTGATGTAGCAGCAGGGCAAGAATGTGAGAGGAACTCCTGAGTGAACAAAGAGAGTCTTGACATTCACTTCTTCTTAATACAGGCGCATGAGCATCAGCAAGAAGCTACAGTTCGGTATCACACAGTTATGTGCCTCATTCATTAGTACCACATCATTGACTACACCATGAAAGAAATGACAAATTAGCAATTTCACAGGACTAACATAATACTATCATTTGTATCACAAAGTCAGCAAAATCTAACCTCCAATAATTCAGCTCACCATTCTAAGCCAGGGCTGGCCATCAATACGGTTTTATGTGGCTTGTACTAATCACTAAAGTCAGATAATATGCAAGGTTAATGGTTGCAGACAGTCTGGGGAAATATCCAAGATCTGATAAGGAAACCCCACATTATTGCAGTTCTATGTGTGGATATCCCAATCAAGAATAGGCAAAGGAAGGAAATCAATGCTTAAGGCAGTTATAATACATCTCTCAGTGTAACATATAAATTGGCCCTTCATTGCCCATTCACATTTCAGTTAATAAATAGTTCAGATATAGGACACATGGATAGTGAAGAAGTGTAACCATTGTATGTTTGTCTCCCGTACTTTAGATTTATGCTGCCTTAGTACAACAGACTCTATCCAGTGTTTTTCAATTACTTCACTAGTCTTTTAAAGAAAATAAGAAGTGATGTTTAATCCTGATTGGTACTTTGTTATACAGCCCACCACCTGAAAGGAATGGGATGCATTTTTCCTCATTTAAAGAAACAGATAATCAACCAGGATATTTTCATTCTAATTATACCCCACCACCTTTTACAGTCAAAAACATATATTGCATCTCCTTTGCTAATAACAAAAATTCCTTTTTTCAATACTAGTTATAGCAGACTGGTCATAGATTTTCTTTTATATTTAGAACTGAAATATACAAGAATACTCTATAGTCATTTGCAGAATAATAAAACTGACCTCAATATGTTTGTGCACATTTTTTGATGTAGCATTGCAAATAACATATAAATTCACATCATTTAAGTCCATAGTTGTCCAATGTTCCTAAAATGCCAAACCCCACACTTTGAAACTTTATTTTTAAGTAAGTTCCTTTTCTCTTCTAGTGTAATTACATCACTTTACTCTCTGCAAACCAAAACCAGTGTATTTAATTCATAACTGTACCTCTAAATGCAAATGTAAAATTGGCAGCTTTGAAGTTGCAGCCTTAAATATAGCTTATCTCACCCGTGACAGTGAGAAACAGGCACTCTCTTAGGACTGTGAGTTATGACAGTCTTTCCAATGAGTGAAAAATCATCCCTGTACAGCTGTCACTGATGCGATTTTCCTTTTCTTTTTCTTGTGGCATGTGAGAGCTTCAGAATAGTTGGAGCCACCATGCTGGTGGCAAAGATGGAGATGGTGTTAATACAATGAAGTGTGCCCTGTTGTTCTGTACAGTTTTCTGTACCATATTAAAAAAATATTTGGTCCAGTAACTAGCTGGTATTAAACTAATATACTGTTTGAGAAGGGATTGGAAAATTATTAGCACACCAAGCCAAGGATTAAGAGGTGTCTCCCGTGCTCACATCATGCAGAGTAAGACTTTGTTTTGCAGATGTGTACCTTTAATGTAAGAAATACACAGTGTTGTTCTTAAGGATAGCATCATCGAACCAAGGAGCTTCGGTGACAACTGAGCACACTGTTCTGGGCACCTTCTTTCCAGAAAAATTGCAGTTGGATGAAAAACATTTGCAATTTACACACTGGTGCTGACAAGAGAGGAGATCAGTAAGAAGAACTTCTAAATTCTGAGAAGTGAGGCTCTTTTCTTCCTGCAATTGTGAAATAGAGGCTCCTCTGTCTTTTAAAATACTCTTGGAAGTTTCAGTCATAACAATGTTAGATTAACACTGGGTGATAAATACTGGTGAACAAGTGAGATGCCCAACGTGTCATACATACTTTAATTTACCAGCTTCTGTCTAACTATATGGCATTACATGCCTATAATCCTTTCTCAGTCTTTGTATAGGCAACAGATATTGCAGGATGACTAATGGCCAAAGGATGCAAACAGGAAGACACAGCACAGTCACTTCTTCCACAAGAGAAGAGTGCAAGACCCAGACTCAGTGGGCTGCACCCAGACTAAAAGGATAAGGCTGCAAAGATCTGTGCAAAGACTTCCTGTTGCTTTTACCTATTTGCTATGCATCTTTAAATGAGCTGAATATGAGTTTATCTAATAAAACATTTTGGGGCACCTTTAACCACAGATCTGCAGATCAGCCTCTCCTTCCCCACTCCAAAAATAGTTCTCTGGCAGATGCTTGGTCCCTCATGTTCACATCCCAGGTGACAATCCATAGATCAAGCCTCAGAAGCTTCTTTAATCAGGAAGAGGCAATCAAACTTCTCATTCCAGGTCTGCACTCTAAGGGAGATAAAAAATTCATCTCATAGGCAGCCCATTTTGCAAGTGTGATACTGTTCTGTGGCTGCTTATAACCCATTTGTAATAACTGGGAAAGAACAGCCTGAATAGCTTTGCTTCCTCCTGCTTTTACTTTCTAGCAAATGCACTTCCATAACACCAATTGCTTGATGATGAAGTACATAGCAAAGTCTTTCTTAGTCCCAGTTTTGATGTCTCCTCTCTCACAACTGCTCTTCCCCTACTCTTACCAGCCATCATGTCCCACACTTTGCCTTTGTTCAGGACATTTCTAAGTGAAACACACTGATGCCCTCAGCTTCTCTCTTACCTTGATCTAGTGCTTGTCAGGAATCCCACAGGCCCATCTACTATATCCACTATTTCGTATTTGAGGGCAAGAAGGGGAAATCTGTTCTCTCTAACAGGCAATTGCCCTAAATGTATTATTTTTTTCCAAGCAATTATTATTATGTGCTTTTTACAATTTTTTATGGTTGTGCTGACTACAGTGTGAATGATGACAAAGCAACCTCAATGATCTTTTTCAAGTTTTTCCTCAAAACGGTCATCCAAAAATAGACAGACTACCAATGGCCTATGGCTACAGATGTGCATTATGTCCAAAATACTGTTCTTGCTTTTATGCATTCTTCATGTACTCTCCATGCACAAAACACTTCTTGTGCTTCACCTAGGAGGAAAATGTTGCAGAATTTAAAATTTATTTGTTCTAAGTTATTCTAGGGTCTTGTATAATGGCTCATTTCAAAACTGATGAGCTGGCTTGGAGGTCTGGGGATTTCCATTTTAAAATATCTCATTCACTGGAAAAGAGTTCCTTGAGTTATAGCTTTCTAAGAGTTCTAGCTAAAAGATCAGGACAGATGAAAAATTTTTACTGAATTCCAGTAACAGAAGAGTTATACCAGGATCAAAGCTAACCATTGCCAAATTTGAACAATGTGCTCCTTCTCTGGAACCTACCCATCTACTGCTATCTCTTGCATCTTCATGGCCTGGCAGAGTCAAAACTACCTCTTTCAGGAGCAGAAACTCTGCAGCAATATACAGTAGCTCTCTGGTGAAAAAAGCTACCCTGAGAATCACTCAGTTATTAAAGGAAGGAAGCTGAAATTGAATCCCAGACTTGGGATCATACTGAAAAAGCAGCCAGCTTTCAAGGGGCAGAGAATAATAATGCAGTTATTCTTAAAAATACAAGAGAGAATTGACCATCAATTTGAATTTTCCTTCTCTCACTCAGAAAGAGACTGCTGCAGTCCCAGATTAACACTATCTGAAGAGAAACAAATATGCAGAGCATCAGCAGTAAGGCGTGCAGACCTCAAACAAGATGAATTTGCCATCATTGTGAAAAAGATCTGTATGGGAAATGTGAGACTGCAAGGCACGAGGCAGCTGAGGTAGTGACTAGAAATACGAGCCAAACAAGCAAGGCCCAGGTGACAAAATATTTTACCATTGTTTTGAGTTTCCATTAAGTATTTATCTGCACAAAAGATGGAGCTTTCGTGTAATTCTCAGCCATAGCTTGGTCCCAGGCGACAGTGGAGAGGGATTTCCTGTTGACCACAACACAAGATTCAGCCTCGGCAAGACCCAAAATTGAGGTCTGAAGTACAAAACAAAGTCCCTAAATAGAATGCAGAAAGACTATGCTTGCAGGAATCTCCAAAGGGGAGATAATTTATTTGAATACTAATAAGAGGCCCCCCTTCTCCGGTTTCAATATCTTTCAGTGCTATTTATGTTTTAGCAAGGACATTTGAGGACTAAAACAAGCTCTGATTTTTTAATATAATACAGTGGTAAGTTTCACAGTACAGCAGGACTAGAATTTTTCTGCAAATGAGCAAGCCCTCACTGTGCAAAGTACTAACACCTTTTTTAAGGATAAATGAATAATAGCTCTCTTCAAAATCCTGAAAACAAATGTTTTGCATTGTTTCTCTCAATGTAAAGAGAAAAGGATGCAAGGGTTAAAAGAACAATTAAAAGATAAGAACAGAAAATTGTCCAGCATGTTCTTTGCAACAGCTAATTGCAGCAGTTTTACGGCAGCCTTTTCAATTGTACTACATACAGTATTTCTTTTTCAACTCATATTCATACAACAACACTTAATTGTTTTTTTGTAGTCTCAGAGATACTGAATTAGGTATTTATGTAGTTATGTTCCATCTTTATTTCATTCATACTTATAGCTCATAAATCACACTTTCACAAAGTGTGCATTTGCAGCAAGAATCTGATTTGATCACTAAAACTTCCTCTTTATTCCCACCCTATTTAAAAAAATAAATAAAATAGTTGGGTTGTCTTTTAACACCCTTTTTGTTCATTTGCTTTGCTAAGCAAGTGGTTAGATTACAAGAACTTATTTTTAAATACTACTTGAATAATGCATTTCTGAAGATGTCTTGCTGAATCTGAAGAGAGGCTCAAACATCAGTTCTGAGATGTAAGTTACCCCATTCACTGCAAGGATTGATAACTGTGACTAAACAGAAAGCCGTATCTGTCACTGTTGTTAATTACATCAGCACTAATCAAGGCATAAAACCAGAAGAATTGTCAGAACTCGTGCACAATTGTCAATGACACAAGAAGCTAACAATGTAGGAACATTTAAAGTTCAGAGGAACAAGCTTTGGAGACCACAACACTGAGAATTATGGTGAGTTACTTCAGAAAATAACATCTCATACTAGAGCGTGACACGAATAAGATATATTTGGAGAGACAGTAAATCTGAGATTGGGAAGGGAAATCTACCATGAGAGTTCATGACAAAATATTGATGTGAACAGAACCAAAGTTTCATGACATGGTCTTCTCCGGACCAAAGTAGTTGCACATGGGATATGTTGGAAAGAATATGTCTCTGTTTAAAAAAGAGCTTGTACATGGCAACTCTATATTCTCTTTCTCATTTTCCTGTCATATCTATTTTGTGTTAATTAGTTTAGAAATGTTACTGATGTGAATACAATAAAAATAGCATCTAAAAATGATTTGCTGCTTAGACATATGGTAACAACTTTCAAACTAAAGAAGGTGTTGAGCTTATTTAACTTGGTAGTTATATTGTCAGAGCTGTTTCTGATGGGAAAGAGAAATTAAATTAAATCAGATGAGATGTGCCCAATCATGAGCTTCTCCCATCTTTCTCTCTTTTTATTTTCCACTTTTTCTTTCTACCCCCATTCTTCTTTCCTTCCCATCATCTTCTTCGATTATTAGAGTACATTTCTTCTATTTTTCTCTAGTCAGCAGCTTTATACAAAGGGCAAGATGAGCAAAGATACTGATCTTGGACTGGTCAATAGACAAGACAGGAGCCAAACATTGGTCAGAGTCCTACAGCACAAGTTCTACAGTTGTAATGTTTACTATATGCTCTAAGGAACTCTTCTGTGTTATTATCCTCATTGATGAAAGGTCTGTGAGAAAGCATTGGGAGTAACCCTGGATGTTTCCAAGTTTCAGCTTTCAATACAAGGATTAGGACAGTTTGAGTTCTGAATAGACATCCTGAAAATACTGTGTAAACATAAAAATGTGGTGTATAAATGTGTGGTACATTCCAGGTTTGAGTGAGTCATTTTATTAAGGAAAACTCAAACAACTAATTATATAATGTTAATGACTGAAGCACTGCAGACCATGCGGTGAATGAGTGGAGGAAACTGCCTAGTCAAAAACTAAAGTCTCAGGCTAGAAGGGTCTTTGGCAGAAGCTTCAAAAATTTACTTCTTATGTTGGTGGCTGGATAATGGTTAACCTTTCTTTTGACCTTTTTTTTGAAAGCCTATCATCAGTACCTCCTCCACCCCAAAGTTTCTATGGAAGCAATGGGGGCCAAACATAGCTGATTGTGAACTTGGAAAAAATGTGTAAAGAGGTTTTGATTGTAAGTGTTAAGAGTGAAAATTGTAGCTGTCTACTCCTGGAAACTGAATGCTTTGACACAGAGGAGTAGCTGAGTGAATATACAACCCCAGCTGTACCTTCCCTATTCGAGGCTGTATCATCTTTCCAGAACCTTCTGCCATAAAGTACAGAGCTTCTTCTTGAAAAGGAATATCTTGCATGAAGTTACATAGCACATGGAGTTTGCAGTTCAACCTGATAACTGACATGAGTAAATACTACGTGTTCCTGAAAATATTATTCTTGGTGCCTTATGTGTGGTCTGTCCACCCCAAACAGCACTCCTAAAAGAGGAATTCAATTAGTAGTAAGCTTACCTGTTACTTATCAGCTGACCATGTAAATAGCCTGCAAAATAGTAAAAAGGCAGGTAGTAATCCAATCGGATAATAGCTTGGGGAAAAAAATATGCTATTAGCCCTGCTGGGCTCCACACAGCAAACAGCCCTTTCCACTCATAAAACCATGAATAGATCTGCTGCACAGCAAGAAATCAGCCGGGTTAGGCAGTGTGTATCAAGGCAGAGAGGGAGTGAACCTGCTCTTGTGAGACAAAAGGCTACACTCTGTCAGATAAACAATATTAAGGCAGCATGCTCAAAAAATATTTAAAAATAAATGTAATAAGGAAATTCTGAGGGGAAGCAAATGTTCAAACAACCTGAATGGAATCTCACTGAAAAATAAAATAACTTACTCCTCATGCCAAAACATTGAATCTGCTGTGTTGGAGTCGCACTTTTTGTTCTTCCTCCTGCTGTTTCAAAGCAGCCAATTTAGAAAACAAGGGACAGAAATGCAATCCTTGCCAGTTTACCCTATGTTGGTACTGGAAGCTGAGAAGGAGGGTGTGGGTAACCACTGCTGAGATTCACCTATCCCTAGCTCTGCAAAAGTGCCAAGGAAGAGAACAGAGCTTCCAAACAACTAAAACATGTCAGTTATTTTGCTGCTTTATGCACCTTTCAACTATGAAACAACAGGCTAAGGATTTAGAAAGAAAAATCTATTATTACAAGCCAGCATGATATTCCCTGTGCCTAGCCCCTGTTTTCCTGTTCACTATGGAGAGTCTCATCATGGATATTTGGATCTGGAGCCAAAGCTGGCTGAACAAAAAACTTTTTCTGTGGCCTTCAGCATGTCATTCAACCCACCTTTTTCTCCCATGCCCACCTCTAAAACAGAGATAACACAACTTACTCCTGGCTACTCCACAGCCGCATTAATAGCTGAGTGGCAGTTTGGGATCCTCAGGCAGTCTGGCACAGATGTCACAGCAAGGATGATTTGAAAGCGATTGGTTGTCTGCATTTCTTGGTGTCAGGAGAAATGGTGTAGGGAGACCAAAGCTGCAGGCAGCAGCTCACCACACGCTTAGAAAATCAATAGTTGATTTCCAGTAACCCAGAATATTTACAAGTGCTAAAGTCCCAGTATTATGCAAGAAACTGTTTGACACATTGCACTGAACATTAAGTTATAGGACAGATTTTTTTCCTGACAGTTTCGTTTTAATTACCTACATCTTACATTTACAGTTTTTCAAAGCTTACATATGTACTTACCGTAGCAAATCTAAAATGTTTGAATTTTTTCTTCTTGGCTGTGGTTTGTATTTAAATCTACTAATTCCTAGCATCACTGAAAAATATGCACCTAGTTTGTCTGCTTATGCCAGCTTGTAGCAGCTCAGTAATAAAAGATTACTTTAAACACCTGAAAAAGGATTTTCTGAGGTGCTGAGTGCTCAAACATCCAAATGCTCAAGAGCAGCTGCAGAAGTTCAAAGCTACAGAAAACCTACCTCCTTACCCAAGGTAAACTGACTGACTTAATGAAGAAAGGAGGAGGGAATGTGGAGTCATTAGTTTACACTTCCAGGGCAGATAGTGTTCCTGTAGGCTGGACAAAGGCTCCAAAACAGTGGCTGATGGAAGAATAAGCAAGAGCAGACACCAGGAAAAAAACTGGAAGGAAAAATGCCTCCTGTATGTCTTCTCTGTCAGGCACTGTAGCACACCTCTCTCCATACACACACATGTCACTTAATAACTATGCTGACTGTGTCACCAAAGAATCTCAGGTACAGATGAGGAAGAGGGAGAGATTTAGCAATGTAGCAGAGGTTCAGGAAAGCAGCTAAGCCTTTTGACATTTCAGAAGACATTCAGGAACAAACCTGCTCACCAGACCCTGCATTTTCTTCCAGGAATAAGTTCTTTTTTACAGGAAGAAGGCGTAAGGACACTGCTTTTAGCAGTGCTGTTTCCACTCCTTCTAAAATTTTCCTGTAGACATCTTAGGATTTGTTTCAAGATGGCACAATGCAGGCCACTGTATTGGTCTTTTCTATCAAATTAAATATTTATGCAAACATGTCTAATGAAGAGCAGGACTTTGCTGACAGGTGAATCAAAAGACAGAGCAAAGTATAGGATGAGTACATTCTGTGAATATCAAACTCAAATGAAAAAATAAGGATGAGAAGTAAACCAGGAATGAATTTATCATCCTATTTTAGTCTCTGACGCTCTCTACTTGTTTGCCTTGTTTTTAGAAGACAACCATAATTTAATGGAGACTTACAGTAGATACATCATTTCAAGATTTCCAAAGACAATCCTGCAAAACATTCCCAAATCCCCATTTTTGAAAGTTTTAATTAAAAAACAGTTGCAAAAAAAGATGGCATTAGCCTACTGATTTTTTTACATAAGGTACTTAACTAAATATACTCAAGCAGGTCCTCAGGCTGGTGCCAGCCAGATGCAAACTACTCTGGCCCTGCTTTTGTTTGGCTAGCCCTTTCATTAAATTTAATAATTTAATTCCTGCTTCTTTAAACTGTAGTAGGTAAGCTTACGGACCTGAGGTTCACCTATTTCTTAAAGTGTTCTTTTCCACATCAGTCACATTTTTTATTTAAACATTTTTCCCTCTCTCCTTGAAAATTCCCAGGCAAGAGAACTCGCCCAAGCAAGGCTTTATACAAAGATGCAATTATCTTCATTTGATAGCTTTCAGCCATCAGGTTAATCTGAATTCATATTTTTTACAGATAACATTCTGTAACACTATAACATTGAGGGATGTACTTCTGTCCAATTACTTCACAATCATGTCTTCTCTGCTCCGTGCCCCAAAATATCATTACTCCTTTTCCTGAAGAGAACACCAGTAGAGCATTATCTTATCAATAATGATTAGCTCAGTGTTACTGACAGAAGTGTTAATTGATAGTGACACTCCCAAAAAGCTGATGTACAGGGTGAATATTCACCATATTTAGGTGTTTGCAGTCATTTAAGGCCCAGGTACTAAATGAGGAAGAGAATTTTCCTAGCTGCCTACATTCCAGTTTCTCTTCCACCAGTTAGCCATTATATAGATGCAAAGCAGACCATTAACAAAAGAAGTGAGCAAAAAAAAAAGATCCAGTCATTCATTAAAGGAGCAAACATCTGTTAAACTACTGATACAAAAGGTAAAACGCTTTTAATTTTGTGACATTCAATAAAAGAAGTTAAAACAGGTGAACGTCCTTTCAAAATGGGATTATAATATGTGCATGTTCATCAATCAGTGAGGTGGCAGCACACATCAGTGTAACACTAGGTAGGTATGCACACTTCTCAACATGCAATCATACAGAGCTTTCAGCACCTAATTACCTGGGCTGAGGCTCTCAGACCTGGTTAACAAATTTCACCACTGCCTAGCCAAGGCTCTCTGTCTTGGACAAAAACAGTTTTTTCAGCCCTGTCCTGCAGACAACTCAGTGTCTCATTTAGTTGGGAATTGATGCCACCATCCCCCAGACAGTGTCATGCATTCACCGGGACTTAACTGCTTGTATTTCAGAGTGCCGCAACGTTCCCAGTGACAGCCATCCCACACCACCAGGCGGAGTCCTGACAGTGAAGGGTCCCAACAAGAGGGTGACTAGCTCTGCCTTCCTCACAGGGAAGGCAGCACTAGCTTGTGCAAGGAGGGACACAGAACAAGCACAATAGCCATTTTGCATAAAATGAGCCATACCTGTGGCATCTGAGAAAATATTTTTGTCTGTGTTGCAAGACTGGTTTATAAAGGCAGAACTGAATTATTAATGGTTCATGGCAAAACAGCACTGAAGTTCTAAGAAGTCAGAAAATATAAAATAAGGGAAAATAAGAGCTAATTTAGTAATTATTTTACACATTAAATTCAATGTATATATTAAAAATGCAGGGAACTGAAACAATAATCTGTTTCATTGAATTTAGAAACAAACATGAGATTTCACCATAGGGAACTTCATTGCAGACAGGTAGCGTAGGAAAAAAGGACCCATTTCAAGTTAAACTGGTATTTACTGGTTTTAGAAGATATAAGACAGCAGAATGTACCAAGTCCCAAAACAATAAAAGGGGAAGGTTAAGAGAATATTCTTGTCTGATTTGTTCAGTGGGTAGGTTGGCCTGTTGGATCAAATCAAATAAAGCAAGTCTATTGCATTGGCTCCACTATTAACCTAAATGTTCTGTAATTACAGTTTGCTGGGTGAGTGCTTTTCACAACAAACACATTTTATAATGTCAAAACAGGCCTTGAATCAACTGCAATTCCATCCAGAGACCAAAACCTCTTCTTGACAGGCTGCCTGATGCCTGTGTACAGCTTCAGCAGTGGGAACCAGGCATTCTCTGTATAGCAGCCCCAGTGCCAGCAGTGAGAGCTGTGAACAAGAGGTGAGTCCGACCCAGGCAGCAGCATCCATTCTGACAACTCTGAAAGATATAAAAGGCATCCTGGCAATACCACCAGACTGCAACTGTGCATTCCTTTCTTCCAGTCCTTCTTAAGGTTTGTCTATATTGCTCTCCCCTCAAAGGTCCTAGTTCTGAAAGGGGAATATGGATGTATAGCCCTCACCAGTAACAGCCATGGGAGTTAGTATACAGGAACTGATTTACTGTAAACTCATCTTTTGCATACCACACACAATCTTTCCTGGGTAAATAAGTATTTTAAACATCACTGTTATTGCTCCATTGAGGTATTTATTGTGGACACAATACCGTAAGCATGAAATCAGTGCTCTGAGACTTAATGGTTAGAGTATTATACTTGTGAAAAGCAAAAATTACAGCCATTCAGATGAGTAGGTTTATCTTCACCTCCAAATACCTGAAAAAGACACTGTTGGGAGGTCTAGAACTCAGAAATCCTTTTGGAACCCTTCCAGTTCTTCAGAATCACAAAACGAAATTGAAAGGTTGAAAGGGTCTTCTGGTCCAACATTCCAGCTCAAGCAGGATTATCTCAGAGGACATTGCACAGGATTGCATGCAGGCCATTCTTGAATATCTCCTGTGAGGAGACTCCATAGCCTCTCTGGACAGCCAGTTCCAGTGCAAAGTCACTCACACAGTAAAGATGTGGTTCACATTCTAGAAATGCTCATGAATGGAAGCAAGAAAGTTTTGTATGTTTTATAAAATTAGTCTTTATGATTACCTTGATTTCATGATATGGCATTCTAGTATTAATGTTCACCGGTGAGAAGTGTGGGAGTCAGAGATAGTGTCATTAAATACTGCAGTCAGTGTCTTTTAGGACAGACACCCAGCTACAAATGTGAAGCCAGAGTCCAAGGATGAACCTTTATAACAAAGCAATCTTATACCAAGGTATCTACACCTCTCCACAGCTGACTGAAGGTTTCTGAGTTCCTCAAGTACTTTCCATTCTGAGAAATACTCTGCCTTAAAAATAGTTCTGGTTATACTTAGTGAGAACTGACCTTACTTTTTAAAAAGTTATGATCACCAAAATGCAAGGTACCCTCTCAGAATGTAAGCTACTTGGGAAACTGATGTAAATTACAAAAAAAGTCCAAAGAGATGTAACTTTTTGCTGTTATCAAGTTTGTACCCTTGAGTATTAGTGTCATGACTTTTGGAGGACTCCAGGAAAAGGGAATTAAAAACACTTGTAACATTGTGTTAAGAAAATGTTCATATATATGTGTGTGTATATAAATGAAAGAAAAGATATGTGTAAGATGTTGTAAAATCACAAAGCAGGCCATAAGGATAAATCAGTCCCTTTTTCAGAGACCCTGAAGTAAAAAGGGAGAGAAGAGCATTTATATCCTGGAGCCATCTATTCTGTCCTTCAGGGGAAACGCACATGCACAGCTCTCCACTCCATGCCCTGTTTACACCACACACTTTCATAGGGCAGCAAAAGTGAACTGACCTCATGTGACAACCATGTCAACTGTCTGGTTTAGTTTATTAAAAAACTACACATGCACTTACCATGCTTCAAAAGGTGGTATTAATGGATAGAGAACTTCACACACAAATTCCTCTTTGCTTATGCAGTTATGTAGGGTTTTGGCTGAGTTTCTGGAGAGGTTGCTTTGTTTTGAGGGGAATGGGGTTTTCTGTTGGGTTGGAGTTTTTTCCCCTTTTTTTTTTTACCTCCAGAAGCTTGATTAAAAATTCAAATTCAGACATCATAGATGTAATCAGCGTTTCATAATACCCTAACTTTGTGGGTTAGCTTGGCTGGCCATTTTTCCAGTCCCTATTATCTGTATCTGCTTAATGGCCCAGATGTCAGAACAATAGAACATGTTAAATATTGACACTGGGGAAGCATAAAGAAAATTAATATTGCTTTTGTTTATTTTTATATACTAGTAAATACTCGGTTTGGTGAGTGTTACCCTAAATACTCTGCACTGTTATGAAAGTTTTTTCTAAAATTAACTGCTATTTTTAGGTTAAATCAAATTCAGATGTATCAGGAATTAGCTATTTTACATTTTAACAGTTGGATTTCCTTATTAATCCCATTGATTATGGCTATTCTCGTGTCAGCTGCATTGTGTGACAGATATTTGCTCAGCTGAACAGTGTGTACCACTCCTGTTTGCAGTGAACCTACCTCCACCAGTCTGTTTTTATTTACAGATACTTATGTCATCACTTGCCTGTCTTTAATCCCATTGCTAACATCCCAGAAATCATGATACAGCATGCCTAAGTATAGCAGCTGCTGCAGTTCAAGACACAGCCCAGTAACTTTGCAAGCAACTTGTCAGTGTCCTTAGAGCATATTTCATTGAATGGTTTATTTGGGGGAAACCCTACATTTTCACTACCTCATGCTGCCATTTAAAATCTGAAAATATATTTGAACTTGAAAATATATTTGAAACTAAGCTGCCTCATTGGAGAGTGTGATGGAGAAAGAATATATTCTGAATAAAGTTTAAGTTATTTCAAGGTTTTTGAATATGTCCACAGTGCAGGAGACATGAGGCTGTATTTTGCCCTATAAAACACACCCTGTTTCTGTGGGACAAGCAACACAGCTTTTTAGAATAATTTTCTCATAGGAGCATTATTAGATGTAGTAAATGTTTATTTAATGCTCTTAGAGCTGCAGAAGACAGAAGATGAAGGTGGCCAATGATGCCCATTATGAAGGTGGCTGATGATCTATTTTCTATGAGATCTCTTCAGAAAGATAGATAACATGAACGTAGCTCTTGGCTCATTATGGTTTACTTCAACTTATCATAGGAAGATACTTTTTTGAATAGTAGAACTTTGGGGACAACTACAACCATCATTTCTGAGGTTAAAGTCTCCTTAACCACAGAATAAATCCAGCTTGACCCAGAAGGGCTGAATGAACCTGCTAGACAGTTGTGTTTTTTGCAGAGCATGGGCATGCTCCACTCCAGGGATACTGCTGGAGGAGTAAGTGTAACATGGAGAGATGCTTTGAAGACCATCATTGCTTCAAGTCTGTGCTGCAATAAGTGCATTTCCAGTTCAGGACTGTAAAGTAACAGTTTTAGCTTCAGGCTTCCTTATTGACTTGACTTTGCTTTGCTAACCTGAGATGAAATCTATAAATCCAGCCCAACTACACAGCTAATCTGTGCTGAGTTAACCACCCTGGAGGCAGCCACTCCCAGGAGGCTTAGAAGGACTGAGAATGTTCAAGGGCTGATGGCGAGAGTCTCATTGTTTCCCTGCTGCCCCCGGAGAGTGGGCTTAGGTGAGTCTGAAGGACTCCCAGCACCATAGAGGAGTAACCAAAAATCTTGGAACCCTTGTCTGTTGGAGCTCTGCACCACAGAAAGAACCTCTAACAGCAAAACCCTAAGGTCTTCAGGGGTTTTTCACACCAGCTCTTCTAAATGACTTTGCTCAAATCAACCTATGCTGTCAATCGTTCCAGTTTCAATGAACAAGGCATTTTTTCTGCCTCAGAAACCCTTTTTAACCAGTTATCTCTACAACAGAATGAATAGTAAGCTCTACATCTCAGTCTCGTCTAGCCTTGAGCATCTTTCCCATCTCTGAGGTCACCACTGAACAGGTTCCTGATTGTGCAACAGAAAGGAAACAAAAGGTTTGGCTATCAGACCAGTTTCTAACTCAGTGATGGGATTTGGCATATTTTGCAAGGATTGCAAACCACAGAGCACTGCTGTTTGACAGTGAATATCACCTAATTTATTTATATCTTATTTCAAACAAAGACAAGTAAACATCCACTGTACTACAGAGCACAGTGGAACTAAAGGTACAATAGACGCAAGAGTGTATAATAAATACTTCATTAAGTATGAAAAAAACCAAAAACAAAAAACGAAAAAAGAAGTTAAAATAATGTTCAAACAGCATATTTAAGCATTCAGAGATGAGAAAATACATTCTGTAGTGCTGTTTATACAGTCAGCAGTGCTGTCCAGAAATTCACCAGCTCCAGCTAAAACTCCATAGGTTTCCCCAAATACCTCTTCTCCCAGGACACACAGGTGCTGAAGGATAATGCTCAGATGTCCTCCAGCACAAGTGATGCTGTGCATGCAGGCACACCAATGATTGTGCACCCCAAGGTCAGCATGGACCTCCTGTCAGCAGACTGTGATGGAGGCAGCTGCAGAAGGGGCAGTACACGGTTGTGCTGCATCTAGGTACAAAGGAAGGTTACAGCTGAGGTCCCTAAAATAGAATCAGACAGTCTGTCCATGTGACAGAACATGAAGACTTCAAGCACCTATTGATTTTTTTTCCTTTGTTTCTTTCCTACTTTTTAAAGTTAACTTTTTATATCAAAGAAATTATGTTAAGAAAAAAATAAAACAGTGAACTCCTTTTTTTGAGGAGAAAGGAGGAGCAAGTTTGAGTGATATGCAGTTTGGGATGCCGGTTCATATCACCTAAACACTAGAACTGTGAAAAATTCATCCACTGCAATTTTTCCTGCTTCCCATGTGACGGAGATGGTCATCATTCCAGATGGAATTATTTAAACAGAAGTCATATCCTAATGCATCAAGAATTAATCATTTATCTAATTATATGTATTTCTCTCTGTTCCCATCCAGTTTTGCATATTGAACAAGATACACAACAAACATAATCTATTTTTTCCTCTCATTGACACTTTTAAATATCAGTCCTTAATAGGAATTCACAGGGAAAAAAGCATATTATAGCAACTAAAAATGTTGAGTATAGTGCTGTTCTTGGCTATTATAAAATTTAAAAGAATATACTACTTCTTATTTGTATCCTATATCACATTGCTTCAACTTGATTTTTCTTAGAGAAAAAGTTTACTCAAAAAGCACTGGGGCAAAGAGAGCTGGAATTAAACACAACCCCCTTCTCTCTGCTCAAGTAAAATGGTCTGTTCTAACATGAGCTCTGTACCAAAGTTCAGATCAGAAGAATCCAAAATTAGACAGGTAAAAGTAAGTCTTCTATCTAGAATTCCAGCCTAACCCTGACAAGGAAAACAAAAAATGTTAGGAATTGGTGATAAAAGCAAGGGATCAGGTGGGATGAAAGGCTGGCTGAGAAAAAGGCACTAAAGAAGAAGGAGCTATAAATTGGAGGTTCAGGATACTGAATTCGATTCCAGATGAATAAGAAATAAGCAATTGCAGGAATTCAGGAGATGAACAACATTGATTTAGCCACAGGACTTTGGGTCTTTAATGGCCATGACAACCTTCTTTCAGAACAAAAGCGGAGAAAGCAAAAGAACATCTTTTAAGGATGCATTTTGATGCTCAGGGCCAAAGAGAAGGGCAGTGGAGGATGGAGCGGTTTGACAAAGGACCTGTGCTTAGAGGCTCCTGAGGGATGAAGTGCCTTGGGGTCAGGACCTTTCAGGCTTTCAGTTCCTTTCACCTTCCGTCGCTGTGTCACACTCACTGGAGCGGGGTCTTTGGCTGAGCGCGGCGTAGTCAGGCTCATGGTAACTAAAACTATTGGTATCTTACGCAAAATCTGCCATTTCTATACTCGTTTCCTCAGCAAAGCCTACAGGTGCGGATTCGCTTAAAGAAACTCGCTGGAGCCAGCGGGCACAGCTCCCCCTGCTTTGCCCCTGCGAGTCGCATCCCGCCGGCACCGAGTACGGTCCGAACCGAGGGCAGGAAGGCTTCAAAATTAATCGGAACTTCCTTATCCCCATCCCGATCTGAGATGAGCTGCAGTGCTGGTCTAGAAACGCGTCTGCCTGCGCGCTTTCCAGCCCCGCCGCCGGCCCCGCGCTCGCTCCCGCCGCCCGTCCCGGCTGGATGGTCTTCCAGAGGGATGCGGGCGACATCTGGTGGCGGCGGGAGGAACGGTCCTGCTAACGGCTCCCGGCAGGAGAGAGCTGGGGATAGCCGTGCAGAAACGGGGACAGGGCAGGAGGTGGTGCCGGGATTTAACCCCAGCCGGAGCTAAGCGCCGAGCAGCAGCTCGCTCAGTCCCCCTGCGCCCTCCGCAGTGAATGGAGGGGGAAAGTACTGAGCATCCCTTTAACCAGTTTGAGTCACCTGTCCCGGCCACGCTCCCTCACGGCTTCTTTGGCACCTGCTCACTGGCAAACCGTGAGACTCTGAATGACTTAGGGTAAGCACTACTTGGCAGCAACAACCAGTGTGCCATCAACATTATGTTCATACTGAATCCAAAACTCTGCACTGTACCAGCTACTGAGAAAAAAAATTATTCACAGTATGCCAGCCAAAACCATGACAGATGATGAGGTGAAAAAAATATCCTTAGCCTAAATAGTTCTAGATGGCTCCAGGCAAGTTCAGCATCATAGGGAACTCTGAAAGTCAGATAATAAGAACAGTCTTACTATCATAGTGGTTGGAACTAGATGATCTTTAAGGTCCCTGCATCCCAAATCATTATATGATTCAACAACTATTTCTTTACAATATTTGTGCTGTCTTTGCAATGCAGCCACAGCAAAACAGAGGACTGAACACACGCCTGAGCTCCAAACTCTCTAACAGGCTGTGTCTCATCAGGCTGAATGTCAAGAAAATTATTCAATGTGGAAAGAACAGGTCTGAAAAGCACTCAGGATTTTAGTGGAAATGTAAATTGCACACAAACTAGTTGTTTAAGTATATTTCAAACATACCAAGCTTTTGAGAATTTTTCTAAGAATTTAACTTTTATGGAAGCATCATCCAGCTCCCAGAATGAAGCAAAAGAGTATGCCATTTGTAGGAGTCCTGAAGAAACAACTATCAGTCAACTTCTCAGTCTGATTTTTCAGCTACCTTTTTACAGTTTGAAAGCTATGTCTTATTGATTCTGATGCTTCAAAGGCATTCCCAGCCAAAATTGGTGAGTTTTACTTGTTCAAACCAATGAAATTCATAGGATTCCTGTGCCAGGCTCTAGAGTACACCTAGTTTGCACAGGGAAGTTGTGGATGCCTGTCTTGGGTTGAGCTGGCAAAATGCTAACTGCCTAAGAACAGAGAAAAAGCGTTCTTCTTCTTTCTAACTAGCTAAAGGGAGAAAGAAGAGGGAGAGGGAAAAAAAACTTTTAAACTAGGTTTCTTTTGAAACTAACTACATGTATTTATACAGAAAAGAGAAAATTAAAAGAAAACTACAATATAACACACACTTACACAAGTTATATATAACTTTTTACTCTCTAATAAGTACAGATTTTACTATTCTGACTACAAATTATTTAAAAAAGAAAAAGTCAATTCTCTAAAGACAAACTTAAGCAAAGAGAAGAACTAAGAACAAACATTTTACTTCCCTAAGATAACATGATGGTGAGCCAGTGCTGTGGGCTTGGGCCTCTTCATCCCTCTTGGGACAGCACAGTGTCTTCTCTGTACTTCGGCTAAAGTGAAACTCCACAAAGCTACTCTTACACACTGGATTTTACTTCTTTTGAGATGATGTAAGGTGGTATGGAATACAATGTTATTGGCTAGAAGAAGTCAGCTGTTCACTAGCTCAGCCCAGCTCCAGGCAGCTGACAATTTCAGGCCTAAATTTGAACTCCAAGGCCCAAATTTAGGCCTTGCCAAACCCATGACAATGCCCCATCCCTGGCAGTGTTCAAGGCTAAGTTGGATGAGGCTCTGAGCAACCTGGCCTAGTGTAAAGTGTCCCTGCTCACGGCAGGGGGGTTGGAACTAGATGATCTTTAAGGTCCCTTCCAAGCCAAACCATTCTATGATTCTATGGTATCAGTAAATATTTTGCCCCCCAAATTGATAGCCACTAGAGATCACTGAGAAGACATATGCATACACCTCTCAAATATAAACTATGTCCAGGGAATCCTTCCTTGTCCTGATTAATAATGTGGACCACCTGACTTTCCATGGTCATGTTGAAGTAAATGGAAATTTTAGGCACACAAGTTTCTCAGTTCTAGTTCTGCCTCCTGTTAGAAGACCTGTCAAAATCCCTATGACACAGCAACTAGGAGCCTCTCTACCCTAGCGTTCTTAAAGAAACTTTCAGAAGAGCTGTATTTACTTAATAATCAGTCATATCCACACATTTCTTAGATTTGAATATCATAAATATTCAATTAAACCTCTAGCCATCTGGATGCTCTAGCTGAACTTGATGTCCACAAAACAGCTGAAAATCAATGGCATTTTGAGGTTACCCTTCCTGACACGTTCAATGCTTCCACTCAAAACTAGAACCATCACATGCAAATATAGAGAAGAAGAAGTAGAATTACTATATAACCAGAGTTTGAATTTCACTTGAGAAATGCCCTGAGGAATTGACTATAACATGGTTAAGCTCAAGGACAAATTCTTTGCCTGAATAATGTAAATGTCTTCTAGGCTGGAAAAAAAAATTGGGCCCTTTGCTTCTCTGAACTATTGGAGAGGGTATTCTTGTTCAGGGTAGCTTAGAACTTACTGAAAATAGGTATTCTTAGAAAATTCTTTTGTTTAAATTTCCTACATACATCAATGTACCAAATGTGTATTGCTTTTCAGGAATCATAGGCACTGCAAAGAGAGGGAAGTACATTTGGGAACTTGGGAATGACAGAGTTGATGTGTTTCCATTTTTCAAAGAAGGCGATGAGTCAGCCTCAGGTAATCACTGCAGCCTTGACTCCAGCGTGCTGGGAATAATCCACAGTTAGAAATCAAGGAGTACTGCATAATTTCTCTGTAGTGGTAGGTGCATTGCTAAGAGCGGGGGGAAGGAGAGAACATGACAAGGACTCTCTTGCATCTCAGTGAGTCTTGACTGTTGGAGTGGCCTATTGACACTGCTGGCAGCTGATACACATTGAAGTACTTTGCGAGCCACTCTGTCTTGCCTGACAGAGACTTCAGCTCTCCACAGCACTGGTAAGGCAGCAGCAAGAGCATGATGGCTAATTTTGGTCACAGCACTTCAAGAAAGATGTGAGCCAAATGGAGAGAGTTCAGAGAGGTAATAAGAGGGAAGAGAAGTATAAAACACATAACCTGAGGTAACAACTTTCTCTAGAAAAGAGAAAACAGAAAAGACAGTCCATGAACTGCCTTTAAAAATGTAAGCAAATAGAGAACATGTTCTTTGGGGAAAGAAAAGCAGTAAGAGAATTAAACTGCACCAAGAATACAGTACATTTTTCTCCAGGTACTGTGCAATTAAAGCTTCTGGTTTTAGTTAGACATGAATCATTGCACTATTTGAACATAATCTCAATATTTTATCCCTGATTATACAACATGCATTTTTCTCTACTGCTTTGTAAAAGTAATACATACAGTCAAAATACAAATAACAAAATCAGCGTTTAGCAGTGTAAGGGCAACTGTAGCTTCTGTATACTTCAGTTTACAGCATTCTTATCTACTTCATACAGTTGTTGTGAGATCTACTCGAGCACCTGATAAACTGTTTTAAAAGCGCAAGTGTGAATAGCATAATTTTAATAACAGATAATGATATTGTGTTTATTTATTAATAGCATATAGCAATACATGTTTAATAGTGCTTTTCATATATTATTAACAGAATTGATAAAAAATGATAAAATGAGGCCCCAAACTGTGACCCTGTTTTCATCAGAAACTTTTCAGTCTGGCATTTTTTTATCATCTATAATTACACATAGTTGACAAAAAGGTTGTTGGGATGTATTCTAATAGCTAAGAAAAGAAACAGGGTCAACAGAGTGTTAGCATGCAGGCATCTCAACGGACCAACTTCAATAACCTATTTTTCCAACAGAGAAATGTAGTCAATAAAACATAAAAGAAAAGCATTTGAAAAATTTAAAACCTCTTTCAAATAGAGAAAGTCCATATTATGACAGCAACTGGTCACTCCAGGATGCACATTACCAAAGCATGAAAGCACTGCTGAGGTGACTGAAGTCACTCTGCCTTTAGTCTTGTGTCTCCCAGTACACCCAAGACACACATTAATAGCTTAATGTGTTATTGCTTAATTAAATGATTGAAAACCTTGTATGTGAAGCACAATCTGTTAAGTGGTAGGTTTTGGCATGCCTTACCCTGAAAACACGTTAAAAGCTTTTGCCATCTGAAAAGGAAAGAGGTGAGGGCACAAACATTTGGATCTACACCACATAAAATGAATCCAATAAGAAGAGCCAAAATTTAATGATAGTGACAGTGAGTGCACAAAATTGTGAACTTGCTTTCAATCTCTGTTAGAAGGAAATGGAGTAACAAACCAGAAAAAAGCCTGGAATCTTATGGAAACTAGGTGACTAATGCCATCTAAACCTCCTGCATACAGTGCCTGTTATGTCTTGTAGAAATACATACCAACACAGAGGTAAAACCCAACCTTTATACCATGTATTTCAAGGTGCATATTTTCACTAATGAAATCATTGGTGTTTGTGGTTTAACTATACCTGCTACATAAAGCATTAATAATATGCTACAGCTATATCTTAGTGCAATTTTCTTCATCTTTAGGGGTGGATCAGCACCATCTAGAGAAAGGTAAGGCTAAGAAAACTCTATTAGCTCCCCTTTTAATTCCAGAGTACCTAAACTCAGTCCACACCCCTGAGGATTACTGACTAAGAGGTATTGCTTAAGACTGGGCTTAATCACAAACAAAGAGGAATAAATGGCCCAGTTTGTCTTCTGATTCTCCTAACTTGCATAATTCTTGTATTATAGTGACAAAACTGAAATGGGGTCATTTAAAGCAGAAGACAGCCCTTACTACTGTCAGCTATACAGAAAGCCACTCGCTTGCTGTCTTTGCTCCCTTGGGAACTTTAGAAAATTACACGCAGTGCCAAAAGAGAAGTCAGAGGGACCCATGAATCTGATCCAAGTCTATCAAAAGTCACAGAAGCAGCAGAAACCCAACCAGTGGCAAATACTGGTCTCTGAAGCAAAGCTGCAAAAAGGCAGTGCCCAAGGTAAGAGTACACATTTAGATCAGACACTTAAACCACATGCAGATTTGGTTTTAAGTATTTTTTTTTAAAGATAAGAACTTGGAGATGATAGCAAATTTAGACAGACAGCACCAAAAAAATCACCTGTGTTGTCTGGTCTCCACAAGTTTGGCCCTGTATGGGTGTACGTCCCAACATCCAGGAGGCAGAGCAGCAGGATGCCAGCCAGCAGACCACAAAGAAAAGGGCATTTCTGCCAGCATGAAGCTAAGCTGCACAGCCAAAAATTACTTCCTGGTCTACTCTGCTCTTAAAGACAAGAACAGTAGGCATTTTTGCCTGTCTTGATATAGCAAACTCCTGGTTTGGCTGTAAGAGCAGGATGCCTCAGTTGAATTCCTCACTTGGGCATAGGGAGCTCATTGTGTCACACCTCAAGAAAAGCTCCTGGCTGGAGATAGGGCTGGAACAGGAGATCCTTCTGTCTATCTAAGCCCACTTTACCAACAAATCTAACATTGTGGTTGATTTGTATTTTGTTTTTATTTTGTAAGATAACATGTGACAGAAGATGGGTTGTTGCTCAATGAGAAGAGAGGCATTTCAAATTTCTAAGTCCCAGATTCAAACATGATGCAAGTCATATAAACACAGAACCATAGCATGGGTTGGGTTGGAAGGGACCTTAAAGACCATCAAGTTCCAACCCCCTGCCATGGACAGGGACACTAGACCCGGTCATTCAAAGCTACATCCAACCTGGCCTTGAACACTTCCAGGGATGGGGTATCCCCAACAGTGTCTTAAACATCAGATTTAGGATGTTTGATGTGAAGAAACATTTATATGTAAGGCTTTCTAGCTGTAGATTGTTCTTTAAAGTTTTGAGTTTAATGTATAAAAACATCACTTTCTAACAGTTTCAGTTATGACTGCTATGAACTACAGCCTAAAGTTTCACTCAGAGTAGCGAGGGCCAGGAATATGTGCTGTGTTATACTCCTGAAAAGCATGTTATCATCTGAACATGACAGGAATGCCCTATCATGACTCATCTTCACTGATTATGATCATCAGTAAAAGCTGCTAAATTTGGAAAGTGTGAGTCATTTTGGAAGCTATATATATGTAAAGAATTGATTGTCAGTCTTTGTATTCTCCTTGAGTTTAAAATACTGAAATAATAGTCTACTGTCTTAATGAGCTGCTGAGTTTACAGGGAAGGTAAAACATATGCTCTTACCTGAGAAGGTCACATTTTCATGACAGAAAGTATGGATGGAAGAAATTTAAAGAAAGTAGTGGGGTTTTTCCATTTCTCCCATCCCTTTCTGCAGAATCAGATATCCCCAAAGCATTCATGATTTTTGTCTGTTTTCAAAACTCTACAGTTCATCACCTTTTCCCAGAGCAGTCATATTGTGCCAGTATGTGCTTATATTTACTATAAGAAAATATTGGGGGTGCTGTAATTTGAATTTTGATTCAGTTTTAATTCCCTATTTCTTATCCTATCCGTACAGCACATAGTAAATAGTATCTCCTGGTTTTGCAACTTTGTCATCTATGTGAAGGCCAGATCCCCTTTCAGTTTGTTGTAGATTACATAATTTCAAATTCTTCAATATGTAGTCATAAAGCTTTATTCCCTCATTGCCAGGCTCATGGTTTTTCACTGAACTCTCTAAGTTGTGATGCCTTCTTAGTATGATAATAAGCTTTGCAGCAGAGACTTCCTCATACCAAGTAGAGCAAATGCACTATTTCACAACTTACAAGTAATTCCTGTCACTTTCCTTAGATCTCTATGCCATGATGTAGCAGAACTGGTATTATCTTCTAGTCCTTTTTTAACCTGTTTCTCATACTTCCCTAGCCTGTTGTTTCTAAATGTGGGGTTTTACCATTTTTTTATCCCTGCCTCCCTCTGGTATCCTGTATTTGGTGAGATCAAGGTTCATCCTGGTTCATCCTGGTGGTTTCTTTGGTTTTTTTCCCAGAGCATTCTTCCCTGAGGTAAGCTCAGTTGGTTAAAACTTGGTACTAATTGCCAGGATCACAGGTTCAATCCTCTGTATGGGCCTTTCACTTGAGAGCTGAACTTCAGGACCCTTGGGGATCCCTTCAGTGATTCGAAGTCGTTAAAATAATTTTGAATTTGCACTCTGTCTGAACATCCTTTCCAGCTTGATACTGGCCACAAACACTACTGTATCATTTCTATAAATGTTGAAAATACTGAGTAATGCCAGACCAAGGAGAAATTGTGAATATAAAGTTTGCTAATTTGGCAGTAGCTGGACAATTAAAAGGTCTATATGCTTTCCCATAGACATTAATAAATAGAGAGCCTTTCACTTGGGTCTTCTAAGGTCACAAGTGTGATTCATCAACCCACAAGTTTCAACAATTTCCCTATTTATAATTTGATATTTTTTCAGATAACCAGATTTCAGTCATTCTTGTAAGGACTGCAGCATCAGTCCTTCTGCCGTATGGATAGGCTACTTTGTCACTGATCCACCCAAACAGTGGACTGTTTTTCAAGTATTTGTAAAAATACAATCTCCTTAGCTGACCTCCAGCAGGAAACAAAACAGAGGTCTGTTTCTGTAAAAGAGCTCCAAGAGACTGCATCACACACAAGCCTCTCATTGACTTAGCACCATTTAGCTTTGTCCCTGGCACAATATTTAAACTAGATGACTGGGCAATAAGCCCTTTAGAACTTCAAGTCAGCTATAATAAACTTAGACTAGTGATACAAAACAGATTGAGTTTGATTGCTGTAATGCATGCTGCTGGCAAAATTTCATTCTGGGAAATCAGAACAAGGTCACTGATATTATGATATTCTCTTCCTTCATGCCCCTGCTGTTGAAGAGATGTATGATGAGATAATAATCAGATTATGGATCCTGCTGACACTTTTGATTATGCTAGTTCCTCAGAAAGGTCATCAAATTTTGGCTTCTAGTTGGCAATCACCTTTGTAAAGGTAGCAAATTTCAGAGGCACAAGCTGCCCCTTTCTGGTAATGCAGTGACCCAGCAACAGTAACATACATCTTTGGGGCCAGAAGGCTTGATATTGTAATTCTGTCCTAGCAGGACCTTTCCAGTGCCTGCAGCTTGCAGAGAGTTCACGAATCAGTGACTTCTCCAGGGTCTAGCACACATGCTGGGACCCAGGACATGAGTATATAGCCAGCTGGGTTATGTAGCACGAGTTCTGCCACTGGCTTCAGGAGGGTCATAGTGAAAAGCTGCTGCTGCCTTTTATTGCAGCTCCTCTGAGCTACTGTGGCTGCAGCAGCACAGCTCTGCCACCTCTCTCAGCTTCAGCCATTCACCCCCGGGGTCACAGTTAAATGTTCCCAGTAAATGCACGAGGCACAAGACACACAGTGACAAACCCCAGTGGTTCAGGATGCAGCTAGTGTGACGAGTGAGTACAGCCACAGCTGGAAAAGACGCCTCGTGTTTGGGTACTGTTTAGTTCTGAGCAACATCTTCAACATCTCATCACTAGATGGCGGCGACCTTCACAAATTTCTAATCAATGAGTGCTTTATTCTCAAAAGTGCTTGCCAAACCTTCGCTTTCTCTCTTTCAAAACCACTAGCACCTCTTTCTCTTCTATATTACACAGTTTTCTGCAGAATACCTTTGCAAACGACAAAGTAGGTCTCTTTTTCAATACAGGTATTCTGGAAAATAAAGGTATGCTTTACTAAAACTGCATTATGCCTTTGAAATAAACCCTATCTGACTGAACAGAGAACAAACATCCTGTTCTGAGCTTACACCCAATTTCTGGTTTTGTATTCAAGTTTGTATGGAGATAGTGCTTGTAGACTTCATACAGATCCCCTGGGGGCATTTTACCTGTGTTATTTTCATGGGACTATTCCATCAGGGAAAATTCTGTGAAGTCATCCCTTTCCTTTCACAATACAATTTATTTTTTCTAGAGGTTTGCAAAAGTCATCTCACTCAATATGTAGGGGAAAAAAGGAACACAAAACACAAAGAAAGCACACTTGGATAATAGGTCTCTCACATCTCCTCAGAAGTCCTCTGGCCCTGTCTAGCACACCTGCCAAGTGCCACACTTTACATGTAATATTCACTCCCTTAGCACAGCTTCACATTCCCTCCTGCCCGCTTTTGCAGCCCACAGACAGTACTGGCATTCATCCCTAGCACTTAAAGCCTGCATTGCCACTGACATTTCACTGATCTGTCAGTCAGAAGTTTGCAGCATTGCAGAAGCCCAAATTTAAAGTGTTGGAATATGTATCCATCCCTCTTGCAGGCTTGTAGCACAAGTCCTCCATCCCACCTGACCTAGCATAGAAAAGACACATGCTTTTCATGGAGAAGTTGTCATGAGCCTCAGGAACTGGGTCTTTTTCCACTGCTCTGCTAAAGCTGGGGCACACTGGCACAGAACAATTCTCCTCAAGCAACAAAGGGACTGAGCAGACCCTCAGATTTGACCACAGTACTGAGATCACATCATATCTGGAGACAATTCAAAGTTTAGTACTGAGTGCCACCTTAATGGCATCAGCCAGTGTGCAAAGGTACTTTGCTCTGGCCGTTCTGAAGCTCAGAGCAGAAAGAAAACCTGACTAGAAGAAATTCCATCTAAATCTGCATGTCAGTTAGGAGCAGATCTCACAATGCTGAGCACAAGGCACTGTGGAAACATATATATCAGAACTATATGGTAATATCAAAATGTAAGACTAACAAACTTAAAGAAATTATGATGTTTGTTAAAATAAATATCTGTTCTGTGGATTTTTTAGCATTAGTTATGCAAAATACACATAAGACTAAGCTTCTCAAAAGTAATTCTTTTCACTACATATATACAGTCTTATAACACCACAGATTCTTCGTGTTTAATCAAATGATAGTAAAAAACGTAAGTAATTCAAGTTCACTATTAGGTTGATCTTTATTACCACCAATAAAACCAACTTATTGTCATATTTTATATTTTAAGAACAGACTCCTTTATTGGTGTTTATGACAAAAGAGTCTTGATTAGCTGAAGATTGAGACTTCTGAGACCTTTCCTCAAAGTTTGTCACCTAAGAATCCTCTTCAACTTCAATATCTTCATAAGATCAATTATAAGCCTTTATGTATGTAAGAATGACCATTGCAACTCAGGGGAGAAGCCCAGCCATGGATGGCTGATGAGCTAACATGGGCATAGCCCAGAAACACCTGCAGGAAAGAGCACAATAAAACAAGGCAAGTAAGAAGTGATCCTTCTTTCCATCAGCTGATGTGGTCAACTGATGGGCCATGGACACAGCTCATATTCAGTGAGAGGGAAAGCTTAACAATGCCTTCCTAACATTTCAGTTTCTGGAAGTTTACAATGTAGTGTAATGGTATGATATTTCATATCTCAATTCATGCAGCCTTCCTCTCTCTTCACTTCTCTATAAGCATCCTAGCCTGGGAACACAATCACCTTGTTTGTTGGTGGAATAAAGACCCTCCTGAGAATGCCCTTTTCATCCTTTTATTGACTACAGAGACTCTTCAGATGGGCACCTCTCTGAGGAGCCTGAATTTGGAAAAACTGGCTTAACTCCATTCTAATAGTGCACTTTGCCTTCAGTCTCTGCAAATAAACACGCCAAATGTATGTGCTTCCTTGTACTGTAAAGAAAAATCTAATGAAGTTCAAGAGAAAATATTTGCTTGCACTGAGCGGGTAAAAAAAGTGGGAATGCTGTCTGCAAACTTCTGTAAAATATGACTTTGCTCTTCCCAGAATTGCAGCAACATAGAAGATATATTTATTACAAACAGCCTAAAGTGAATAGATTCGAGTTTATCAGAAGTATTTCAGTTGTTGAAACTATCATTAAATTAAGACTAAACCATATCAGATAGTTTCAGATCCTTGGAAATCCAGGGTTTTGTTCTCACATCTATGAACCAACCCCAATTGCAGAGTCACTTTGTCCCAAAACCAAAATGCTACAAGCTGTGATTATCAGAAACTGCAAGGCAATTGTCCTGCAGCTTGCTCATGCACCTATGCAGCAATTCAGACTAAAGAATTATTTCAAACACACACACACACACACTTTCATAATTGAAAAAATCTATGATTAATATTTGAAAGCACAAAGTTTTCCACCCTAACAACCTAATATTGCAGCAATATTTTGATCTGTTTAAACAAAAAATTCAGCATCTACATTTTACACTCTTCAGAGGGAATAGCTTGACTCAAGACTTCAGCCTATATTTATACAGAATACTTCATTGAAGATGTACTGGAGAAAAGTGGGATGAGAAGCCATCATCTAACCTGCTGCAGAAGACATGTTTTAGCCACACAGCTGTTTGATCATTCAGTAAGTTGTAGATCAGACCAGAGTCCTCGTGAACCCACCAACATGCCTTTGGAAATATGAGTCATTAATAATTGACTTACAAGACTAAACTCAACCCATAATGTATCTTGATGGCTCTACCTAAACAATAGTAAAATCTGCCCCTTTGGAGGGTTGTCATCCTCCTTAGTCATGTAAAGTTCTGCTCCCAAACACAAGCAGAAAGAAGCATAGCCATGCTAAATATGCATTTCATCAGAGCTAATATGTAAGCATAACCTGATTACTTTTAAAATCCACATTGTAATATTAATCTTATTATATTATCAAGCACATATACTAAAACTGAATGACACGTGGAAGATGAGCATGTTTTCTTCCTGAAAGGACGTTGTAGCAAGGTGGAAGTTGGCCTCTTCTCCCAGGCAACTAGCAATAGGATGAGAGGACATAGGCTCAAACAGTGTCATGGGTGGTTCAAGTTGGACAGCAGGAGGAATTTCGTCACAGAAGGGGTTGTTAAACATTGGAACAGACTGCCCAGGGAGGTGGTGGAATCAGCATCCCTGGAGGAGTTCAAGAAAGGACCTGATGCGGCACTCAGTGCCATGGTCTAGTCACCAAGGTGGTGATCAGTTAAAGGTTGGACTCAATGATCTTGGAGATCTTTTCCGATCTAATGATTCTGTAATTCTGTGGAATTTTTACATATGCAAAAGATAAACTACTATCTTTTTGGATAGGCTTCAAAATTTCTCTTATTTCCTCACACAGTTAAATTACAAAAGCACCATCCCAAAGAAGATACTGACATAATCCAGTTAGAAGTACTGCATAGCACAGCCCACAGGTTTACCAAGTCCTATTGTAACACCAGCCTCAGCCAAGGAAGACAATGGTCCAATTCCTAGCACTGCTTCACAAATCATACATCAATGCCATGCACACAGTGGTAAAACTGATGACTCAAAGCCTGAGTCAAACACATAGTAATTCTCAGGCTTTTAAGAAAAGGAAACTCTCCTGACAAATCAGAAACAAAATGCAACATGGAAGATGGAAAGCTCTTCTGCAAGAGTTAACTCCCATTGCTTTTCAAACCAGCTGGTGACCACCAGGTGACCCTCTGGTGAAACAGACTTAACCAGTTCAAATCCCCACTTTCTTCACACATACAGTGTCCCAGAAATTCCCTGGAAAAATTAAGGAAACCAAATGTAAAACTCCAAACAGTTGGTAAGCTTTTTGTAAAAGTTTTTTCATGAGTTTCTTTCATGGCTCTTTATTTTCACTGGGTTAGTCCCAATATCTCGGATTCCAATTACTTAAATATACTTAAAACTAAATTTTTCTGAGCTTAAGTTACGGTATCACCAATATATTTGTCAGCTCTATTTCATAAGAAATTTACATTTGCTTTCAGCAATATAGTTTCACAAGTGAACATCAGTGCTTTCAAGATTGAAGATAGGAACTGTTGAAAAAAATTCTACTTAAACTAAGGTAACTAAGAAAGCAAAACACTGAGAAACAAACAGGTTACTTAAATGAATCATCTTTCCATGTTTTTTGTAGAAAACTAAAATATTAATCTTTGCATGGATTACTCACCATCTAGTGAAAGTAGCTGTGTGGTTTTACCCTCCCATCTGTAACTGCAACTTAATAGTACATTACAACCTGTCATGATTTATGGCTCTGGTCTTAAGAAGGAAAATCCGTGATGTATCAGATATTATCCCTTAATTGGGAACTCAGCCTATGGGAAATAATGAAAGTAGGATATCCAGCAGCTACAGTTCTGTGAGGCATAGTAGAGAATTTTTCAAAACAAATTTTCCAGCTTCCAATTGTAAGTCTTCTTATGGAAAATAGCCTTTTGCTGCCTTCACTGCTGCCAAAGAATCACTGGGACATAAACTTTTACTTTGCTTTGGCTAAACTGTTTTGCTGCTACTGCAAATTCAGGATGGTTATTTTCATCTGTCGTCATCGTAATACTTAGAGTCACCAAGAAAAGCCAGTTTGAATGATGAAGTTAAAATAAAACCAGGTAATCTGTTCTTACCATTTCAAATCCTAGTCTGAAAGCTTTAAGTCCCTCTATATAGTTATTTGCTTTGTCCAAATAGATGTTGACACCCCATACCTTGTAACTGACAATGACTTAGTCCAAAATTTTAACAGGTGCATGACATGAATGGGAAAATCCTATTACTTTAACAGGAAATAGGACCCATGCAGAAAAGCTGCTTTGGGCACTAATAAACTGAGATTTTAGTTCATTTCTTCAGCAAAATGAAATAGAAAATAAAAAGGGGGNTAATTGTTTTGAATAAAATGTATTTACATTTTGTATATATATATATACACACAGAGAGAGAAAGCTTCTAGAAAGACAATGGCAGGGCTAATAAAAAAACAATGAAACAGAACAAATAAAAAACCCCAATGAATCACTGATGAAAATAAGAACAAACCTGAACCCAGCTGATATTGAGAACTACTCTGTACTTTCCAAACTATAAAAAAAAAAATCTCATCCTAATTAGCTAAGGAGATAAACAACTAAAAATAATGATGCTATCTTATATTAAGACATTTAAGTGGAATATCAGAGACTATTTATGTAGTTTTAGAACAGTTGTAACTACTCTAAATGCACTGACATATCATAAAATAAGTATTTTGTTCACCCATGACATAATCCATACAAGACTTCAAAATAAAACCAAATCTATTCATTAAAAACACACATAAGAGAGCTTTCAGCCTAACCAATCCTTCTTGTTGCACCACTAACTTTATTAGACAATTTGAAAAGCAGAGGGGCAACCCAGTCTACTTTACAGGAGGATTCCTTTGACTCCACAGCCCAGCATGAAATGGGAAAAAAAACCCCAACCCAACAGCATTATGTATAATACAGGGATAATACCGTTGCAATAGTCACTACTCAGACTGTTAATTCCAAGAAGTTATCTCTAGCATGTCCTTGCTTCTTATAATGAAGAAAACCCCACCATAGAACATTTAAAGTTCTAGATTGGGGTCCTGAGGTTTTCCCATATAGGTTAGCCTCTGGGACTCCAAGCAGTGGTAGAACCAATCTGTAAGCATCATGACTGACTGTTTGTCCTGTATTCATGAGAATCTCAGACACAGAAACTAAGGGAATGCAAAAAAGCTTTATTCTCATTCTCTCAACTACTTTCCCCATCCAAATGTTCTCAGAGTGCCTGATCTACCTCCGTCTACTGCAAATTATTTTCCCATTGTCTACCAATTCCATATCTAAAAATGTAACCACTATCCATTTTCAGAGCATTTTATGGATGACCTCCTTTCACTAACAGGGATCAGCTAATCTCTCATTCCCATTGTACCAACTCTGCTGAGAGCAATGAGGAATGCTGGAAGCTTGCTCTTCTTGTTCTTCTCAGCACCTCCTGCAGTCCAAGTACATTCTCCCTTTCTGTTCCTCACCTTCAGCAGCTCAACGTAAGAAACAATCTGCCACTTGTAAAACAGATTGGAGAAAAGGAGGTGTTTTATGTAAATTCAGGAAAAAGTATTCAGAACTAATTGCTTGAAGTGATTGGAAAAGCTGATGGAATTAAATTGCAGTAGAGATTTTTTTTCTGTTGTACAACAGTGAGAACCTTGAGTGCCCAGCCTTAGTACAATATTTTTCATATCAAATAGGTACTAAATTACTAGCACTAAAACATTATGCAGTCCAGCCAAGTACACAATAGGCTGTATGACAATTATATGACCTGTCCAGGTAAGCACAGGGTAAAACTTTGTTTTCAGAGAGACTCATTATCTTTCGAATACATGAAATGAGAAAATAACCTGGGTGAAATAAAGGCTGCTCCTTCCATTTTCTAAAGTCCTTCTTAACATAATATATTGAAAAATACAGGGCATGCAACTTCCTCTAAACATCTCATTATGCATGTTACATGCTAGATGTCAACTTTCTATAGCACTAGAAAGTTATCACATTATTCAGATTCTCCTGAGTGGCACAAAATGTCACCATTGTGCCTGCAACCTCATGCTGAGTGTAAGCAAACTAATAGCTCTGGACTCCCATTGTTTGGTCTGATCAGAGTGGACACTTTCAATACAGATAAACAAAAAAGCTATATAGCACTTCTGACACTTCATTGATCAATTGTATTTGTTTGCTGCTGTGCAGCAGACCAATTGTCTTGGTGTCTCTCTGTCGGTCCCAGTACATTTCTGATGTCTCTAGCTAGTTATATCTCATTTTGTTCCTTTCCCGTTTCTGATATTATCTGCATTTGCTTACACTATCCTTTTATACCCTCCTTTAAAAATGAGATCCAGTCTGCCTGAACTGTGTGTTCCCTTCTGTATATCAGGGCAGAGTTTTCATTGTCTGAGTTTTTAAATGAATCTCCATCTTTTTGTCTCTCTATCTCTGCCCATCATGACTGTTATTTTTTATTCTTTTGTGTATAGCTATTAAGTTTTATTTGTGTTTTCTAGAAATTCTGACTCTGCCACCATGTTCTAACTGCTTCACTTTTACTCCAACTTCCTCTGAGTAACAGCTTTTTCCAGCTTACTTGCTTTGCATTGTACTAAAAAATATTTGGAGGAAACTTGTTTCTTCTTTGAGCTAATCTTTTAATCATCTAAGTAAATTGAACTTTTTAGGATTTATTTTTTTTCTTACCCTATACTGAGCTGATGAGAAAATCAGAACTGTCCATTGGCTTTACAGGTAGGAAGTAATTTTTTCCCCATAGCTTGCATCTTAGTTCACAAGATGGGATGAACTATGCTTCAAAAGCTATTTTTGCAGCCATAGCTACTTAGATATTTCTGAATGCCAAGTGTATTACTTATCATTGCTAGACAAAATACCGCACAGACTGTCTGTTCTTTAAGGGCTTACCTGGTTTCTTCAAGTTTGCTGTGAAGGGACTGTAAATGTGTACCCTTGTGGGGTGGTAAGGTCAGAGGGTCCAAGTATGGCATTTTGTATGAACCATGCTACTCAGATAGGCTTCTGTCTTCTGTTTGTGATCTTTGGAGGGGCCTGTGTCTGCTGGACAATACCAAGAACAGCCAGGGAGAAAATCTAATATTAGTCATCCAACAAAGACCTACTCTGTACCACACCTTGAGGAACTAAGTGCAATTAGCTGTTTCTGGATCATACTGTCATTATCTGGAAAGGATGTGCCTCTCAGGGAACTCAGACATTCAAAGACTTCTTCAGATGTGTACCAGATACAGCACTGGGTGGTTCACTGTTGGATTCATTCATCTGCTTATCCTTTCCTCGGAGTGAACATGCAGCCAGAATTGTGAACTTCCCATGTCAAGCAGAGCTAACAACTTCTGAATCTGCCTGTCCAGCTCTGCCATTGCTTAGCAACCACTTTGTCCTCAAGAACAGCAAAAGCTGGGAGTACACAGATAATGCCACTACTACTAGAACTTATTTCCACCAATAAAGTCTCTTAATGTTTCTTAACTGTTTCTCTACCAAGAATTCATATTGCCATTACTATTTCTGCTCCAGCACAGAGCCACACACTTTAGTCCCAGGTTCTTTCTAATGCAGACTGCTGAAGTTGATTTAAATGCTGCCCCTAGCATAAACAGCACATTAGTCCATGTCAAACATGTTTATCATATGGCAGCTTCTTTTCCATTCAAGAAGTCCCATATGATTTTTAGTTCGGAAAGCAACTTTCAATGTAAAATAATAATTAAAAGAAATTACAATCCCCTACACACAGAGACAATATATATCTTGTTTCTCCTAACAGACTTTTGGTTTTGTGAAATTTGATTGCCATGTCTCTCTGCTGTTTGAGATTTATTCCTGGAGTTCCCTATTCACAATATTCCAGTGTCATTATGAGGCACAGTCATAGAAATGAAGGTATGTTATGGCATAGTATAAGGAACAGTTTAACTGGGAATTTCCTCCTCTGAAATGTCATACTTTTAAACAAAGCCAGATGTACTCTTTGCAGAAACTACAAAAACTAATAGCAAAATAAAACCATATGGCTCAAGTTCTGAAGGGCAATCTTGAAAGGGATGGATTTTCAGTGGGGAAAGTAAGGTACCTGTTATTTGGGAATCAGATATTTCAATTATTAGTTATGGTCACAAAATCTCAGTTGGTAGTTTCATACTTTCAAGATTTTCCAGCTGCTTATTTGCACTGATTTACATTTTTTTCCCCCCAGTTCATTTTAATACATGCTAACCAAAAAAAAAAAAAAATCCTGTATGAGTCAGGAAATACAATCTCAGTGAAAGTCTAAAAAAAAGTCAACCAAAAAATCCCAGAGAGAGAGTGAGGATTTTGAAACACTGATGCAGCTATCTCCACATCTATCTCTCTTGTCAAGAAAACTAGTAAAGAATGAGGGTCTTAAATGCAAAATTGTATTTTTTCCCCCTGTAGATTTTTATTTGATCAGTGAGACAAGATAAGCATCTACAATCTGTAATGGAGTTGTGAATGAAAGTGTCAAACCTGTTAAAACAGATGACTGATTTGCACCTGGGCAGTTTGCTATAAGGAAACATAAATTTTAAAACAGGCACACCTTAGACGTATCACAGCACATGACTTTACTCAGCTCCTGTAAGACTATTGTCTTAAAGTTTTCTAGCAGAATAAATAAAGTATTTTTCATTTTTGGCAAAACCAAAAATTCACACAAGGTACTGTTGTATAGAAATGAGAAATTTTTGCATACCTCACAAGTTTCAAAGGAAAAATAAATCTGCATTAGAAAGATTTGTACATACTACATAGCCTGCCTAAAGTAACAGCATAATTGTAATATGAAAATACAGGAAATGAACACCATGAAAAAGTAGTGATGTGAAATTTCATGGTGACCTAGAAGTAGAGATGGGAGCAGAGACAGACACATCCCAGGCCTTTTCTCACAATGCGGTCCACGAGAAAAGCAGGCAGCAACATCACTAAATTATAAATACCTCAAGGCTTATGATAATAGCATCACAACATAAATGAGGCTTTGATTATAGAGTGATTTTAAGAATCTCTGTAAATGTTACATGTGGCTCAAGACATTTTTTTCAGGCGAACCCTGAGGCACTTTCCACAGACTGGTGAAATAACCTTAGTGCACAATAATGTTTAATGACCTGTTTCACAGTATTCATAGAAAGCATTACTAATTAAACTTCGTTGCATTCTTATTCCTTAATGCTAGACTTGTAACATTTTACAGTGATGGGAAATATTTAACTCTTCTGTAACTCAAAGATTTTCATGTTTCCTGTATGTATTAAGGAGCAGCCAAACATAATTCTGAATTTCAAGCAGGTAGGTATTTAAGTATTAATGAACAGTCACCTGGTTTCATTTATGCCTACCAGTCTCTGCAATGTTTCAAAGACCACCCTGTATTCAGGGATTTTAAAGACAATGTTCTGAACACCAAGTAATTTACCCTATGGTTTGGCACCTATTTGATCCCACTGTATTTGCAAATGAAGAAAAGCACTCAGCAAAGAGCATATACAAAAAGGAGCCCAAGTGCATAAAGCTGGAGTTAAATAGATCTATGGATATGCCCACCTCAGACCACTTCCTTATTTTGTGAACACCTGGTCCCTGGATGTGGCTCATTTCTTGAACAGGATGTTTCACAGCTGCCTAAAACTCCACCTCCGGAAAATCACCTGTGTAAGGGGCAGTTCTTGCACATCATCAGCTCCCATGACAAACCTGCCCACTTTTTGTATAATGGTTTTCTGGTCCAAAGCACTCAACCCCGGGGTCGGCACCTGCCTGTCACTTACTCCAGCCTCCTGAAGGTGTCATGATGATGGCAGGTGGGCTGCTGTCAGAGGGACTGGCTGGAAGCTGCTCCACAGATAAAAAAGCACTAACAATATATAGGTGTGGAGAAGGAAAGACTGAGAACCAGCACAATTTGTAGCCAGCTGCCAAGGACACCATTTGACAGGTCAGTGAAGGGAGGCCCAGGTTAATTTGTGAAAGGCCAATGGCAGAAACCTGGTGCTGAGGGGTACACTGGCAGTGTTGGGGAAGATGTGTGGCTCCCTGAGAGAGGGAGGGTCTGAATTACGGTACAAAGGTAGATGTAGTGCTCTGCTTTGCTTTCCATGGTACAAACCGGATGGACACAAGAGATCCACCACTAAAAAGCCATGTAGCTGCATGAAGGATGATTTCCTGTTCTTGGGATACTCAATTTGGAGAGCACTGCAACTGCATGGAGTAATTGTGCCTTAATTTAGGCATCCAGAAATAAGAGCTCTGAAGGTGACACCCTTAGCTCCTTCTACAGCTGGAGAGACAGGGACATCTCTAGAAAACATTTCTTTTTATCTCAAAACTAATAGGTGAGGTGAATTGTTTTCTTACCATGCCGATTTCTCCACAATAGCTGAAAGAAGTTCTGAGCAATTAGCTCAGAGATAGACTTCTAAAGTGGGGTGAGGTAAACGCATAAATATCTACAAAAGCTACTTTGCCTATAATTGCCAATAATCTATCATTAAAAACCATAACTATTTCCCACCTTTTATGTTCTCTAAAAAGAAATGCAGTGTATTAATTCTAAAGCGCAAAAGGCAACTAGTCAACATTTAAATCAGCAGGTCTTTCCAAAAACAGGTATTTAGTTTAGCCAGTGATATTCATACATTTCTCTTATGCTGCTTCTCCTGCAAAACAATTTCAGAAAAAGAGGAAAACATCAATCTGTGCCATACAACACCATCAGCAACCACTGACCTCACCCCTTTTCCCATGCAACCCAAAAGTCAAAGGACAAGGAACAAAAAGCTCCCACCAAAGCTGCAGCAAAAAACATTTTCTCGTGGTGTTGCTATGGCCTTTTATAGTTCCCCATAGCGACTGACACTGCTTGTGAGAGCTGTGCAGAGAAGCAAGAGGAACACTTCTAGTCCTGCGTCACCTCAGTGTCAGTGCTCTGCTAATGTGTTTTCCCTTTCAAGTAACTATCAAATAGAGAGTACAGTGCACTTGAACTCATTTCCCCTTCCAAATACAAGGTAACAAAAGGAAACCTATCCTGACTCATTTTCTGTACGCACAAAATAAAAGGAAAAGATCATCTGTACCCAGAACAGTCTTCATAGAAAGGGGCAGTGGTGTCAAAGGCCTCAGTGCATCTTCAAATACTTATTAGTGCTGCAATATCAAAATACATGTTTCAAATGCAAGTGAAAACAATTTTATTCTATGATGTGATTAAGAGATCTATCAGATACAAACCTATTTACTGGTACTCCACTGAAAGCCAAAATTGGACTCTAAAGTCAAATGGGATAATTTCAGGCAATGCCTTTAGGATGAATCTTTTTCTCTCAAACAAATCAGTAGTAAATTACACACTGTTATACTGGAAAAGTATCATTTTGGGGGTTTTTTATGCAGAAAGGCAGTTCAGATAAGAAACTGGGGTGTCCATTTCTGGTTTCAATGGCTTTGATTAATCTCCCATGTACATTTTTTACTACCATAAACCAAAGTAACATGAGAAATTTACACCCTATTATAGCTGATTAGTTAAATTTTATTTTGTGGTGCTGCCTTCCCAGTTAACATTAAACCACTTCTCCTGAAAAGAAGATTAAAGCCTCAAACTACTTAATGTACTTTAGTGATTCTGAACAAATAATTGATTCCTTCTTGAGTTCATATAATCAAAATTGAAGTTTATTTTGGATTCAAAAAAAAGAATAGACCCATAAAGATTTCATTACTCAAATATTTTTGACCCCAAAGCACAACCAACTAAAAGGTGAAGCAACACAAATAGAGGCACTATATTTTCTGGTCAGTAAGATTGCCTGGGGAAGAGAGACTAGAAATGCATTTATTTTTCATATTTTTGGAAGGATTATCAATCAGGTACAGAAGACACTCCATCAGAAAGTTGTCCTACTACTAAAATATCGTTTAATGTTATTATATTGTAGTATTACAATATGACATTGTTTTTTCATTATAAATTAGATACATGTATTTCTATAAAAGTATATGGTGCCCTATTTTTGGTAATATACTCCAAAATAAAGTTTCATTTCCATAAAATCTGCTAGAAAATTTATTTCTTTGACATGAAAGACCAGATTAAAGACTACAGACAAGTTGAAGAAAAGTGAAGATATTTTAGTTGTTAACACAGAGAACAAACAATTCCTTTGTTTATGTAATGTTCTCTAGATTTGTGGAATCAGAGCAGGAATAACATCTCCCAACAACACCTCTTCATTCAGAGTATACACAACAGCTTGAGCGGGAAACGTCGCCACATGCCATCTTACACTGCCCATGCTTTGAACATCAGCAATAACAGCTTTCAGTGAAGACTGAAGTATTGTCTAATCAAATATCCAAATTGTTGCCAGTGATGCTTGCTTTTTCTCATGGACAGTAACAGAGAGCTACCACACAAAACCAAATGACATAAGTGACAGCCTTCTGGCATCCTGAAATTAATTTTAGTGAAATGATTCAATTGTCATAATGCTTCTAAAGTTATAAGAGGTAGCTGGGCAAGAGTGACAAGGAAAAATGTTTTTACAAAACATCTTTTGCCTATTTTCCCATCCAAAAGAATCACCAAGATGACAAGGAGAATTGTTATGATGATGACTTGAGAAATGCCTTTTATTTGTGGGTCTGTCAGATCACTTCTCAGTCCCCAAAGAGATACCTTGGGAGACATAAGGTTCATGTCCTAAGAGAATGGGCTGGCAGCAACCAAGAAACCCCAGAAAAATCTCATCCAACCTCTGTCTCTCCCTCTCCTACAGTGAAGTACTCTCCCCTCTTGCAACTTCACAAACATTTTGAGAGGGCAGATGAGGAACAAGTAGAGATTGCACAAAGGCAGGGTTTAGAGGAGGTGCAGTCATGGAATAGAATTATAGGACTGTTTAGGTTTGAAAAGACTCTAAGATCACCAAGTCCAACTGTAAATCCTACATTGCCATGTTTACCACCAAACCATGTCACTAAGTGTCACATCCACATGTTTTTTGAACACTTTCAGGGACAGTGATTCCACTGCTTTCTTGGGCATCCTGTTTCCATGTCTGACTACCCTTTCAATGAAGAAATTTTTCCTAACATCTAATCTAAACCTCCATGTGCTGTACAGATACTTGTGTTCTTCCTGCTGATCTGCTTCCTATGTAATTGGGCACTGAGCAGATGACTCCCTAATATACTGCATCACTGTCGTGGTAAGGGTGACGACACCTTTGCAGGGATGTAAGGAACAACCCATAATCCCTGCACTCATCAGGAATGACCAGTGATGACAGGCAACCCTAATTTTCAAACCTACCACTCCTTCTGGATGCACATCACATTTGCCAAGTCCTACAGAGCACTGATATTATTTATTGCAAACTATTCAGCCTTTGCTAAGCTGAGAGGTCCAAATAACACAATCATAGCTGAATGAATTTGTAACACTTACTGAACCCAAATCGAAGCTCTGTGCTCTTGTTCTCACTCCAATATCCATGATAAAACAAAGGGCTGTTTATTATGAAACATAAGCTCTACTTTAGCAAATTACTTCTCTCTAGTAAGTGCTGTTACTTTCATAAACACACCACTATAGGTTACCAACAGCCAAAAATGCTTATACGTCATTACAATAGAACTTACTTTCTTACTGCTTATTTTAAGAGTGGTACTTAATGCAGATTGTGTGTGAATTCTGTTGTCACTGGATAAACAAAATGTGAATGACTGAAGTTCCTTTCGATCTGCAGCCTTCTCAAGAAATAGGCTGCCATAAATATACCTGTGAAATAATAAAAACCCCTTCTCCAGTCAATGTGCATTCAGCAGAAATATTGCATTCATGTTTTTTCATTTTTATTAATTTTAGTATGGAAATCAGAACTTCATTACAGTGCAGCAAGAAACACATGATAATATAAAATTTCAAAGCACACAAATAAAATTATGCCTTACCAGCTTTCATTTCCCTACAGCCCTCTGCAAATAATACAAACAGAAGTTGTGTTTCAGGATCAGTGTGGCATAACCAATTTTGCTCAGGCAGAGAGCCAAGAACCCACAAGTTCTAATCCCTACCCTCAGGCTCTCAATTCAGTAAGGCACTTATGTCCCTATATAACTTTGAGAAAAAGCAGTGTTGTTGCACTCAATGAGTCTGTTTCACCATTCATGTGTTTTCCAAGTACTCAGCTGAGGTGCTAAGCTCCTTTCTGTCATTTTTTTCCTCAGATGTAATGGGAGGAATGCTTAACTATGTCACAGTGTTGCTCTGAGGTTCCTCACCTGTATTTCTGATTAATTGATGCAGCCCTAATACCATGGAACAGCAATGTTTTATGGTCTTTCATACTTTTTTTAAAGCATAAATTCCATTTTACTAAGATACTGCCTCCTCATTTTAAACAATGCTGAGCACCTCTCTCTCTATTACTACAAGAGTACAAGTGAATTCCCCTTGCAAACCACCAATCCTTGGTTCACTCACCTCCTATAGTCCATCTACTGCTTTGTACACACCATTGCTGTCCTCTTCCTGATGTTTTATTTGAGGGGTTGCCTATCAATGAAGATAAAGCATCATTTTAAATTTGGACCAAGTCTGCCTTTGCTTTGTCTTTACAGTTTTGCATCTTACCTTCAAGTCTCCGTCTCCTGCTTTGTACTAGCTCTTGTCCCGGTTCCAGGAATTTCCTCCTATTCCATCCCAGCCACCAGGACCAATTTCAAATGCATCATCCCAGCTGCTGTCATCCACTCCTCCAGCTCCCTTGCTGGCTCCTACTCTCAGGCCAGTACGACATGGAGTACCCCAGCAGACCTCTGACCTTTGCCTTATCCCTGCCAGTAATGCTAGAGTCAACACAACTTTCTTGCTTCTTACAGAAGTATTTCCCCACTTTGCCAAGCTGTCCTAATTGTTCTTTATTGGCTTTTAATGTCTTACTACATCTGACATACTCTTAAAAACCAGCCTCTGCCTTCTGACATCAACAAGGCAAAATATGAGCTAAAAATACTGCTTTTTTGTAAAATTCATTGTTATTCTACATTCTCATTCACTTCAATTTAAGTTTCCTGTTTCTTCATGTCTTTCCCTTATGTGCAGTTCACTTGTTTTTTGAGGTCAGATCTGTCTTCTTGCTTACTCATGGCTATAGCAACATCCACAACCTATTCCCAAACAGCCATTAGCCTTCCTAAAGGTCTGTGAAAAGTCAACCACAATTTATTGAGTCCAAATCACATGCTCATCCCTTCTGTTCTTTCCCAAAGGGCATCTTCCATTGGACACTCCCAGGAAGCCCACAGCTACCCATGCTGGGCTTTGAGGACTTGATACTGTCCCACAATCTCATGGTTCGATATTTTGCACACACTGAGGAGCATCACCACGTTATTCCACAGTGTCTTTTGGACATTCTCTTGTGTCCATGCCACTGTGTATGGTTCATTTTGATAAAACAGAAAGCCTTTCAAAAGCCTTCAGATCTATAACAAGATGTAAAAACTGTAATGTTTGAGAAGCAAGGCTGAAACTGATTCAAACCCATCCCAATTATGGCAACAGAAGAGTCCTGCTGGATTTTTTTCAAAAGTTTCTTTGTTCTGTATACTTTTAGAGCTCAAAGCAATGCAAACCTGTTTTCAAGATGTTGCTATTTATCATATGACTAAATTATGCTGCATATTCCAGTTTTGCACCATACGTGCCAAATGACTGTTGATAGAGTCATAACCTGTTTCCCATAAAAATACTGGACTTGTTTCACTGTTTCCCAGCAGCACAGTCTTAGCACACATCTACTTGGAGGTCCTTTTCATCCAGATATCTGGCCTCATTATGGCAGCTAGACTGCTGTCTATGTTCTGCTGAATCCAAAGCTGGCTTTGGTGACCCTCTTTTTGAGATGGCCTTACCTTTAATTACGAGTGCTTAGACTTATTTAAGAAATTAAGGTAGACTGCCTATAGCCTCTACGTCCTACGATGCTGACAGCACTAGGTGTTGGAGGAACTTAGTGGGAACTAAGGGGCCTACTGAGCATTCTGCTGAGCATTCTGCTGCACTGTGATTTGTATCCATGTAACTCTATGAATTTCTTGGAAGTCTCCCTAGTATAAAATGAGCATAGGAAAGCAAAAGTCAAAATCATTGGCTTCTTTATCACACCAAGGAGTCTGAGATAACACAGAAGATGCAGCTGCTACACATTGACATGGCTGGCATTCATGTCCTGCTGTGTATAAACAGGGAAAGATAACCAGCTTTCTAATTTTAGCACACTTTCCAGTACAAGCTCACTACATTCACTTCATTGTAATACTTCCACCTAACACTAATAAGCATTCATACACAGTCTTGTGTGGCTGTATGCACCTGGAGCTGCAGTAAAGCACAAGAGCTTTTAAAGCATTACCTTTTGAAAACATTTCAGCCATTGGCAGGTAGTGGACCAGTGCTTCAGGATAGCTGCTTTTTCTAGGAATAAGAAAATATGGACATCCTGGGCTGCCTTAGGGAAAATGTTGTCAGCAGGTAATGGAAGGTGATCCTTCCCTTCTAACTCACACTGGTGAGACACATCTGGTGTGCTGGGTCCAGTGCTGGGCCCCCTGCAGAAAGAAGGATAGAGACTTACTTGAGTGAGTACAGAAGAGAGCCACAAAGATGGTGAAGGGCTTGAATCATCTGTTCTATGAGGAGAGGCTGTGCACAGCACCATACCAGGCATTTCATCAGATAAAAAGTCACAGCGTTTTAGCTATAGAATGATTTCTACATTTTCTTATATCAGACTAATCTTAGCACTGCATCGCCAAACAAACTCCTCTCAGAAAAACACAGACATTACAAATGAGAAAGAGACTGGACCCCACTAACAGTCTAAACAATCTTTGCAACCTCACTTTTCCACTGTGAAGCTGGGTCTGGATCAGAAGTGAGCCATAAAAGTTTAAGTCTTACAATGTCAAGTTGCCTTTCTACTGATTTTCACTTTCCACCATGTTGGACATTACTCCTAGTTTGCTGGGCTCTCCTAGCTTATCTCAACAATAAATCTCTTGGCCTCACGCTCATACAGATCAGTCCAACACTCTCCCACATGTGGACTTCTACGTAGCTACATACTTAGTTACCGTGCTGGCTTTCTCCCATTTGCATCCCCATTGTACCAACCACCTACCATCTGACTGAGTGACCTGATAACCAAACTGCCTTTCAGAGAGTCCTCAACAGCAAACATTTAACTCAAACATTACTGAAGTGCACAAGCCATCAAAGCATATAGAATTCTTCGAACAAGGATGACATCTCAGCATAACCCTCCATCTTTAGTTTTATCTTTGATGCCTCAGAAACAGAATAACACTTGCATGTTGTTTTTTCCTAGTTTTCCACACATTCCACCCCTGTGCAATCAATAACCTCCAAGACTCAATTCTAGTCAACCTCTCTCTCCCTGACAAGTCTATCCAGAAAGCAGAGAATAAAGAAAAAATAAAAAGCAAGGTCGCAGGTGCATCTAAAAGGCTAAGCTTGAAAACTTAACAGTGCAGAGAACTTTGCACACATTCTGAAAGAAGAGGGCAGACAATACAATAGAGCCTTATTTCAACCTAAAACCAGATGAAACATTCTTCCAGCACTATAAAGAGCTGTGAAAAACTAAAAGGAGCAGTACTTAATGGAGATTAACACCAGCGGAACAGCTTTACAATAATATGTTCTCCATCAAATCTCCTTCTTCCTCATTACACAGGAGTTTCAAGATTCTTCTCTTACTAAAACCATCCTATGACCCCTAAACCAGTTATCTAATCACTGATAAATATAGTATCTGCCTTAGTACAAACAGTTGGAGACAGTTGAGGGACCTGCAGACCTCTGTCTTCTTACATACGTCAGCACCTGACTGGACAGCCTCGGCAGTATGGTGGTAATGGCTTTACCAAATTGTGAAGTGAATGCCATTAAAACTTTAATTCATAGTGTTGCACAAAAATTCTGCACTGGATACACAAGTTGCTATTCATCAACTTTCAAACTTGATCTATTAAACACAAAATGAAGGACACAAGAATATGGTCATAATCAATAAAATGAGAAGTCTTGAATATTATTACGATTTTTCATATTAATTTAAAATATGTCACTGAAACATTTATGATAATTTGCATTCATCAGTTTTAGTTCCAATTTTCAAGATTTCAAATTGCTGAGATAATACTGCCCAATATCCATTTTCAGAATGTGTTCACATTGCATTTTCAAGTATTCATGAAAATATCTGCTAAAACACTCAGTCATGAGAATTGAAATTTCATGTTGGTTTTTATTTTGAAACTATAGCTCCTGAATCAAATGGAGGAGTCTATAAAGATAGACCAAAGAAACTAAGACAGTTTCATGTATATCGCTTTTTTTATATACTGCCATCTTTCAGATAGTGTGGATATTACCTTTTTCCAATAATAACAACAGAGTATGGGATACTGATACTTCCCAAAGCAGTATCTTTGCAACTAATGTATTGCAATTCCTAATTATTTTAATAAATTCGCTATCATAAATTGAAGCATTTATTAAACTATCATTGTTGGATCATGTGGCTTATGTTGTTTAGTCTTACACTGACTTGATGCCTACAAGAATATTTCAGGAATATTCCTACTGTCACTTGTAATACACCTCTGTTCACAAGCCACAAGTATTTATTTCTTATTGTTGCCAGGTTTCATCATGTATATTTCATGAAGTAATGCTTGAAAAGGTAGCCCCATCAGACTAATATACATGAAAACATGATGATACTACTTAGCTTTCAAGGAAAGCAATAGGTGGTTAAACCTTGTTAAAGTACCCTCAGAATAAAGGTAATGGAAGTCATTTGCCCAAATCTACTTTTCCCCTGAGCAGGTCACCAGAACATCCAGTCTCAATCAAGAGCAAGCTAGGAGATACATATATTTATGACCTTTAGCTGTTTGCATCAGACAGTTTTGATTACAGAAAAATACAGGTTCATTGAAGAAAACATTTTTATTGACAAATGCACAGTAATAAAATAAGACAGATGAGCAGGTTTTACTCATCAATGAAGCAAAAAGAAGTTATGGCACAACATGAAACATGTCCAAAGACGTGATACTTCAGTTAGGATACTTCATTTAGACAAGAATACTTCGGTAAAGACAATTCACAAAACTGATACCCGAAAAGCAATTTTAAAGATTTTTTTGTCTTTCTTAGGTAGGCATCTTAACTAAATTTCTTAGCTCTCAACATCTACATCACGTTAGTCGCAGAGTAAAGAACCCCAGATGCTTCACAAACCCTGTGTTATCATGGTATCCCAAGGTCAGGAGATGAAGTGGCTACCAGCAACCACTAATGAGCAAGAAGGTTCTCTGACAGGCAAAAAGATATTGGAGATCATGCCTGTACCTTGATCATACCACTTATGTGTGTACAGGTGCTGGAACCCAGCAATACCCACAAACTCATTCATATTCCCTCCTATGGTACTGAATTTCAAATGAGCACAACATTTTTCCTGGCATTATCAGCAAGCTGCCCCCTGGACACCAAGTTCATCCTCATCTATATTTAATTTCTTCATGATGCTTAAGGAATAACATGGATCTGTTACTAAAAAGTGAAAATAACCATATGGGGAAAACATAACTTCCCCATTTCTATGGGCCTTGTGTTGTGCCTGCTTGACAGCTCAACAGAAATCCAAAGATGATTCTGATGCTTAGATGCATCTTTTTGGTAAAATATGCTTAAAGAAAGAATTGAAGGCTAGTGATTTACAGATGTTCCCCAACTGATCAATTTCTGATAGACATCACATGACAAAATTTCTGCAGATAGCCCACTCAGTTGCTTTGTTCACTCAAAGCTGATTTAACAGAATATGTTCCTTATCTGAACTCACTTCTTTGTGCCAGCAGTTCTAGTAGATGCATCTGCTGAAACATGCCTAGAGTTTACTTATAGTACTAAATTGCACTTCAGCCTTAATGGTGTCTTACTATGAACCCAAAGTAGGAACACTTAACCTGTGACTGCATTGAAGCAAGTGCCTTTGTGTCAGGTCAGCAAGCTAAACATCCTGCACCTGGTAGCTCACAGTCTCGTGGCTCTGTACAAGTCAGGAACCAGCTTTTGCAGAGCTCCCATACTTCATGAGAGTATGAGTCAGTAGCTTGGAAAAGCTCTCTTCTTGCTATCAATGAACAGCTGAAGACACTCCAGAAACTCATGCCCAGAACTAGGTCAAAGAAACTCGAGTGTGACTGCAAAGCCCCAAATCACATCTTCTTTCTAGCAGGTTAAAGATCAAAGTATCACAGAATAGGCCGAGTTGGAAGGAAGCCACAAGGATCATCAAGTCCAACCCTTAGCCCTGCACTGGACCATCCCCAACAGTCACACTAAGTACCTGAGAGTATCGTCCAAACACTTCCTGAACTCTAGCAGGCTTGGTGCTGTGACTACTTCCTTGGGGAGCGTGTTCCAAATGACGCAGCATGAGCTCAGACTGGTACTAGATTGTCAACAGCCTGAGGGCCTAGAAAGACCTAGCAAGATTTAAAGGAGAGGAACACAGAGCAGAGGTTTGTCTCTTTCTTTGCTAAAAGCAGAGAGTGTAGAAGATCAAGAGAAGCCAATCTCTGTGGAGCTTATGGGATCCCCAAACTTCCTTGCCAGCAAATAGAGTAAAGCCAGCAACAGAAGAAAGAACAAGGGAAAAGGAGGAGATTGTCCTTTCTGACCAAGTTTGGTATGCTTGCTGGCTCTCCAGAGTGAAATTTAGGCAGGAAAACAGAGATACTCAGTGCTTTCCTTCTTCTTCCTCAATATTAAAATGAAGTAAGCCCTGACAGCATTCTCTTCTCTTCCTTTAAAGATCCAGCACAGACTGCAGCAAGGAAGGCCCTGTGGGACCAGGGTGCCAATGCAAAGGGGAGCCCATACAGAGTTCTGCAAGTCCATGTATGCATCATCATCCTAGGGAATGCTAATTCCCATGCAGCCAGACAGAGTCCTGTACCCAGCCCTAGAATAAAAGATAATGAAATGCCACTGCCACACAAGGTCAACATCCACATGATGCATTATGAGAAAGAACTGGCAAGGCTTCATCGCTGCTTTTGAAAATAAGCTTCAATGGAGCATAAGACATTCACCTCCCATCTACTGAGAGAAGGATCATTGTATAAAGCTAGTAGATATTTCACTCTCTTGCAGAATGAAAATCATGGGAAGCATAATGTCCCCTGGACATTCAGAACAGAAATGTAGTTTTCAGATAACAGAATCACTACAGCACGTGACTGCTGCTAGAGCTTAGTTACTGAACAAATATCTTTTTATCTTTAGATTTCTATGTCATAGCCAGTCTGGAATGAGAACAGCTGTAAATTATTGCCACCTATGATTGTGCCATGGGCTATCCCTTATGAACAGTTAGTCTCAAAGCATTTCTGTTTGTCAACATTAGCCAGGAAAAGAGTCACTGGTGACTTTCTCAAGCTGAAAAAGCAAAAGAGCTCAAAGGCTTTAGATTCATACATATTTTTAGAACACAAAAGACACAATTGGATCCATCCCTCCAAACAGCAAGCCTAATGTTCTCTTCAGAGACAAATTCACTAATAGAAGAATTTCATAATATGTCAGGTTTGTGCAACAACAGCCACCTCTTCCCAGTTACATGGAAAATGAATATAGTTAACTGATCACAGAGTTGATACATCTCCTTCCTCTGTTATAAATTCCAAACAGTTTTCCATGCTCTATTTTGAAATTTTCTTATCCCAGTGCTGGATCCAAGCCACAAACTCTGCAGATAAGATGTCACTGACTACCTGCTCAAGCCTGCACTACCTACTACGTCTTGTTCATATGATGAATAATGTTACAAAGAATACTCTGCCACAGCACATCTCACCAGCTGGAGAAAGCCTTTAAAAACACACAGCACATCCATAGAGTGATGTGTAATACTCGTGAAAACACATGTTCTCCAAAAATGTGACAGGAAGCTTGCAAAAGTTCACAGAGTGTATAGCTTTGCCAATCTCCACAGTGGATTCTGGATGGAACTATCAACAGCCTTTCATCACCATGTGTCCTTTGCTTCAGGTTCTCTGCACACAGCTACACCCCTACTTTCATATTAGGCCATTATTTTGAATCACAGACTCTCGCAACTTAAAGGCTATTTGCTTCTTTGAACAGGACTTTTCTCGTTTTGCTGTGCTGCCATGCAAGGCAGCCTTTACACAAACAAAAGTTTGATTATAGGAATAATGTGAATTCAGTGCTGCAGACAGTGAGTCCCCTTACTGCATTAAAAACTTTGGGTTTATCTTTAAAAATAACTAAACGTTCATTTTTCTGAGCTCTGCATTTGATGTTGAGAACCATACTGAAAGAGGATCAATGTCTTCTTTCCTCTACTCACCCAAGTCTCACTACAAATACTTAACTGGACAGAATTACTCTAAGATGATGTACTGCTGTTATTCTGGAGTGGGTTGATAGCAAAAAGTTGACTCCAAAACAGTTTTTCAGGAGGATAAAAAGTCAGATACGTAGAAAGTTGGATGTTTTATCTACTTAGTACCACAAAAGTGCCGGTCTGTTCTAGATTAGTTTGGTGTTGAGATATTAAAGAAGTATCTTAAGTAAAATGTGCTCTCATAGTCAATAGAAGACAAAAATTGGTCTCCAAGAATTGAACCCTAAATGGCAAGGCTCTCACTAGAGTAGAGATCTGTATCAACTGGACCATTTTCTATATCCATTCAAGCCAGGACTTACGTACCCAAACTTCAAGACTAACAAGGATGCTGATCATCAATGTCTCTGATGCACATCTCAAAATTGAGTAACTCAAGTCCCACATTCTTATTCTATTAGACTAGCCAGAGCATCACATGATTGTAAGTGCTGAAATGCTTTATTAAATTAACAAGCAGTAGAGTCTCATTCAAATTACTACTCTGGTTTAAAGACCTGTTCAAACTATTCAATTCTCTTTAAAAACTCATCACAGTAAGTATTCTTACAAACCTACAATTATTTTAATGATTTCAGTAAAGTCAGCTTGTGAAATCAGTTTTTAATCAGTAGTCAGTTATTCATCTTTCATATTTGCAACTCAGCCTAATGAAGCCACTGTAGAGTCCAATAGCATTTTATCATGTAACATTTATTGGCATGTTTGTATTGATTTTGTTAAAAATTTTTAGTTAAAGCAATGTAAAGACACATTTCCAATATGGTTCAAAAGCAACATTTTCACAATTCCAATATGGTTAAAAATTTCTATGAAAGACCTTGATGAAAGATTAAGACCAGCTCCAGAAAAACACTGGAGCTGAGCTCTCAAACAGATAAATCAAGTGATATTTTACTAGTTGCTATGAGATATGAAGTATTTGATGTACTTCATAAATGCTTTGCAGCTGGATGTTCCATTTCCTAGGGAGACTGAAATGACACTTTTATAACTCTCAGTAAGTTTTGTATCTCTGCTGATTGGTAGAAGTATAAGCTGGGCTCTTTCCTCAGTGTAAGCAGTGTAACAAAAAAAGTCTCTATAAGTGTCTGAGGATGGCTGTTTAATACTTCAGATGTGCTACAAGCCTAGACCATGAAAATGAGTACCCATAACACTTAGAACTTAGTGATTACCCTTAAATTTTTCTTTTGCTATGGTACTACAGAGTGGATGCACCAATTACTTCTTGCTCCGACTATTCTGAGATGACTATTATTTCTTTGGCTTCAGTGTGGCAGCGGAAACATAATTTTTATAGACTACCTTAATGGTAGGAAACATGGATGGCTTAAGGAGCAAACGAGAAAATCTATTCAACTTCTATGCTTTTACATTTGACAATTAAATAGTAACCTGAAAAACTTTTGCAAAGCATTTCACTCTTGATGCACACCTAATTTCCTAGTGTTTCCCATCATTTCCACATCTGATTTCCAATTAGTTACAGATATTTGTAAGTGATGGAATGCTCTAGGGAAATCAGGACTGGTGCTTTGAGAAACAATAAGCTAAAATTAAGAGAAGATTAAACTGTTTTGCAAAGAGGTAAGAAAACCAGTGAGAAAAAATTCCACAGATGGATAAAGAAAAATAAAAAAATACTATCACAAAGGCACAAGTAAATTTAGCAAAAAAATTGACTCTTTCATGCTTTGTGGGAGCCTTCTCCAGATTCCTAAGAAGTGGCAATTTCTATTTCCATATGTATGAATATATTCAATATACCCAATAAGTATTGGTTTGAAAATTTGCAACATCTATTGTCTCTGGTGGGTGGCATCATAGATGATGCTAGAAACATGAGAGATCATTTGATCCAAAATTTACTTCCTTAAACATCTGATTCTTCACAGTTGTGCAGAGTGACTTAAAACTCCCTACAGTTGCAGCCAGCACTATTTTTGTATTTACACCGCTAGTGTTGTGGGGTTGCCTGTGGTCCCAGGAACTCATCATGCTCAGCCACAACTTCCTCCTCTCCCAGTTTTATGATCTAAGCTGGAGGACACCCTGGCCTTTGAACTGCAACAGAGCTGCCATGCCAGCCTCCATTTTTAAACCTGCTTTCTGAATTTGCCAGAGAAACAGCAATGTACTAGACAGTGGAGAGTTAGGATCCTTGTTTGCCATTTGCAACAGCAAATTAAGAGGAATTTTGCTTCAGTTCACTGTTTATTTCTAGCCTGCTTTGAACAATTGTAGGCTGCTAAATTGGGATCCAAACTTTCTTTCAGCTCCTGAAGCCCCTTAAGTAACCCACCTGCCAGCAAAATACTTTACTTTTATTGATTTATCTGTACTGTACCTGAGAGCCTAAAGCAGCAAGATGCTGCTTCAACCATCTTTCAGAAGAGTTTGCCTTTCACTGTACAGTAACGTTACCTTCAGGCCATCATGCACGCTGAGAAATGTTGAGGGGCCAGCTCTCCTCATAAAACAATAAATTCCTATTTCAAAGCAGAACACTGGTATTCAAATAGCTACATTAAGAAGGCATCACACGTATTAGAGATCTGCTCTTTTTTTCTGGCCACATTTCAGAATGAGGAAGTAAGTGTGTTTACAAAAAGTGACAATGCAAAGCTGGAGCACTGGAAAGCAAAGCCTTGTTTACAGAGCTCTTCCTGGATGTCTTAATAAAAATACTTGAAGCTTTTCATTTTATATGCATCATGTGGATTCAAGTACACTGATAAGGCAGAGTGCATTGAAAGCTGAGAACACAATAAAATTTGAAGCTTGCTAACCTTAACTTGAAAATAAAAAGTCACCTGTCAAACAAGATCTCAGTTTTCAAGGACTGAAGAAGAGAGACATGAAAGTATTGAAACTTTGTGCTGCTCTGAACTTTTATGTCTACAATTCACATGAAGTACAGTATTTTACTAAAAACTTCAAAGTTTAAGCAAACATAACAATCAGAAGACTTAAAGCAGGAAGGTCTGTGAAACAACACTCTATGGATACTCATTCACAGTGTACGTGACCTTTATTATTGTTGATAAAAATACTGTAATATAATTTCCTTCTTAAATATTATTTTACACATTTTAAAACCTATCAAAGAAGTCTGGTGTCAGAGCTATTCTAACACCAGAATTCTACTAAGACTAAATTATCCAGATATGCCTTTATTGAAGAGTCTTTTTTTTAAAAAACACCACATGCAAATCCAGCCAAGCTGACCACAAACTACTTGAAAACAAGCCTGAAACAATTATATATATTTAGTACAATGAAAGGAAATGTGTAAAAATACATTAATAATGTAATTCACTTAGTTTACCTTCTTATCTTAAAGGTCAGGGTTTGGTTATTTTTTTTTCCAGTGCATTGATTAGGTAAAATATGCCAAACCTGAATATATCAATTTTTATTTTAATGCAGAATTTTATAGCCTTCAATTACCTTATTTCTACAATGAAAGAATTTATGCCCCAGCATCAGCAGAAACTTAAAATTTCAAGGCAAATGTACAGTACATCATCCAGCCAACTTTGTCAACAGGGGACAATTTTATGTATTGTATGTATGCATGTAATTTATGGCTGCATAGACTGCAAATGTGTTCCTTTGTAAACTTAGAAATACTAATTGCAATTGAAAATATCTACTTTTCTGAGTTACAGCAGTAATAAAGTTAACACTGATAAACATATTTACTTAGAGTCTGAAATAGACAGCAAGAAATTAGTTTGAAGGTCTTACAGTGTTTCACTGTTAGGCAACTATTCCTAATTCATAGCACTGCTAAAGAACAGAATCATACGTAGACATGAGATGCATTAGCAGTTCTCTCATGGAAGGCTTGTACTTTCTTTACTATACAACTGTCCCACTCTGGAGCTATCAGTATGGGAAATACCTAACCTTAGTGAAATTTAAATACTGTGTTTGTTTTCATGGACGTTTATGCACATACCAGAGCTTCATTAGAGCATGTGTTCTTAAATGAAGCATCCTTTCTGCATGAATCCCAGAACAAAGCATGCATTTCCATGACAAAGGTGAATCCAGCATCAGAAACATTAGGAAACATACTCCACTTCAAACACACTCACTAAACCTTCTTTAAATATAGAAAGAGGCAAAACTCTTTCTAATGCTGTAGACAATGTGGATTCTTTGGCAAACTTGTTACACCTATTTGGTATTAGGACAACAGCACTGTCCAACCACAACCAAAATGTTTCCTCCTGCAGAACTCTGATAATGCAATGCACCAGAACTCTTGCTAAGCTTGTAATTTAAAAGCTAGTATCATCACCACATCTGTCAGTTCACTGGTCTCCCAATGAAACAAATGCCAAAACCACATTGCTAGATAGTTTATTTTTCACCAAAACAAAAAGGTTGTTTCTATTGAATAGACTCTCTGTTCTCATATTAGCAAGTACCAACAGATGCTCTATTATATGCTAACAAACATTTCATTCAAATGCACTTGAAAATTTAGTTATATTATCATTCTTTTAAACACAAGCAATAGTATTTATCTCAATTCAACTTTGGATTCAGTATAGAGCAGTTGTGAAGAAAACTGGAACTGAGTGCATGCTACATTGTGTCTAACCAGCACTTACAATTTTTGATTTTAGACATTTCCCTTTAAACGGAGTTAACCCAATGAGCAACAATATAAATACTTGTAATGTGCAAAAATATTACTCCAATTACAGCAGTAAAACACATACCATTCTTAGAACACTTTGAGAAATAAAACACTATTTCTGAGAGCCAAACACAGAGGTATGTTAAGTGAATAATAAAAACACACTTGTGTGTACTAATTGGATAATGACATATATTGCTTTGACTGTCAGTTACTACTGTGCCTTTAAAAGTTCCTTTTGTTAAGCATGTAATTTCACTGTTAAAAATGAATAAAAACCTCTGCAACTACCTCAAGACAGCCCTGCATACAGTACAGATCTAACATCAATGTTACTTTGAAAATATTTCCCATTATAAGACTTTGTATTTTACATTCTCATTTACTTTCTATCTGCCTAGAGTATGTTGTGGTTTGGGTATTTTTTAAACTTTTCTGAAGCCTTGGGTAAGTTTACAAGGTGAACAATACACCTGGTATTAATCCATTCCTTATTTCAGTTAAAAAGAAAAGAGTGAGGTTTGCAGAGTCTGGATTACAACGCCTTTCACTGTAAGAAAGCCCTTTGCAAAGCTGCTTCGGACTTGCCACCAAGACACGGTCAGTCCTCTAGTGCTCCCTGTCACTGAAATCCACAAGCAATGGCACAGTTCTGACCGGCTATGGTGTCTCACACTGCATCTCCCTGGGCACTCTAATGAGTGGGTTTAGTATTACTTCTGTAACCGAGGCAGGAAAACTAGTCAAAATTCAAGTAAATCCTTAAGCAATCTCTCACCTCAGCACTGGTGAAGCTGATCAAGTCTGCATCTTACATGTAAACAGACTCCAAATCAGCAATTCTACATGTCTGTGTCTGCATGCAAATTTTTTTATCATCACTCAGAGCTCAACACTATCAAAGCCATCAACAATTTAAAAGCATGAACTGATGGAGAAGAGAGGGAGGGAGGTAATTTCAGGTACTCAGACTGAAGTTTACCCTCCAATCCCCCTGAGCTGGGGCAAAGGAAAGAGTCGCTACAGACAGGACATGCTCCAAGAGTTTTCTGCCACCCTCTTGCCTTTGCTCATACAACCTATCTGGGGAGCAACCCCCACCTGTACCAAGACCTTCAGCATCGAGTCACCAAACACAGATGTGACAACCAGGTATACCAGTACAACAAGAACCAGTGACAGATCAAACCTCCAAAGTCTCGCCTGGCTAGTTAGAAAAAAAACCACTGAACCCCAAGGCAAGATTTCCAAGAACACCTCACGGTGCACTTGGAAACCTTCACCGTTTGCTCCTCATGTCCTCCTCCAGCGCCTGCTTGGCTCCAGAGTGACTGAGCCCACGCCATCCTCCCAGGGGCTGGGAGCCTGTTTCCCCACCAGCGCTTGGAAAATCCCGAGCCAAGTTCACCCACCGCGCCCTCGGCAGCCCCGCTGCACGCCTTTAACCTTACCCTGAGGAGAGGGCAGGCAGCCTACCTCCCTGCACTCCGCAGTCCGGTTGCGTGCAGGGCGCAGAGTGATGGAGAGCAGGGAACTCTTCAGTGATAATCAGTGCTGAGAGGCTGCTCCTGTGAATAGTGTACATCCTGTAGCAGCAGGCTCTGTTTCTAGCAGCTGGCAGCAGCTTTCGCAGGAGCAGTGATGAGCACAGCTTGAGATCTTCCACAATTAACCAAATATTGTATAGCGGCAACAAATCAACAACTAAAACCCGGCTCGCAAATAAAAGCAAAGTACAATTTCAGACGGGAGCTGAAAGCTTAAGTCACCGAATGCTACATCTCTTCTTCAAGATTATTCCAGCAAGCTCCTTCTGCTATTTTTACTGTACCATAATGCACTAGGTCTGGCTTTTACCCTATTGAAAGAACATGAATATATTATTATCCACACAAAAGAGCAGGTTATTGTTTATGAATTACCAGCCTTCCCAGCAACAAAGGCTATTTTCATAAGAAAACTCAATTTCATTTTAGCTCCAATTTGATTACCAGCTGAAGAAAAGCAGCCCTGCGCCTAAACCTCAAAGGATTTTTATTCATACCATTGAATGGGCTTTATTGCTTCCTTTTCAAAACTGATGTAGAAAGCTTTTAGAGTAAAACATTGACAAAAAATTATTGCGCTGCTATTTTGTGCAATAACAGAGCTGAAGAGGGGCAATGATTTCTCAGTCATCCTTCACTGTACTTCAGAACAGTAAAGGCTGGAATTAATGACAGACCATAGAGAGGAGCTAAGCCAAGGTCTCACAATGCATGTCAAATCTAAATGATCACTATACATTGAAAAGACCCAAAAAAGCCTGCAGCTGATTGATTCATGGCTTTCACAAGAAAGACAGGCTTGAAGAGTTTATTGCACCACAATTTACTCTGAATTATCATAAAAATGAATGTAGAGGCTGAATGTCACCCCGGCACACTCCAAAAACACACATCCAGGGACAAAGTTCACCCAGGAATTATAGCAGTGCTGTTCATGTTACTATAGTTAAGGGTCTGTCACTTTTCTCCTATTATAGGGGGGTTTAGCTCAGCTGTAAAGCTGTGCTCCAGAATAAAACTTGGCACAAAGGTCTCATTTTGAGGGAATATAATTTTTTTAAACAAATGTAAAAAAAATTTTAAAAACCAACAAAAAAAGCCCTTCCTGACTGTTTTTAAGTTAAACATTTCTAAAAGCTGCTTGCTAATTTCTGAGGCTTTTTAACAATTGTATAACTCAACATTCAGTTTAGGATTTGAGTGGTTTTTTTCTTCAAGAAATAAAAATTAAGCTGTCAGACCATAAAGGGCACAAATTGGTTTTGCTGTATCAGACAAAAAGATTTTTAAATTATTGATTTTTTAAAAATGGTTTGTAGAACATGTATGATAGAAAAGTGGAATTGAACTGTTAGTACATGGACTTTGCCGAAGACACCTGGATGCTGCACTATGAAAACAGCCTGTGAACTACCATGATTTGAATTGGCTCAGTCACTAAATTAAGAAGTCTCCACAAAAATTCACATACAGGAGATTGGAATGACTCAAATGCAGCAAATTGAGGGCTACTAATTCCAAGACAATTTCTCTCTCTTTACGTAGCTACAGTAAAAGTGCATTAATTTTCATCTTTCAGTAGTTTGACACAAGCTTTGGAAAAGCTAAAGCAGAAAATAAATTGTGGTTGCTACCCTAAGTCCCATTTGGAGCTCTTTGACTAACACAGAGGCTTTGAAACCTGAATTAGTTTTACAAGTCTTGGATCATGCTATATTTCTGCCTTTTACTTCACTGTGCATGCTCTAGCCTTACCTGTCCTGACACTCACATTTCAGGCATTACTCTTAATCTTATCTAGATTTCAGGGGAGAAAAAGGCTGTCCTTGGGTTTTGGTCATTCATAACTGTAGTGGAGCCCAAACCTGGAGTTGCAGAATAATCTGAACTTCCTTTCCAGTTCTCTTTCAGAGTGGGCACAGTTCACATGGAAAGGCTGAAAGGGTTCAGTGCTCACTAAAGGCAGATTCTACTCCTGAGGTTCATATCTAGGTCCTAAACAATTAAACACTGTGAATGTTTTATGCTTGTGTGGGTATGCCTGAGTAGAGAGAGGATGGCTACAACCACTTACAATCTGAAAAACAGTATTTTATTAGGGAAGTGTGCTGTAACTATTGACAAATATTTGTCCAGTTGCAGCAATTCCAGTTTCCATTCACAAGGTTTGTTGTAAGAGCACCTGGTACAATAGCATTGCCTGGGGACACGATTTTTAACCATAAATTCTGATATTCTTGGCATTGCTGAGTGAAAAAATACTGGAGATCAGGAAAGTACTGAACATCTTAAGAGATCTCATACTGTTGCGTATTTAAATGTGTATATGTGTGCACATGCAGACTATGAAAATAATCTCCATGTATAACCACACACAAAATGTAGCTGGTTTTGCAGCACTCTCACAAATTGCGTGTATCTATGACATGCAGTCACATGCACATGCACATTTTTGTTTACAGCAGATGCTTTCTGAAAATATTTTTTGTCTCACTTCTCACTTTTTTTAAACACAGAGGATCTGACAGACTGGAGAAGTTTTACAGAAAGACAGTATTTTACTATATTGCCTCTCCCTGAAAGGCTGAGCTAACAGCGGGTTCAGACCCTCCTGATAATTAATGGCTGCACCTTGCCCCTTTTCCCACTCATTAACACTTATCATCTTCATTTGGGGGCAGGCAGCACTCAGGGAAGGTGTGAAAAGTCCTTCACACAAGGCACCATGCAAACAAGCAGCAAACAGCCTGCTGGCACCTGTTGTAAAGCTCATACTGCAGTATGTGTGTGTGACACGGGGCTAAACCAGTGGACAGCTTACGTGTGCAAGAGAGAGACTGAAGGTGGAAACTTAGGATAGTTTTCAATCCCCCAATGTGCACAAGAGCCTGATGTCATGGAGCAGGGAGATGTCTTTGAATGTCATGAATGTGTTTAAAGCGCTCTGCCAGGACAACAGTATCTAGGGAAATAGCTCCGGGATTTGACCACACTATTTCATTAGAACACTGCACAAGGAAAACAAGGGAAGCTGCCAAGCCCCCAGTACTTAAGTACAAGAGATCATTCAAAGCAAATGGACTTGCCTCTACCAGGTCCTCATCATTAATCTTTCCACAAGAATGATTATACTGAGCTATCCCTTCCATGCCTTCATCCATTGACTAAATATGATCAGGATGCCCTTAGATACACAGAAGAGCAATATCAACACAGGGCTTCCAGAAGACACTACTCTGCCCCAGGTGTCCTCCTGCTCTCATTTCAGTCTTCCCAGAAGCCTTTTCCATAGACCTTTTCAGTGTTTCATAGAATCATAGAATGGTTTGGGTTGGAAGGGACCTTAAAGATCGTCTCATTCCAACGCCACAAGGACAGGGACACCTTCCACTAGACCACTGTGCTCCTCATCAGGTCTAAACTTCACAAGTAGCCTTAAACCCTTCCTTATTACATCCTTCCCTGCAAGTAAAGGCTGTGCTTTGACTCTCTCTGCTGATTCTGACTCTCCTCTTTCCTTCACCTCTACTCACTTAAAGTGATTGCAGTTAGATTAGAGTGTGTTGACTCAGGAAAGAGAGGGAATAAGGTGCAAACATGGGATATGAAAGCTGTCCTCACCCTGACAAAAGAAAATAAAAAAAATATATAAAAAGGAGGTGTCCCAGTCCATTTTAACCAGTTTGAACCAGCTAGTACTAGGGAATCCCTGACATTTTTAAGACAGGCTTGCTGTTTTATCATTGCCTTACAAGTGTGGATCAAAACTCTCTCAATCATCCATCTGCTCTCCCAGATCCCAGGTCACACTGCCCTTCAACACTTGGATGGTACAAAAAGAGATGATACACATAGAAGACCACAGAGACCTCCCACAGGTTAAGGGGGAGGGATGGGCACTGCACAACTTCAAACTACAAATTAAGTTAATCTTCTGATATTATCTTCCACTTCAACCAGGATCAGATAAATGTAATCAGATTAAAATGTATTGAATTTTTATTATTCCCCCCTATTTTTTTATCTGTTCTCTAGGAAAGTCCTTATGCCTATTCCTAGGAAAATAAACATTCCCTCTACCATAGCTGAGCCTTCCAGCAGTTTTTCGGCCAGCATGGCTGCTCCCTGTATCACCAGTCTGGAAATCTTAGCAAAGACCATGCTTTTATTCAGTCTAAATCCATGAAGAAGAGTGAGGAAGAAGTTGGTATAGACTGGCTAAAAGCATTACTACTGTGCATGTGAGGAGGCAATTAAATGTTCATCAACACTTTTTTTTTCCTCCCTAGAAAAAATGTATTTTGATAAGATCTTTGAAAAAAAGAGCCAAGAGATACCTTGTTGTTGCTGTTTGCATTATTACAGGAGGAAGAACTCCTGATGGACTCAGAGCCCTTTATGTCAAACAGAAATTGCTCTCTGGTGTGGGGAGTGAACAGCCCAAAACAATGTCATGGATGTGGGAACAAGTGGGGACAAGGCTATACTGTCAGTCAGCGTTATTTGCCCTGGACACCAAGTCCTTAATCACATTCATGTTTTCAAAAGTATTCCCAGAGACTCTGATTTTCAGGTGAAAACTGGATCAGAGTTTGCTACTGGTGGAAGATAACCGGTTTTTCAATTAAAGAGGGACAAGGAAGCGTTAATAGGGAAGTGTTAATCCACTGTGCAATTTGATAACACACAGATGGTCAGATCACATGAACCTAAGAAGCAGTTTAAGTATTTGTAAGGATACAGGCAATTGTCTGCTTCTTGGCAGAAATCCTTTCTCACCAGAAAAGTAAGTATTTACTTTAGAAAAAATAAACAGTATTTATTAGAAATGCTATTTAAAAGGAGCAAAACTCTCTTGTGAAAGTTAGCTGGCAGAAAAACCCACGCAAAGTAATGTAAAAAAGAATGTAAAGAAAGAGTAGCTGTCGGTGGGTGGAATATTCAGACAGCAACGGTAAAAGGCAAGTTCAGTTCAAATGGAGGTTGTGATAAATGACTGCCTGAAGTAGATTCAACAAGAAGAAGACAACTTAGAGACACCAAAGAGACTAACACTGAGGACAATATACCTAAGGTATATATCCAGGAATTGCAGCTAGGTAGTTAAGAATAGTCCCAATGACAGGAGTTCTTTAGGCCCAGTCCTGCATTTCTGACAGAAAAGGATTGCCAAAGAAAATAAACCTCGATAACTAGTCTTATTTGTAACAGAAGGAAATTACATCTTGCTTATCTGGTTCTTCTCCTCACTGTGTATTAACATACTGAGAACAGGTTTGTTTGAAAAAATTATACTCATTATGGCAGTAGCACTGTCTTTTATCCTTTTTTTTTCTTTCTTACCGCAGAAAGAACAGAACCAGGATCATCTTTTCTACCAATATTTCAAAATAAGAAATAGTTCTGTAAACATCACAGATTTGGTTTGTGACAGGAAGCAGTGATATCTGGTGCAGTGCCACTGGAAGGAATTGCTTTGTTTGCAGTGGAGGGATCTTTTTTGAAAATGAACAATGAGAATTAAAAAGAAATGGAAAGGGAAGCTGATAGCAAAGGTTGAGGAGAATACAAAGGGTCTATTGGACAGTACTTCTATTCTTCTCTGTATGGTGCATTAAGTGCATTATAGTAGAAACGAAGGAAATTTCTTTCCTTCTCTTTAAAGTCCAATGTTATTGAACTTGAAACCTTTAACTGTGAGCAAAGCTGTGGCTTTTCTTTAATACAATTCTGCTATTGATTTCTTTATGCATTTCATTGGAATGATTCTGACAGTTTAAAAAAATACATTACCTTGATGAAAGATACAATTTTTCTTATGGAGAAAGGCATTCAAGGAGGGATGTGTGATGTACCAGGCATGTGAATTTTAAGTGATGCTAGAAAGTGAGACAGAAAGAAAGACAGGAAAGAAAGACAGAGAGGAAAGGGAGAGAGGAAGAAAGAAAGAAAAGAGAGAGAAAGAGAGAGAGAAAGAAGGGCAAGGGCAAGGCAAGGGCGAGGGCAAGGC
>VWZD01006799.1:234417-286271 GCA_013396695.1 Sakesphorus luctuosus | reverse complement strand
GTGGCAGGGAAAGGGAAGGGGGAAGGGAAAGGGAAAGGGAAAGGGAAAGGGAAAGGGAAAGGGAAAGGGAATGATATTCAAAGAATGATGATCCAGTTCTTCTCACTGAGTGGGACTCCACACAAACAGGTCCCGCACTGTGTCACAGCAGCTTCATCCTTGGCAAACACAATGACCTCTTCTTCCTTTATACTGCTTTTCACTATCCTAATCTCTTTCTAGCCTGTCAAAATCTTTTCTGTTGTATTTCTCTCTTTCACTCAGCATTTGTTCATTGCAATATTGCATCAGCTTCCTCTTTAAGAAACTTGCATAGTTTTAGCTCTGCTAATGGAGAAAGGTTTATTTTTAATGTTTCTTAATATCTCAGCACAGACACCACCAGCTGCTGTTTTACCACTCCATAAACATTATGGGAAAACAGTCTCCCCATTGCCCATCACAGCCTTCCCATTTGCATATGTGTTCACTTTAGAAACACTACACCTTTAGCACATACTAACAAGGCTTCTCTTTCTTGCAGACAGGAACTACATGAAAAGCACAGACTTGAAGGACAAAAATAATCCTCTAGTCCAACCTCATGCATTATACCACTATAAGATTGTCTCTGTATGTTTTATTTCAAGCTCATATGCCTGAATTCATCTTGAGGTGAAATCTGTGCAGTGAAGGGCATTGCTGCCTTTGATAAATTATGAGAATGGTTAATTCTCTATACCGTTAGAGTTTCTTTCACCATGCTGTTACTTTTAGGCTGAATTTGTCTTTCAACCACTGTAAAGAGAGAGACTCTATTCAAGCCTCTGCAGCAAGAATGTGTCCTGATTTTGTTCTTATTCTGAGGAAAAATTCATCTGAACTAGCAGTGCTGCCTCCACTATTTTCTCTGTACTACACATATCCCCAGCACCTTGAATAAGTCACTTGTCCCTCCCAGCCTGCTGTCAGCTGGAAGGCCTCAAGCAGTCTGGTGGAAGTGTGGTGTAGCATCAGCAAGACCCAACTTTGAGAAAAGATAACTGAAATTTTTGCTTTTGCAAAGCTTCCTCCATGAAAATGGCACACGAGATGATTCCCCATGCAACCTTAGCCAACCCATAAATCCTCTTCTGTGGAGCAGCTTAAAAAAATCCTACATGTCCAAATTCCAGCAACTCTAAACTGATCATGATGCTCCTAAGAAGAACAAAGTTTGAATGTTTTCCTAAGAATATTAAATCAAGCTATTGATCTCCATATCTATTCTTGGAAAGAGACCAGCTGTTTGGATGAATAGCACTCTGTTGGGGGCCTGGAGCAAAAGTTTCCATTTCCATTCTGAGATGTTCACTTATTCCAGTGTCAACATTCTTCATAATTGTGTTTCTAGCAAAAATGTCTGTGACCTGTCTCACTACACATACAAATCATGACCTGTGGTACCTAGAGTCTGTGCAATGGCTGCATGAGGAGAAACTTGAACATGGCAGCTGGAGAACAGACCAACTAGACAACTACGTGGACCTGGAATTGCAATATCCCTAGCTGTTGTAAGCCAGAAAGGTAAAACCCCAAGCCTTTCCATTTTTCCTGCTTCATAGAAAAGTGTTATAAGTCAGGTTAAGTGATTAAAGTTCCCACAAAGGAGAACAATAATACAATAGAAGGCAGGGATCCTGAGTTAAGGACTGCCAAGGAATGGACACCTTATCTGGGACCCTCCCAAAGTTAGCCCAGCAGAGCCGTCAACCCTAGTGCCGAGACATAGAGTCCACTGTGAGGAGTCATCCGGAACAGCCCTCCATATCACCTTTCTGACTAGGGGGAGTTGCTGCCTAGGGGTGGGATATATGAGATGCAGGGAAAGAGCAGTTTGGGATTATCCAAGATGTACTAAGGAATGTGTAGGGCAGGAACCAAAGGTAGAAAAGGGTTATCTGGGGAAAGAACTAAAGTGGGAAAATAAAGGGATAAGCAGATTAAAAGGGCTGGGTGCATGCAAATAGGGAGCTGGTTGGTACACTTGCATGTCCTTGTCCCTTGCCTAATAATTACAGTCTGTTTAATACCAGATTAAACTCCTTTCTCCTTTTCTGGGTGCAGGCTCTCTGTTTTGTCTGCACATGTGTGTTAGGAGGTCTGAATGCAGCAACCAGCGTGAGACCCTAGGTCACAGAGCCCTGTATGTTCATGGTGGACAGTGAGTGTGGGTGTGCTGGTGAGTGTGTGAGCTCAAGCAGAGATACCCGAGAGTACATGAAGTGGCCTGGGAGCCAGGCATGCGTGTGTCTGTCTCTAAGGTGAGATCACAGAAGGAGCAGCTTATTGGTGGGACCAGGGGAGTTCCAGGAGCTGCCAGAGAGTTGGTGGGTTCTGAGGGTCTCTAGGAGAGAAACCCGTGTGTGTGTGTGTGTGTGTGTGTGTGTGTGTGTGTGTGTCTAAGAGTGAGACCGTGGGTGGAGCTGTGGGATGTGTGTGGGGGATGAGTGTTGACCGTGGAGGCAGCTGTGGGATGTGTGGGGGGGATGAGTGTTGTGGTCTGTGCCAGTAACTACAGAGTGGGTCCAGCCTTGTAGTCTCATACATCCAGGTGTCAGCAGCTGGGAAGACTGGGATAGAAGAGCCAGCTGTTGGGCAGATTAAGTGTCTGAGCCCAGTCACTGGAGAGATCCATCTTGTATAAGAGGTATACTCTCACTAGTGACCCCCTTGGGTCTGCTCAGCCAGGGAGAGAAGCAGGATGAAGCTGTTAGTGCTGCCTGTGTTTTTGTGAGTGCTCTGTGTGTCTGATCTCTGTGGCCAGCCATGTATATATAGCTGTGGTGTATGTGTGTGCTCCACTTGTCTGTGCCTAGTGGGAGGACATTGACAGCCTTGCTACTGGGTGGACCTGGGGACACATAGCCACAACATCTGCACCTTTCCTGAGCTGCCAGATCTGGCATATTTTCCTCTAACAATCTACATTACCAAACCATTCTGTATTTTCCCCTCATACAAATGTCAACTATCAGGGTACCACTATACCCCAAAGTCAGATGTCACAGAAGGAAAGAGAAAGTTTGGCGGTAGGTTAGACCAGAGTGTGGCAATCACAGAGAGAACTACTCCAACTGTAGTAGCCAAAGTTCAGCAGATTTTTAGCCTGTAATACTGCTATCCCACCCATTTCTATGAAAATATTTAGGAGCAAGAAAGAAAAAGAACCAAAATCTTCAGTTCATACCTTGGAATGTCCAGAACAGGATGTGTGTGACTTTGCTGCCTTTCGGCACTTCAAGTTCTAAGACAAGAAAACAAGGATTGTGCACAGAAGATAGCCCTCTTGAAGGCTCTTTTAAGTTCTATGGCACTTGTCCCAACCAACCTGCATATCTAGTTCAGGAATCAACACTCTGAGTGGAAACATTATCATCTCTCCTCCAGTCAGGCATACTGAAGTTACAATGAGATGCCAAATGTAGAATTATATATATCTCTCTGTATTGGATTTGCATGGGCAGTTTTGGGGAGTGAAGGGCTACAGGAGTGGCTTCTGTGAGAAGCTGCCAGAAGCTTCCCCCATGTCCAATGTAGCCAATGCCAATTAGGTCCAAGACAGACCTGCAACTGACCAGATTTAAGAAGGTAAAAATCCTACTGCACACCAGCAACTGCAGCCAGAGAGAAGACTGAAAACCTGTGAGAGCAACAGCCCTGCAGACACCAAGATCAGTGAGGAAAGTGGGGGAGGAGGGACTCTAGGCACAGGAGCTGAGGTTCTCCTGCAGCTTGTGGTGCAGACCACGGTGAGGCAGCTGTGCCCCTGCAGCCCACAGCCACCCATGGTGGAGCAGGACAGTGTAATGAACTGAACACAGCCTCCATTTCCTGTGCTGGTCCACATGTGCTGCTGTTAGAGTGTGAGGGGAAAAATCAGGATTAAGTTAAGTCAAAGAAGGAGGAAGGAATAGGAGGAAGGTTTCTTCTTTTTTTTTTTTTTAACATTTAGGTTTACTTCTCATTATCCTACTCTGATTTGATTGCTAATAAGTTAAATTAATTTTTAACCCAAGTTGAGTCAGTTTTGACCATGGAAGTAACTGGTGAGTGATTTTGCCCTGTCTTTATCTCAATCCATGACCTTTTCATTGTACTTTCTCCTCCCTGCCCAGCTGAGGAAGGGAGTGAGAGAGAGGCATTGGTGAGAGCCTGTCATCCAGTCAAGGTTAAAACCCTCCACATATACTCACTTCATAAGCATAAGAAGGGCAAAAAAATCTTAGGTCTTCCAAATCAACAACAGGCAGACTTATCACACATATTACTAGGAGAGAATAAATAGGGCTTTTGCCCAAAAATGAAAATCAGAGCCCCCCAAGACATCTAGCATAACACAATATATTGGAGCTTTTTATGCTGGGTGACACCTGCCAAAGCTTCCTTTCCTGTTCCACAGAAGCCTGTAGAATGACCCTTTCTGGGCGATACATTCATTGACACCGATAGCAATGGCTGAAACAATTCCTGGCCCAGTTCCATGCCTTGCCTTGTCTCTGCTAGCAGGAGAACATGAAGCCAGAAGTGTTTCTGTTGTATTGAGTTGCCAGGCAAAGAGCACAGAGCCTCAAACAGGATAGACCAGGCAGTGAAATTCAAATTGCATCACAGCATACAAGCCACAAGTCTGGGAGGTCCTAGGCTGATCTACATCAGCTGAAAGAGTTTCTGTGCAGAAAGGTAACATAGAAGAACACGAAAGATGGAAAGCATAAGACACAATAGGAACAGATGCTTCAGTCTTGGCTATATATGAATACAGACCCACTGGCAACAACCATGTAATTAGAACTAGACAACCAGCTAGTCACAACCTGATTTTGAATTGCCAAGTTCTTTCAAGTGGAATTACTCAGGGTCTATGGAAAAGGAAGACATTGCCTTATTCTGGATAGAAACCCTATACTTACGGCTCTTGCCAAGAAATAAGAGATGTGGCTTAAAGGCTTTCTTCATGCTGGAAGTTGTTCAGCCCCCCTGGAAGCATACTCCAGTGGAAGTTTCCATGGAAAAGTTCAGGAGACCTTCTCCTTCAAGAAGCACAAATCAAAACCCTAGCATTTTTCCCTTCTCCTCCACTCTTTTTACACCAATAAACCCAAACCCAATACCCGAAGCATTCCCAATGATAACACTAGATTTTTATGCACATTCTCTTAGAATCAAGAATATTTTGGTTTTTTTTTTTCAATTTAACTAAAAAAAATTGCGTATGAATATCATTGCGTTTGAAGAAGTCAGCTTTCTCTCTTGCTGTCATGAGCTCCCTTGGAAAAACAAACTCAGAATTCTCTTTAAAATTCTTGCAACATAATGCTTAAAAATTCCTGACAGTGCTGAGATTACTCAGTATTACTGCAGTATTACTTCAGTGATTCTCTTTAGACCTATGGAGACAAAGGAAGATAAAACTCCAAAACTGATGAGGGCAAAAGTCCATTCAGAATAATAGCCCATTTCTGATGTTAGCCAGTAGCTGGAAATAATTTTTCCCCAGTATATCCTCCCCATCTCATTGAGAAGCACAGGGATTTCCCAAAGTAAGCACCACAGTCAAATAAATAAATTATAATCCAGCAACAGATGTATCCTTGAACTTTTCTACAATCTTTAATTCTTTTCAAATTTTATTGCATCCTGTAGATGATCCACATTAGATGATTTAATTAAACACCATGTTGATTTTAAAGAGACAATGTTAATTTAGCTATGTTTTCCATAGCCTTTCTTTTGTGAAAAACAATGAATAATAATTGCTTTCTCATCTTTCTGGACCATCTGTAACTTTACAGTCTTCCATTCCAGTTCAGTTACTGATGCCTGTTTCAAAACACTTCATACATGAAACCTAGATGACTAGTTGGACTTCATTTAAGCTTACTAAAATTAAAGAGGATTAATCCTATCTTTTACTGTCCTGAAAAATATTGTCTGAATTTGGCTACTATTTGAACACTTCATTAATTTTCATGATTTTTCTGAATTTCATCCAGGCAATGAATCCTCTTGATATTTTGAGAGCACTGCAAATTAACATTAGGTTGGATACCTACAAGCTGCTACATATGGTATTTACCACATAAGTAATACACTGTATGTACAGACTTATGCATTCAATACATAAATATGAGCTTTTTTAGAAACATGACCTTTTTTCATAGTAATATTAACAACAGAAATACTGTAGAAAAAATCCAAACACCCCCACCCCCCTTCTGCATTATGTAAAAAGAATCACAGAATGGATTCTGTGGAAAGGACCATGATGGGTCAGGTGGTCCAACCTTCCCACTCAAGCAGAATCATCCTAGAGCACAGGGCACAGGATTTCATCCAGGTGGTTCTTGAATATCTCCAGTGAGGGAGACTCCACAGCCTCTCTGAGCAATCTGTTCCAGTGCTGTCATGAACACATTAAAGTTCTTCCTCATGTTCAGGTGGAACTTTCTGTGCACCAATTTCTGCTCATCACCTCTTGTCCTATTGCTTGGCACCACTGAGGAGAGCCTTGTTCCATCCTCTTGACATTCTCTCTTCAGATACTTACAGATATTGAAACCTCATTTCTCGCTTATGATATGAGATATCCTTGACAGAAGTCCAAATTTAAGATTAAATGTCCTCTGACATCCATTTAGAAATACTTAAAATACCATATTAGAGCTACTGTGACTATTCAAATAAGAGGAATGTGTAAACTTCCTATCATCTTTGCTCAGTGTTTGTTCAGGTGACAACAATTTGTAAAGAGACAGACTTCACTGCAGAGCAGAGGCACATTTCTTTTATTGGAAGCTTTGCATGGCTCATTACAGCTTCACTAGAATGCCCAGCGTAGGGTGCGTGGCCTCTGAAGTGTGAGCCAGAATGCCTTGTTCAACATAACAGTTCCTTTCAGAAGCACAGGCTGAGCTGAGAGCCTCCAAGCAGTGACCTAAGCAGCTCCAAACCAGCCCCTTAAGGCAGAATTCCTGTGGGTTTTCACACGGGGCTGAGTTGTCCCAGTATGTGTTGCACAGGCTTGTTACTTGAAGACCAAGTTCTTTAAGGGCTTATCCAGCAGCTGGTACACCTTTAGCCATATTAGGCATCATCTAATCACCTACCTACTCAAACTGGGGAACTTGACAAGAATCTTGGAATTCAAGCTGTAAGGCACCTCCAGGTTGAGAGGGCTACTAGAAAGGGGGAGCTTCAGATGCAATACTAGACTTCAGTGCCTCAAGTCTGCCTGCATTTCAGTTTGTCACTGGGTGCTTTACTGAATCTGGCCCTTAGTTACGTAAGTACCTCAGAAAACTCAGAATTTTTGCATGTGTTTGCTCCAAAGAAGAAGTAGGCCATCACTGACAGTCTATAAGGAATGAGGAGACATTCTGTTGGGTGCAGAAACCCAAACTGATTAAACGCATCCATGAAAACAGAGATCTGTAATAAAGATATTAAGGTTGGTATGAATGGACAGTGAATGGGCATATCTGAGTGTGGAAGGAAAATTGAGGAAAACCAGAAGCAGGATTGTAAGAGTGGCAGGTGTTGACAGCACTCAGACACACATCTTCCCAGAACATCCAGGCAGAGAAAGCACCTAGACTTAAACAGAGGACAATTCACATTATGAGAAGATGACAGAAAAAATAATGGAGAGGACTGGAGTCTGAAGACATAAAGATAAGGAGCTAGAAGGGTACAAATATTAAGTACTTAAACAAGTGGATAAGGAAGTCTCAAAAAATCACAGTTGCTGTCTGTTCCTGATAGGTACAACCTAATGACCTGAACTTGTTGACCATGTGCTGAAGAACCCAGGAGATGCAGGAAGTAGAATATAACTGGCACCCCTCATCCTCTGCTCGCACCAGACCCTCTGCACATACAGCTTGAGACTTGTGAATAGCGAGACATGAGTAGAATCAGCTATTTTTAAAATATTTATTTTTTAAAAAGGCTCATGATGGGCTTTGCTACAGTCTGTCATGGATTCTGCAGATACCACCCCAACCTTCGGATTGGACTTCAGTTGCTGTCTTCCATGGTAGTTATAGAAGTACTGAAGGCCCTTTAATTCCTTTGCATCTGCACTTCAACCTACATTCTTCCTAGGTAAATGGTGAAACGAGGGATGACACTATTCACGAAGCCAGTCTATCTCATAAGGGGAAGTACATATCTCATGGAGGGCATAAATCATGGAAATTATTCTTGGCTGACAAATATGCAGCTATCAAGTCTTGAATTTTGGAGGTCAGTTGCTGGGAATCTGGTAGTTATTAAGGGTATCCACAGTAGATCTGCCAGCTGTTGTTAAGGTATTTAGTGGACCTGGATAGTCTACACTTTGGAGGGGATGAAGTGATTCTTGCTCATCAAGGATTGCACTCTCACTTTAATGGAGATGAAGCACTGGGCCGGTTGGTAGTGACTGCCATTGCTCTGTGGCTGTTTACAAGCATTACATTCATAATTCCTTCTCTGCAGTTCCTCATGAGCAAGTGTGTTTGTGTACCTAGGCTGTATTTCAGCCGAGGAGTGCTATAGGCACAGACTAATGGGAAAATAGTCCCTGAGCTTTCAAGTATATTACCTGTGGTAAATTAATAATTTAATGTAGGTATACATTTATGTAATATTTGCCCAGGAGCTGCTCTGGAATTCTCTTTGAATAATACACAATTAAATTTAAATGTTTTCCTCAATTTTCCTTTCATGAGCGTATTTTCCAAATTTTCTCTGCTAATTCATTCCATAACTGCATTTCAACTGGTTTGTAAAATTTTACTAACTCACAAAGATATAATTTGCATAGAAATGAAATACAGACAAAAAAGCTGAAGAAAAGGGAAGGAGATTTAAACTAAGCATCGCAAACAATTTCTTCCATAGGTGCTTTCCAGTGCAGTTGGAAACAGTCATTTAAAAGAATACTATCAAAGAACATGCTGTACCAATTCAAACAGCCACATCTAAATTCCACATTCATATGAATTGAATGATTGACTGATTATTACTGGAATTTATTTCACAGAAAGAGGGCAGCTTAATAAATGTGTATTATTCAGTCAATGGTGTGCTATGATGGATAAAGAGGTGAAAATCACAAACATTTAAATCCCAATAAAAAAGGCAGAAGGCAAGGAAAGTACTGGAAAGGAGTAAATAGAATTCATTGCTAAGTGATCATCTTTTAGGCTAGCCTATTGACAATCTACTCTAGCAACCAGACTCAGAAAACATGGAAAACTGTGCTTGGGACAGAACTTACAGATGACTCTTGGGCAAAGAAAGAGGAACTCTTCATTCTTTTTCTTTCTGCCTATTGCATACCTGCTTCCATTGGTCTTTACTTACTAGCAAGATAGGTCTTTGTTGATTAAATCTTGCATGGGTTTCCCAAAAGCAAATAAAATAAGAACAAATGTTGGTCTTACATGTCAGGGAGCTGATGTGTACATTAGCATCTTGTACTATATAAGCTAAAGGCAAACTTCAAACAAACTCTTAAAATCACTTTTTTTCACATGCAAAATTCTTTATCTCACTTCGCAGATGAATCCAGAACTTGAGCTGTGCTCCTCCTGGGGTCTCAAACTACAATCACTCATGGCTGGTCTGATGATTCACAAAGTCTGTAGGCAGATAAGCTAAGGCTCTCACCCAGACCTTCATGTCACCTGGTGTTCACATAAGAAGGGGCTGACAGTCACAGCCATTCTTTTTCTCCCAGAAAGTGAGCTGAAGCCCTTGGCAGCTACCTTTCCCATCAATCCCTCCTTTTCCATGAGCTCAGCAGCAATCCAAGTGCTGAAATTCAAGTCCCTGCAGAGACCCATCACCCCTCTTCAGCTTCTACCTATTCTCCTGCCCATGCCCCTGTGAGGCCCAGAACCAAAGCACACAAGACAACGAGGGAACAAGATTAGAAAGTAACTCCCCTCGCAGCCACTCTGTGCTGTCTCCTGTCAGTACTGTTTCACACCAGCCAAAACTGTGTGCTGCAATGCCAGTGCAGGGGCTTCTCCCTGAATGCCTGTTACCCTGGTATATGTGCACATTTTAGATCTATTTATCACAAGTCATCCACAAGGATATATAAAAGAGACAAATCATCTTGTTGACTTTAAAATACTTGCTAGTAAAAGTTGAGCGTGAGGAAATAGAAGACTTGGACCACAAGGATGTGGTGTTCCATTATGCACCAAGGAAGAGACCTAGCTCAATTGCTGAGAAACATCTCTGTGTAGCATTCATCACACACTGCTTTAGTTCAGCCTACCCTTAAAGCACAAAGAAAACAACCTACTCCCATCTAGAAAAAAATATGTTGAATACTTCTTTTGAAGTGAATTAATTTTTAACCTGTGGTTTCCAGTTATAAAGAAATCCTGTTACACACACACGACAGTTTCTGAAGAGCAACCACTGATGTTTTGCCAGACCATAAATTATACCTAAACTATGCTGACAGGTCAGAGTGACTGAACAAGCTGCAAAATGCAGTTCACATAAGTCAAAGAGTTTGCACAGTTCTCAGAATTTTTCTTAAAGAAGGATGGAGAGAATTTACTCTACTTTCTGCTCATTACTCCAGTGCTTTCTCATACAATGCTTGTACAAAGGTGGTGTGGAGGCCAGTTACCTGAACAATGCTTTACAAATCCTTCCTAAAAATTGCATCTTGCATGTCTAACATTCAGTTTCTACTCAGAAGACTTGTTTCAATGTCAAAACAAAAAGAGATGCTAGAATTAAGCAAGTGAGTTAAGTGAGCAAAAAGCAGTATTCGTCTTTGTATTTCCAGTGTCTTCTGTCTTTAGTTTTTAAATATAAACCACCTTATCAAGTCTTTGGATTTTCTTAATTTTTTTTTTTAAAAAGCACCTTGCAGGACATTTCTCATGGCAAATGAATAGGGCTGGGAATGGTGAGGATGGCAGAAACTGATACAATGGGCAAACTCCATTGCTCAAGTTTGGGCTCTAAGCATTAACAGTCCCCAGTACTAAAAAAGATCATTCTGTGTATATCCTTGTAAAAAACAAACCTAGCAAAGAAGTCCTGAAATACATTGCCAGGTGTGTGAATCTTTGAAATAGTCCATTCTTTCAACATTTTCTGGATATAGGACAAGTATTTGGAGTTAGCAAAGAGTTTTAGTTAAGCTTTTTTCCTGTCAGCCTTTGCATTAGAACAAAAGGTTGGATCAGATGATCTTTGAAGGTCTCTTCCAACCTGTACGATTCTATGATTCTATGAAAATGGTCATAGTATATTGATTTCTTTTGCCTAATGGATACTGATTTGGAAATCACTGCCCTTTGTAAGCCTCATTTTGGGTGTAATTGAAAATTTGGTGCCTCTTTGGTCCTCACTGGAACAGCGGTATGTGTCTCATCTACCCATTCTCTCATTGCAGAGGGGTAGTGTTCAAACTAGGTGTATTCTTCTGATTGCACTATTAAGTCCATGATAATATTTTACATTTGCTTTTCATGATAGCAAGGGATCCTACCCTTCCTTCCACCAAAAAAAGAAACCACAACAAAAAACTAAAAACAAAACAAGAAAAAACCAAAGCAAGCAACCAACCAACAAAAAAACAACAAACAAAAAAAACCCAAAAACCAGAAAAAAATTCCATAGGAATTCTTATTAACCATAACTAAGGGGTGTGTGAACAAGGACAAACTATTTCAGACTCTTGCAACTTTTCCATTAAGTGTCTCATGCTTTTATTGTATAGATAATTAAGATCATAGCGTGAAACTGGAGTTCTCAAAAAATATCTGAGGAAATGATTTATCATAGTCTTTGCTCTTCATTCCGGAAGAATATAGGATCTTGGATGGACCTGATGCATGACTAGAGAAAGCAAGATTTGATCCCAGGCTGCCCTGTGCACCCTCACTGGAAAAACCATTAGCAAATGCTGTAGATAAAGCACTGACTGACTTTGCACAGAGTCCAAAAGGAACATTATTGCATACAGTATTTTTCTTCTACCTTTATTGCCTCTTTTAGTTCACCATAATTCCTCATACAACAGGTTCCTTTTTCCAGTAATGTTCCAGTAACTGTACTATTATCACAGGACCTAGAGGAATCATACAGTAGTTCATTTTCACAGACCCAGAAGTACAGCAGCTTCTTCACTCGTTTAGATCTGTAGCAGTAAATTTAAAGAAAAATGCACAGTCAAGGCTATGATATTCCATAAAACATGCAGAAATGAAAGCATGCACTGGATGCATTTTTGCCTACTAGAAGTTCTTACACCATGTGTATCTTAAAATTATTCAGAATCTCTAAAAGTAGCATGCAATGTTCATGTTCTTCTCATGTGCTTCTTTCTTTATAACATAACTCCATCCTATTCAATGGTAGGTGAGTAAAAATCAAGGAACACATCTGGCAGCTTCAGAATGATAAACTCATATATATTTATATATTTTTTTTCAGATTATGTAATAAGAAAACAGATTTTCTTTTCTAACAGTGACCCACTGTAAAAGAGTCATTTAACATAACTTTAAAACCACTCAGCCCTATGAATTAAAAGCCACATCAGAAACAGGTCCTACAGGAATCATCGGCCAACAATATTTTAGAAAAAGCAGAAAACACTAGAATCAGAGGGAACACCTGAAGCTCTCACAGGCCAGCTGCCAACACACAAACACCTTCAGGAAACAGTCAAGTAGGGACAAACCTGTTGTAGAGAGGCTGAAGGACACTCACAAGAATGCTTAACAACAAGGGAAAAACTAGTCCCTCTCAACACCTGGCCTAACATTACAGGACAGTAGAAGAAGCTGAATTCTGCTCCTGGGCAGCATTACTGGCCATTGCCTAAAGTAAACAATATTTAAAAATATGCAGAGGAATAAGGACACCACACACCAGACCAATGTGATCAAGTGAATGCCATTTATGACACACTGCACATGGTTTATATAGGCTTAAAGCTATGTTCTATTGGCTAAATTGAACTTCACACCATCTAACTGCAAATCCTAATTGGCTATAGTCCATATCTCACAAGTCCAGTGTTTTGGTGAACTTACCCTGACTGTTTTCAGGCACATCTCCGGAGTCCTGTGGGAAGCTTGAAGAGTTCTCATGAGAAACTTCTGGGGAGTAGCTGAGAGCTCCCAGGGAGTGATTTCCTCCCTACCACTCAGCAGCAGCTGTGGCCCTGTTTATTCTCAGCTGGCAACTCTTGCAGTCCCACAGGGTCCATATAGATCTGAATTGTTCACATTTCATTTCTCAGTACCAACAATTGCCATCACCCCGTGTGAGGATAAACAAGCAGAACATTGCTAACAGGTAAGGCAGGAGCATTTTTCTTCGAACTACTGTTCTTTTTTGGGCTTTTAGAACAAATGGTCAGGAAAGAAGGTGAAATAGCTTCTTCTCAATTTGCATTGCAACACATCCCATGAAAGTGAGAAATGAAATAGGAAGAAAGAAATGGAAGCACATACACATGGAACACAAGGATAGTTCTGGAGATCATGGATCTGGCACTAGGAATAAAAAAGGAGAATATTTGGAACCACTGAACAAGAAAAGCTGTGGGAGAATAAGAAGATGAGAATAGGAAAGCCTGTGGAGAGATGGAGAAAAGACTAGAGTAAGGAAAGATCAAAGCTGTCACAGAAGAGATAACAGAAGAGCACATGTTGCCCCTGCACAAAGCTGAGGAATCTTACCACATCTTTGTGGCCAGCAATTCACATAAACTCCTCCTGCAATGCCCACATCCTAACCCGTTTCATCTAGAGAGCTACAGCCTGCTGCTGTTGTATAATATTGGGTTTGTTCAATGGAAGATGTTTGGATGGTGAATGTAATTTTTCCTGATAATTATCTATTATTGATTGCAACTTAATATCTCCCTCTCTCACACATACATATATAGAATGAAAATATGTGCTTAGCTGTGAAGTTGCATACATTATTCTACAAGGAAGTTGAAGTTGCCTGAAGCACCTTTGTAAGGCCTCCTTGCATCTAAGCCCTTTGAGCCTACCTTCCATCATCACAATCTAAGTCTCATAGGACCAGGCATATGTTCTGCCTATTCCATTATACTTTGTCTTTCATTTCCATGTACAGCATTTGAGATCTTCACCATATCCCACTCTCATGCCAACCAGCTACTTCTGAGACTGCCTGCTGCCCCACTACAAGTTCAAAACATATGTTTCATCTAGTAGAAGTATCTAAGCAGCTAACCCACCATCTTGTTTAAGACATTGAGAAATAAAATAAAGACAAAGAAAGCTTTCTAAAAGAGAAAGAATAACAGACCAGAAGTATTCATAGTTTTAGCACAATTATTTTAGACAAATTAGTGTCTGTCTATGTGTGCATATGGAAGCAAGCCTTGTTGCTCATGGTCTAGGAATCAGATGTTGGAGACATATTTCACATATTTTTGCATCTTGTTTTCTTCAAAGTTGTTCCAGCTCTTTTACTGAGATGCTATGGACATTGGACTTAGGTGAGTTTTAAGATCTGTTCCCTTCTGAATGAATACAAATCCTGAGAAATTATGAGCAGACTTCTCTGCACACCCAAACCATCAGGAATAAATAGAGGAATATCTGTTCCCAGATGTGAGAACAATGAATCCTGATAATGACAAAGTAAGAAAAGGAACAGCTACAGATTCCTGAGAGAATGGATGTTTCAGTGCATGAAATGGTCCCATTTTAAGCATGTGATCCCTTGCACAGCTAAGGGTCTCTTCAGTCCCTCACCCACCTTTTCCAGACAGCCATGTTTGGCATGTTCCACACTGGGGGTTTCTCTCTGGCATCCATTCTATAACACTCCACACCTGGGCTGCCCCTTAATTGATAATGTAATTATCAGCATAGTCATATTACTTCACACTAAGCATTTTCAACCATTTATCACAATGTTGATCTTTATTTTAAATATAAATCAGGCAATCATTTATGTCTTTTATGTTCTTTGTATTTATTCAAGAATATTTAACTGTAGACAAAAGGTGACTTATTCATTATTCATCCTGAACAAGGCAAGTATGGCAATTTGAAAAGCCTGACATTTGAGCTTTTTGCCAACACTAGCAAAATTATATCCTTCCCATTGTAAATCAATGAAGTAGAATCATTGTGCACAAAAGAATTAAATTGCCTTGTCACTTTAATAAGGCCACCTTATATACAACCTTCAGCCAATGCCATTGTGCAGAAAAAGGGTGCATCCTTTCCCTCAGCTGTCTCAGATCTCAGTAGGCTTTCCAATTAAATGAACATCCTCTTAGTCTTTCACTCCACTCCACTCTTTCTCTTTTTTGAGAGGCGATGTCAGAATGTCATAGGCACAACTTGCTATCAGTGGCATGCACACATCAATGAGAATTAACTTCCTCCAACTCCTGCTTCCTTTTGGCAGCCTTTTTAACTTGTTTGTCAATTCCAAAATGATGGAACTCCAAGAAAGGGGATTTTTTTAATTGTTTACTGAGCTTGGATAAAAGCTGCAAATAGCTATCTGCAAACCAAGAAAACTATACAAATGTGAGGATCCTTTGCCGGCAATGTAGATAATGTAAAATGGCAAAGAAACAACATGTCCAATCAAGCAGAACACAAGTGGCACACACCAGAAAGAGAACAACTTCATGTGTTCTCTCTTCACAAGCTAGGACCCTATTATTACAATCAGGCCTGATTTTTCCCATTTAACACCCCTTGGATGCATTTTACCCTGAGAGTAGAAACCTTTAACCAGCCATTTCCAGGCTTTTAAATGACTATCCAGAACAGCTATTTCATAATTCAACAACAGATGGCTGCCCATAATAGTCCTATGCCTGTCCCTTCCTTTCAATCCTAGCATGCAGAGGTTGAAAGAGTAACTGCAGCCTGGATTTTTCTCAGAATCAGAGAACTGCAAACAACTGAACGAAACTACACATACCAACAGGCAAAACACAGCAATGTGAGTGAATTTTGATATTTCAAAACACGCTCAGAAGTCTGCACCTTTACAATTGTTTTGGAGTCTCAATATTTTGTCCTATTTTGATAGTTAACTGAAAGGTGGATGCTAAAGAAGAAAACCCATGCAGGTATAGAAACAGTGACAATATTCCTGATGTTAACATTTTTACTTTAGTCAGAAAATGTTAATAACAAATGACCTTTTTCTGAAGGGTATTTAAAGGAGAACAAGCAATTTTCTGTAATGTGGTTACCATAGTGATTGGCCCTTTAAAAAGACCAGGAAAAAAAAACGTACATCTGTAATCAACCAGCTACTGCAACAACAAATGGTCTAACAAAGCAACACTTTGAGTTTAATTCCAAGCTGGAAAGATACTTGCTTTTGAATTTAAGTATAAAAGAAACTGTTTATGGGTGCAAAATAGGTCCTCTAGTAAACTATTGTACAACATTTGTGATGATTCAGAAGGGATTTTCCTTGAAAACTACAATAGTACACAACAGGTCAATTCTTTTCTTCGAAACTACTTCATCATCTGTACTGTACTGAGTCATTCATGAAAAAAAACACTCAGCAAGCACCTGGTGATGGCAAACAGGGACCACGGCCTGCTCGACCCACTGTCTCTTGCCATTGCAAGAGCACGCCTGAAAAACAAGTAGTTAAAAGAAGTGCTACAGTTTTAAACATTTCTGTAACTAACACCAGAAACGTTTTCAGCCTACCTGTCTGAGCAAGGTTGGCGTATTTAAGGACAGGAACTTCGGATCACCCATTAAAAACATATACCTTGACATTTAGACCCAAAGTAGGAGTTTTAACATTTCAACCGCCTTCCTAATACTCTCTGCTGCTTGAGTCTGGGCAAAAACCATGAACAAATCACTTTCCATTCTAAAGTTCCCTGGAAGCCTAATGTGACAAGCCTGCCCTTACTCAGAGAATACCTTGCCATGGCAAGATGCTGCAGCCTGAAATCATGTAATGCCCAGAACCACTCGTCCCTTTGTAACCTTCAAGGCCTGGGACATGTCTAGCAAACCCCAGCACAGCAGTGCCAAATGGCAAGTGACTTTTTGCTTTGTTGTAAGGCATTTTAAATGAAATTACAAAAGCAGAAGAGAAATCTTCTAATAGTTAACAACACAGCACAGAATAATAAACACAGCATAGCAGTTCACCTTTATGGGTGGATGTTAGGCTAGGTCTTGGGATTTCCCAGGGCGAGGGGTATAGTCACATCTCACCTTGGGAAGTGAATTCAGCTCTTCACTATGATGTTGTTGGGATTTCTCAGGATACCCTTTGGTCTGAATATCTCCCCACTATCAGCCCAGAGGCAGGCTCTTCTAACTTGGTCTGGAACACCTGGAAATATCATGCCCAAATCTCTTTCTCTATAACCAAAGCAGACAGACATGTGCATAGAGCACTTTTATCGGACTCGAATTATTCTGAGATACAATCAGTTAGACTATAAAGCTTCCCTATTCACTCACAAAGGAGCAGAGCACAGAGAGACATTGGCAATCAGAGGCAACCAAACAGTACATTGCCTGACTCCTACAAGGCCCATCCCAAGGAGCATCAGCCCACCAAAGACCCAAGTTCACAAGTTCACAGGAGGCAAAATGGTGAGGGGGAACAGAGAGACTCAGGGAAAGGAAAACCTGTCTTAGTAATGTCCCAGGAGATCCTTAGCCATAGTGCCCAGGGGTGAAACCCAGCAAGATAAGTCACTGTCTGAGCACCTTCTGGACTGAGTGGGACCACTGCCAAGGGGTGGGATGTGTTATGGAATACATGGGAAAACTATCTTAGAATTTCCCAGGATTTACTATGGGATGCTTAGGGCAGAAAACAAAGGTGGAGAGGGGAGGCATCTAGGTGATATAGAGTGGAACAACATGATAAAACAGAAAGATAAGCATATTAGAAGGGCTGAATGCATGCAAATAGGGAGCTGGTTGGAACACTTGTATGTCCATATCCCTTGCCTGACAAATGCATTCCCAGATTAAACTCTTTTCTCCTTTCCTGGGTGCAGGCTCTCTGTTTTGTCTGTATGTGTGTGTTATGGGGTGTGAGTGCAGCAACCAGTGTGGGACCTCAGGACCCCACAGGGACCCATATGCCCATGGTAGACAGTGAGTGTGGGTGTGCTGGTGAGTGTGTGAGCACAAGCAGAGATACCTGAGAGTACATGAAGTGGTCTGGGAGCCAGGCATGTGTGTGTCTGTCTCTAAGGTGAGACCACAGGAGGAACAGGCTATTGGTGGGACCAGGAGAGTCGCACCAACTGCTAGAGAGTTGGTGTGTTCTGGGAGTCTCTAGGAGAGAGACACACTTGTGTTTATGTCCCTGTAAGAGTGGGTGGTAACGCCTGTGGGCCTAGGAGAATCCCAGCCATCTTAGGGTGGAGGATGAGTGAGGTGGTCTGTGCAACTACAGAGGGGCTGTGACCTCAGAGGATCATATGTCCGGGTGCCATCAACTGGGATTAGAGAGGCAAGCTATGGGGCAGAATCACAAAACAGTGGATACTGAAGGGCACTCCTTGAAGACTGTCAAGACCAACCTGCTCAGAGCAAGACCATCTAAAACACATTGCTCAGAACTTTCCACTTGGGTTTTTAAATGTCTCCAAGGATGGAGACCCTACAACCTGTGCCAAGTGCTCAGTCACTCTTGCAGTAAGGTCTTTTCTTACATTTAAAAACAATCTCCTGTGTTTCAGTGTGAGCCCACTGCCTCTTGTCCTGTCACTGAACCCCACTGAAAAGAGCCTGGCCGCATCCTCTTTGCACCCTCCTTTCAGGTATATACACAGATGAGAGACAGCCTTTTGAGCCTTCTCTCCTCCTGGCTGGACAGTCCTAGCTCTCTCAACCTGTCCTCATATGGAACAAGTTTCAGTCCCTTGGTCATCTTTATGACCTCCTCTGGACTTTCTCCTGTAGGTCCTTATCTCTGTTTTATTCATGAGTCCAAAACTGAACATAGCACTTCAGGTGAAGCCTCACCAGTGCTGAGCAGAGGGAAGGGATCATCACTCTGCACCTGTTGGCAACACTCCTCCTAATGCAGCCCGAGATACTACTCAACACCTTTGAGACAAATGCATGTTGCTGGCTCAGGGCCTCAGGTCCTTTGCTGCAGAGCATCTTTCCAGCTGGGCAGGTCCCGGGATGCACTGCTGCCTGGGGTTTTTCTTCTCCACAAACAGGACTTTGCACTTCTCCTTGTGAACTTCATGAGATTTTTGTCAACTATTTCTTCAGCTTTTCAAGGTCCCTTTGGCCTATCAGACACTCCTACCAGTTTGATGTCATCTGCAAATTTGCTTGGAGTGCACTCTGTCCCATCATCCAGATCATTATGATGTATAACAGGGTCAGACCCAGTACTGATTCCTGGGATACACTACTGGTTACTGGTCTTCAACATAACTTCATACCATGGAATACCATCCTTATGAGCCCAGATATTCAGTTGGTTTTCAATCTACCTCAGTGTCTGCACATCCAGTTCATACCTCATCAGCATTTCTATGAAGACAGTATCAAAAGACTTACTGAAGCCTATGGAGACAATACTTGCTGCTTTCCATTCAGTTACCAAACCAGTCATTTCATTATTTATCAGGTTGGTGAATCCATGCTAACTACTCCAAATCACTTGCTTGTCCTACATGCACTTGAAAATTGTTTCCAGGATCCTCCCATCATCCTCACAGAGATCGAGGTGAGGCTGACCAGCTTATAGTTCCTTGGGTCCTCCTTTTTGCCCTTCTTGAAGATGAGTGACATTTGCTTTCCTTCAGTCTTCAGGCACTTCTCCCAGTGACATTGTCATTCAATAATAATCAGGAATGTCCTTACAATGACATCTGCCAGCTTCCTCAGTACTCATGGGTATACCCTAGCAGGCCCCATGAATTTATGTAAGTCTGGATGACTTAAGTATTCTCTAACCTGATCTTCTTCTACCAGAAGTAAGTCTTTTTGCTCCAGACTTTACTACTGGTGTCTGGGTCCCCAGATTTCTGAAGGATGATCTTACTATTAAAAATCTGCATTCAGTACCACTAGGATAGACCATTCTTGAGCTAGAAGGAGGCATTCCTCCTATATCAGTCAACTCTCTTGAACCCCTTTTATCTGCAGGGCCATCTCCCAGAAAATCTCTGAAGAGGCCAAAATTTGCTCTCCTGGAATCTGGGATTATTGTCCAGCTTTTTGACTTGCTCACTCTTCTAAGGATCCTAAAGTCCAATTCTTGTAGTTTTCAGAAAATGCTGCTTCTTCTACTTCTTCTTGATCAGGCAGTGTACAGCAGACACCCACTGCAACACCATCCGTGCTGGTCCACCCACTAACCCTGACCCTATAAGTGCTAAACTGGCTCATCATCCTTTCCTAGGCAGAGCTCCATGTAGTCCCACTGTTCTCTCTTACAACTAGTAAGTCCCTCTCCTTGTCTTCCTAGCCTATCCCTCTAAAGAGCCTATATCACAGAATCACAGAAGCACCTAGGCTGGAAAAGACCTCCGAGATAACAAGTCCAACCTATGACCCTACCCATCCCTTGCAGCACTCCAGGCACATGAGTTTTCCCACCACATCTCTAATCCCATAATTGTAGCCCTGCAATTGCACACAGAGCTCTAAACCCTTCATTTGTTCCCATCCACATGCACAAGTGTACAGGTGCTTCAGGGAGGCCCCCAAGTGCACTGATACTCAGAAAAGGTTAAGAGGTTTGCCCACCATGCTGTCTTGTAGGCATTTCTGTATTTATGTTGCACACTCAGGATGAGGTCATTTCAGTCCTGTCATACCATTTTCAAAGTCTGTCTTAACAATGTCACCTTGCACCCTTTGCTTACCATGCAATCCATCACTTACTGTTTTGAAAGTGCTGATCACCTCACCCTTCTGGTGTTCCTAATTTAAAGATCTTCACACCAAGTTAGACAGCGTGTTGGCTGTGATCCCTCCTTGGTCAGGTGAATCATCCCTTTTCTCAGTTGTTCTTGATCCTCAGCTATGTTCCATTGTCATAAAAGCCAAATCTCTGTTGTAGGTACCAGCTGCAGAACTAGAAGATTCAGAAATGGCTAAATCTGAGCTAGTTCGTGCTTTTAGGGAAACAAGGACCGCCAAGTAACTCCTAATCTTTCTTTAAAACCTGTTGCTAGAAAAGCCCCTCCATCTGTGGATCCTCTCTATATAAGGGAAAATAAATATATGTTCTTTCTTTCCATACTACTGCTGATTCCACTCTTACAATCTTGAAGTGGTTGGCTTAGGCTTATTTTTCTAGATAACAAATTACTTGTGATGTGACTCTACAAAAAATCATTCTATGCAAATACGGGGCAATATGTAGTCTAGGAACATAAGAAATTGAAAATCCTCTCTGATTTCTAGTGATAATAAATATTTGTGACTTTATATAAGAGTTTCTATGTTGATATATCATCCCCTCTTTAGGGCTCATGAATTTTCTAAATAAATTAAACAAGGACATCCTGAAATTCACCAAGTAGGCAAGCAGACATGGCCAGTATCTCATGAATACAACTCAGCATTTAACAGCAATCACATTGTTTTCTTTTCCAGCTATCATTTAAGTGACCTGAAAACCAACAATTTATTTGCATAAATGTTCTAAGTCTCTAGATATCATCTAACCAGGTATTAATGACCTATTTATAATGAGAGTTTATCATATTGCCAGTGGTCCCATACTAGTTTGATGTGATACTGCTCTAAGTTTTTTCTGGGTAACTTGATTAGTTCAATGTCAAAATGTTAGGTGAAAGTGTATCATTGGAGTGATGGCTAAAAATTGCCTCTATTAAATGAATATTGATTATGGATTAATGATGAGCGACAAAACAATTCCCAATATATTTTTTTTAATTTCTGGAGAAAGATTTTAATAAAAAAGGCAGATTTTTCATTTTCTGTGGAGCTCTTCACACACAAACATAGCTAGGAAAGCTTTACAGGCATCTTTGGGAAGAAACTGAAAGGAAGATGACTTTAAAACTTCTGTCAGGAAGGACAAAGTTGAAATGAATCAATCCAGGTGAAGTAATTTCTTTAGACTCCTACTGGAGGGCCAAGTAACTCTTTCAAGAAACATTTGCATTTACAATGTTTACAACACCTTACTTCATACCCATCCTGTAGTGACCCTCAATTCTTCCAGTAATTGTAAAAACATTAGTAATTAAATAGTTAGGACCCATGGAGCAGAGGGAGGCTGTTAGTAATGAGTGGAAGTCTAACACAAAGAGGGGAAAAAAGAGGTAAATACTGCCTTTGGAAGGCAGAGACCATAATAGCAGTACAGTGCAGCAAAAATTACAGGGTGGAGAAGCCCAGTATTGTTGCCTTTAGTATAAGTTGTGTAATGGGAAGAATAACTTCAGCGACTGTTGGGTCCAAAGCAAACCTGAGAACACCGAGACTGTTCACAGCCCCACAACTCACAACCCCAAGTATTTCCAACACCCACAGAAGATATTATAACCAAGTTCACAACTTCTTTCCCCATCTAGGAATTCTCAAAAATGATTTCTGGAATAAATAACCATTTCATTCCATATTTTCATAAATAATTAAAAAACCCTCTGCATTTATGAGTACTAAAGGTCCATAAGGAGTTATGTCTTACCACAGGATCAAAATCACTAACACAATTCTCTGAAAAACTCCAGAAAAATTATGAAATAGGATCACTTGGAAGCGATGACCAGTACCTTAGAGGCAAATGCCTTTTATGAATGAATAAAGAAAAGCAGAATCTTTTTATTGGGTTTTATTGGTGTCAGGAATATTTTAGGAGCTAGGCAGATGGCAGTCAGTATGACAATCTTAAGAAGGTTTAAAATTTTGATGCATACATTTGTGCTATATGTAGAAGTAGGATTTAGTCATCAGTGGAATTTGTAATATACTGGCTTTATTCTTCCCACACTATTTTTGGCCTTCTGCCAAAAAAAGGCAGCATTGTTAGAGGAGTGAGCCTTCTCATTTACCTTTGCTTCTATTGCTTTTGTGTATAAGGAGACCGAAGCGAGCTAGGACTGCTGTCTTCAAGCAAGAACATGGGCTGAAGGCTATTTGAACCCTCAGCTTCAAGTAAAGGCCAAAACTAGACAGAGAAATTGTCTCCACCTCCTCAGGGGAGGAAATGGCAGGATCAAGTTCCACTAATCAGCAGAGTAATGGGATCCCAGAGCAAGGTTCATCTTACCTCCTAAAGCAAACCATAAATGGTTGAATGGTTCTCTAGGCTGCACAGACTATAAGGAGAGCTTAGACACCCAGCACACATAGAAGTGCCCACATTTAGATGTCTTAATTGCAGCTGAACTGCACAGCCAGGTCAGGATCCAGCTGCTTAGGCAGCTCAGGCCTGCCCAAAAGGGCACAAATAATTTTTTCTTAAACCCTTCCTTCAGTGAGATACAGTTATAATCAGCCTTTCATCCTTTTTCCATGCTTAAAAGGAATGAGTCACATCAAATCACCATCTAAGCTTATAGGGCATGATACTCAAAACAGCGTTGTGGCTCACCATACAGCTTATTCACATACCCCATCTTCATTCTGTATTCCCTGGGAAGGCAGCATAGACATTTCTGAGGATTAAAAAAAAAAAAAATTCAATATCTGTGAAAGCCCCTATAAACTCAAAATCAAGTTATATACAGTATTAATTCAATTTTGGCAAAGTCAATAGAATTACATTTTCTTTATAGAGTAAAAGTACTCACCTGCTGTATACATAAATACAGTGAGGATGCCCAGGATAAGTATTATCAAGCTGGTGAGCACTTTCACATAGGATGAAAAATAATTACACTTTGTCATCTACAACTCCTCAACATTATTTCTCCCTCTTCTTTTAAATAATGATGGCAGGAGTCTGCAGATTACATTCAGGAGTGGCACAGGCAACACACATTTGTGGCAGGATTAATATTAGGTATCACTGGAACAGCTTTTCTCTTCCAACGTGTGATACTTGTTCACAAGTTAGAGACACTTATAGGACAGATATGAGCAGTTTAGACCCTTAACTGGCTTTGTTTTAATTTTCCTTAAACAAAGAGTCTGATCTACACCTTTGACTTACAAGAGAATTAACTTGAGTGTAAAATTAAGAAGGGACCAATTCCTTTGATACAGACTCAGAAAAAAACATGTAGAGAAATCATGATTTAGGATCTTACAAGATTTTAATTTTTTCCTGCAGCCTGAAAGATAATTCCACCTTTGAAACCCTTCACAAAGTCATACTTTATAGCCTTGCTTATTAAGAAAGAAATCATTAAAAGTTTATGCTAAAAGGTAAGATGCCAAATAAAAAAGCCCACAAATGTATCTCTGGAAAGTTTTAAAAGGCTGGAGCTTGACTGATGAAACACTGGCAAGGTCACAAAGGCACCTTAACACACATTTCATTTACCATGAAAAAATCAAGTCCCTGAATATCTTTGCCCTGGCACTTAAATAAAATGGGAAGCATTTTAGTCTCCCATGTCTATTTACATGGCCAAGACGAAGGGTCAAAGGATTCCTATCCCTGCTTTACAGACTCACTGGCATTGGGACAAGGAGGGTTTGAGCCCTGCATCCCCACTGGCCAGTACATTCCCCAGTTTCCGGGTTATCACACAGTAAGGAAGAAAAGCACCACCACATCCTCTCTGCACAGACAGGACCTGTACTTCTCTACAAACCCACCCTGAAGCACAGTAATGTTTTATTATGGGTCATTTGAAACAAGCATTACAAAACATCATGTATTTTCCCTTCTTTTGGCCAAAACTATTCGCTCAATTCAATCAGGATGTGAAACTCTGAGCAGCCTCAATGAAGCAGCACTTTTTGGCAAAGAGATTTGTATGAAAAACAATAGCCTTTTATCTCTGCACAATAGTTCTTTCAGCAAAGCCTTACACTGAATCTGAGCTAAAGTTACTCTGTGCCAGAAGAAGCAATACCACACACTATCTTCTCTGCACTCAGCGTGAACCTGCCACTTCAAGAGTAAGTGAAAATAAATGGGCAAAACTAGAGAAGTAAATTTTACACAACATGCAATAACCCAATTCTCAGAAAAGGGTACTGAAGCAAGTACATAGACTTATGTGTGTGTTTCATGTTTGTCTGGTGTTCCTAAACTGAATGTCAGAAACCTTTTTCTTCATTCTGAAATTAAAAGTTGTCAAGCAAAGATAAGCTCCTCATTTGTGAGACCCTCCAGACTGAAGAGTTACAGGTCAGTAATTTTCCCCTCTTCAAGTTTCATTTTACCCCATTACCCACTACCACACAGATACTGACTTCAATTTAGCATACTTTAAAAGAAAAAATCCTTTCCTATCTATGACTTGACACCTTTTTATCTTTATTCTTCATTATTATTTGTCTAAGCTTCTCACATTGATTTGGTGAACTTTCTCCTCTTCGGTCAGTCCAGGCGGCCTTTATATAAGAAAACCAGACATTTACAGCCACAAGAGTTTTAAGAGAACAGTATTTCAAGAATCACAGAATTGCATAAATACTTATAAGTACACAACACCCATAGGAAAAGGTATAGGAAAATCATCTATCTCACTTCTCTTTGAAGGTGCTCTTTTGCAGATTTCTCCTTCCTTCATGGAGAAAACATGCCTGCTTTACATTTTTGCAAGCCTCTTCAGTAATTTTTCTGAACACTTATTTCTGCCCCTTTAGGCATAAAGATTTTGTTCTCTTCTCTAACATCTCCTTCTTGCCCTGTAGCTCTATGGGAGGAAGCTGAAACCAACCCTTTACAATGTAAGTACAAGTCAACTTATGAACATCAGCTTAAGTTTTGGATAGAACTGAAACACTGATCAATCTTTAGCTGTCTCCAAACAGGCTGATTTCTCAATAATTAACACATGTATCATGTAATAACATTTTTATAATGAACATTTAAACAAATTTAATTGGAATATGGGTATTATTCCTGCAAATTCTCCTCCCACACTAACCACACAGTTGAGGAAAGTTCTCTTGGTTCATTTAGTAACAACAATGTGGTGCCAGTCACCAGAGGATGCAGGCACATAAGGGCACCAATAACTCAAAATAAGAACAGAAAGATTGTGGCGAGCTTCCATGGGCATAGGTCCATGTCTTTCTGCCCGAGACATGAGTACCACAAAGTTGGTCGATGAAAAGACATAAATTCTTAAATTAGAAGCCAAGTTGGACATCTACACAATGTTATTTTTTTAAATACTCGCATGGCATAGTTTTTAGATAACCATCTTGCCCACAGAAGGAGCAGTCTGTGGTTACATATACCTCTCCTAGTACTTTTTCATCATGTATTTCATGAGCATGAAGTTCAAAAGGTACAAAGTAGGAAAAAAAAAGAGAGAAAAAAATGCAGTGAATTTAACATTAGCTTTTCATTTAACTTCACTACAAGTGGCTGCATTATCTTCATAATCACTGAAAGTGAAATCTGTAATATATATGTAGAATAAATTAAAGTTTGAAGCAAACAAAATAAAGGCAGAATTAACTATTCATAGCAACACAATCTTCAAGTCATAATACACTTCAGTGAAAGAGTCTTGCTGACGCCAGTCTGAATAGTCCAGCAGAACACAAGACAGACTGAATACAATAGAAATGTTGAGATTCGATTTGTAATATATAATTATTCCATATTTTACTGTATTATAAGTTTAAATTATCCACATCAGAGGTTTTTAGTATTTCAAGTCTGTGTAATAGAATAGAAAATTTCACTTCCATTTTGACAGGAAAGGAGGAAGATAATGAATATGTACTGCAAAAGAAGATTAAAGAAAAATATACCAATTCTGTGACTGACCAATTTCAATATATTTACAAGTAGTTCAACATTTTAATCAAGAAAGCTTTTTATAATATAAAGTGGAAATGGGATTGCAAAATGACTATAACTAGAAAAAAACTAATAGCAGGGGAATGCCATATGCTGACACATCGAAGGGCTCACATAAGACACTGCCTGCACCAAGAAGGACACACTGAACCCACAGCAGGGGACACTTCCCAGATGCAGAGCTAATATTAATGGAACACAGACATTAATAGGGCAAAATTTTAAAAGCATTTTGTCTCAACAGAAGCCCTTTGGAGCTGCCCCTTTGGAGGTGTCTGTGGTCCAGAACCATAGGCATGAGCTGCACACCTCCACCCAATAACCACCAAGAAGGGAAGGGGAAAGCCCATTCCCCATTTCAGCAGTACCGTAATTCTCAAAGGCAGCATCAGAACAAGTCTGTGTCAACTGTTTCCATTAACTCTGTCCCGTGTAGCATTTTAAAAATTACATATACTATGGAAGTAGAGGCATTGTAGTGCACCACTATCTCAGGGTTCTCTTATGCTTCAGTACAGAATTCGGTTGTGGTATAGGAGCACATACCCTGATGCTCAACATGAAGCATGCGAAGGGAGAACCACACTGTTATTTGAGCTAGGACCAATGCCAGCTACACTATAGCATTGGAGATCTGCCCAGTCTACCTGTAATCCAGCTGTTTTGAATAAAGTTCTTCAGCAGCATCAGCAGCACAAGCTGACTGGGTTTTCTGGTTGTTTGGTTTTTATTTGTTGGTTTTTGGGGTTTTTTTTTAATTTTTGAGGGTTTCCAAGACCTGACTGGACAAAATCTTGAAAAAAACAGGTCTCAACTCAGAGTTGTCCCTGCTCTGAGAAGAAAGATGAACTAAAGACTTGCCAAGGTCCCTTGCAGCCAGAATGCATTTAATCACATACCTAGCCCACATCAAAGCCTGTGCTGCTTTAGCTCATCCTACCATCAGTGCTCAAGTGGAGATGATGATGTGGTCAAGGTCAGGTTTGTTCCTCTGCCACAGTCGGAGCCTATGAGCTCTGAAAGATTAAAAGACCAGCCTGCTCAGTCTTTCTCTAGGCCAGTGGGGAAATTTTTAGAAGAACCAACAGGATCTAGATACTTAAGCATCCTTGGACAAAATCAGGACCCATAGCCTAGGAAGAACTTCTTTTCTCTGCTCAGCACAGGTACAGGTTTTCTGCTCCTCACTACTAAGACCAGAAGGTGGCTCCAAATCCCAGTTCCAACTCAGAATAAAACCTCCCAGTAGTTTTCAACACCAGTTGTTGGGCTGCAGCTATCCTTGATTGATGATATCTGCAGTAAGTAATTCAGGTCTCCTTTTTGGGAAAATGACAGCTATGGTGACAGAAACCACCACATGAAACCACAGACCTGCCAAATGCTGAGGACTAACAAAATAAATTCCCACTGGAAATGGACAATGAACATGCAGGAGGCTGTTTCCAGCCAGATAAAGTCTCTGGAAACCTGTGAAGTATCTGGAAAGTGTACTTGGTTTGGCTGAAATCTATGGATTTGTGACAAAAGCACTGCTAATGCACTGTTACTGAGCTGGGCTTGCCCAGCATTAGGGCCTTTTCTGCCTCTCACACCACCAGACCAGCACAGGGGCTGGGGGTGCACATGGAACTGGGAGCAGACACAGCTGGAACAGCTCACCCCAACTGACCAAAGGGATCCCCCACGCCATATGGTGTCATCCTTGGCACATAAAGCCAGGGAAGAAACAGAGAGGGGTGGAGGGCTGTAGGGATAGACATCTTCGGAGAGATGGCATTTGCCTTCTGAAGTCACCATTAGGGGCTGTGCTGCCCAGCTTTCCTGGGGATGCCTGAACACCTGCTGGCCCCTGGGAAGTGATGAATGAATGCCATGTTCTGCTTTCATAGAATCATAGAGTCATAGAATTGATTGGGTTGGAAAAGACCTCTGAGATCATCGAGTCCAACCCTTGGTCCAACTCCAGTCCATTTACTAGATCATGGCACTCAGTGCCACAGCCAATCTGCATTTAAAAATCTCCAGGGATGATGAATCCACCACCTCTCTGGGCAGCCCATTCCAATGCCTGATTAGTACTCTGGAAAGAATTTTTTTCTGATATCCAACTTAAATTTCCCCTGGCAGAGCTTAAGCCCGTGCCCCCTATTGCTGACTGCCTGAGAGAAGAGACCAACCCCCACCTGGCTAGAACTTCCCTTCAGGTAGTTACAGACAGTGATGAGGTCACCTCTAAGCCTCCTCTTCTCCAGGCTAAACAACCCCAGCTCCCTCAGCCTCTCCCCATAAAACTTATGCTCCAGTCCTTATGCTCCAGGTTGTTGTGGCCAAAGTGCAGGACCCGGCTTTGCTGGCTTTTGCTTTATCTGTTAAACTGTCTTTATCTCAATCCACGAGTTTTATGGCTTTTACCCTTCCGATTCTCTCCCCGTGCCAGCGAGGCACAGTGAGCGAGTGGCTGCGCGGGGCTGCCCTGTCGGCGGGGGTTGAACCACGAGAAGGCAGAGAGCGATGACAAGGAAAAGGTTGTTGTGGTTCAACTCCAGCCAGCAGCCGAGAGAAAGGGTTGTTTGGGAGGATTTTAGGCAAGGTCTTGTTTAAAACCTTCTTTTTCCCTGCTTGCCGCTGCGTTCAGCGCATATGCCGCTCGCAGGGACCCGCAGAGCCCCCGCTGCCCGGTCCGGCCGGCAGGAAAAGCCGCTCCTCCGCCGATGCGGCCACGGCACATCTGCCTGTGCCGGAGGGGAAAAAAAAATACGCGGTGCAAGACCCACGGCACAGGACAGGCTGTCCTCAGCTTTCAAGGAACGGTAAAAACACACATGTAGGAAATCGCAGTGAGAGAAGCAGAGGGTGCCGTTTCCTTAGCCCAGAGTGTTGAAGCCACTGGTGTGGCATAGCCGGTGGGATTTTACCAGATTTGCAGGAAGATGGTGCATGGGAAGGGATCTTTCTGGAATTCAGAGTTTCTTAGTGCCACCTGCTTTTAATTTGAAGGCACCAGTACGGACTTGCTACACATGATGCTGCTTTGCTGCTCCTGACCGATGTTGAGATTCCTCCAAGTACTTACAGCCCTCAAGTCAAGCACACAAAACCCTGTTAACAGCAGCTCCTTCTCCATCCCTTGGGGACTTATCCTGAATTCCCAAAATGCTTCTTTGTTCTACTTGTACTCTGTAAGCTGTCCTTAATTTACTCCTTCTTGCTGGCCTTTTTCTCTTCCCACCACTGCTCCTATGTGTCAATGCTCCCAAATGTTTTGTAGAGAGGAAAGACCTCATTGCAGTTACAACTTTCTCATGAGAGGAAGAGGAGGGGCAGGGACTGATCTCTTCTCTATGATGACCAGTGACATGACCCAAGGGAGTGGCCTGAAGTTGTGTCACAGGAGGTTTAGGTTGGATATTGGAGAAAGGTTCTCCACCCAGAGGGTGGGTGGGCACTGGAACAGGCTCCCCAGAGAAGTGGTCACAGCACCAAGCCTAACAGAGTTCAAGAAGCATTGGGACAATATTCTCAGGCACATGGTGTGACTGTCAGGGATGGTCCTGCACAGGGCCAGGAGTTGGACTCTGTGATCCTTGTGGGTCCATCTTGGCATATTCTGTGATTCTGAGAAACTAAGTAATTCCTACACTGGTGAAGGAACAGCCATGCTTAGAGTCACCTCTTCACTGCAGGCATTTACAGAGCCATAGGTTGCACTTCAGAGGATAGAGGTATCCAAGAGCAGGTATCCAGGTAGCAGAGTGCATTATCCAGGAGTTCTGTTTAGAGAGTTCATCCACGTTCAGTGCTTCCAGGCATCAGAACAAAACACACAATTCGTTGTCTACTACAGGCACAAACAACATGATGTCAGGGTAAATATAAATGAGAGAAGAGAGGCTAGCAGACCTCCAGCTCCCCCAGCCTGTACTCCTGTATCATGATTTTTGTTAGCATTGTGCTAGTTCCAAACGTAATACAGTATTTATGACATGATCCTCTGGATTTGGTTTTCTTTTTCTACAAATCTGTGTATACTGAGAATGCATTATATAGTATTATTCATCAAACCACACAATCTCCTTAAAATACAATGTCCAAAATAGTGCACAAAGATAATTTTTTGTGAACCTTACCTGCCCATAATGTTTCAAAATCCAGTAAATTGCACCAGACTTAAGAACTCTGTCTTTGCCCAAACTCTTGCCCGTTCTGTTTTTCTGATGAGTACAGGACTGAACTGCAACATTACATGTTTGAATCCTGTTTATTGCTTTACCACAGTTTGAAGTAGTGGCATGACTCATTTACAATATGTACAATTTTGTGGTGAAGTACTAAAATATTGACTGTTTACATTTCAGAATTCTCTCTCATCCAGTGTGCTTTTTTCTGGCTCTGAAGACAGGTTGTGGCTTCCCCTGTGGCCTCACATAACCAAAGTAGATCATTTGCTCTTCCTACTCTAAGCATGTAAATCCAAAGTAAGTATTTTCACCCAAAACAGTTTGCTTTCCATACCACAACTTATGAAGTAACATTGTGTCCTCTTTATCACTATTCAAAGGCAAATACTCTGAAATAACTTATTTTGAGTAATTTCTGAAACTTGGCAGGAAATGAAGTTCATGGCATTGTCAGTCACTGTGTTTCAGGTACATTTCCCTTGGCTTCACTGCCTTATATTTGGAAAAGGAAATGCTTACCTTTCTGACAATATCAGCTACAGCAAATGTCTAGGTTCAGCCTACCAACTTCTATCCCTCAAGTATTCCCTTTTTGCAGTTTTCATCTGTATAGGTAGCGCTTCCAGAGACCAATCCTCACAAAACAGGGACTGAGTAATACAGGAGGATTTTTAAGTTTTGTTTTACACAACTTTTCATTTTTGTCTCAGCCTAATGTGAACAGTCATGTTGGGTTTGTATCCATTAAATCAAATTAATTTAAAATATTTTTCTTTAAACAACTGTAGCAACACATACAAACAATGTCCTGCAGTTACTGCTCCAGGACAGCATCTAAGCAGCCAGTGGCAGTGTTTGGATCAGACCACAGGCTTTGATGGGGAGATGAAAAAGAGCCAGGTTCTCAAAGAGCAGATCTGATCAGGGCTGCCTGAGGAATGCCCCTTGCAGAGCCATGGAGCTGAAAAAGAGAGATTGCCCAGGACCCCATCAGCTAGCACAAAACACATGAACTCTGCAGCCAAGAGCCAGTAATCAGCAGGGGAAAGGATTTGATGGAAGTGATAGACCCTGAGCCATGAGCAGGAAGGAAAATGCACCAAAGAAACAAGAGGGTGCATCTGTGACAAGCTCACAGAGCTGGGTTTTAGTGCACAAGTTTAGTTTTGCTCTAGTCACCTTTGCTCAAGTTGCAGATGGTATCTGTAAGTCAGTGGATTTCACTCAATCAGTATTTCTCAGTGTTTTGTCTCAGTGTTTTATACATATATATTTTTCTTCAAATATCCATAGTACTACTTCCCACTGACTAGGGGGAAAGAAGTCCAACAACAACATCCCAAAATTGTTAGGCAGCTGTTCTTAAAATAGAACTTGGCAACTAAACAACAACGCATTACCAGCTTTATAAAGGGGTTTGAGACAAAACTGCAAACATCCACATAACCTTCTGGCTGCCCACAAGCACAGCCTCCAGCAGCTGGCAGGCTTCAGCTGTGCTGAGCAGCAGCCACTGCTGCAAAGGCATCCACATCCCAGTGCTCCATAACATCATAGAAAGGTTTGGCTTGGAAGGGACCTTAAAGATCATACAGTTTCATCCCCCCGCCATGGGCAGGGACACCTTTCACTACACAAGGTTGCTCAAAGCCCCATCTAACCTGGCACTGAACACTTCCAGGGATGGGACATTCACAGCTTCCCTGGGCAACCTGTGCCAGTGATCATAGCAGCATCTGATGTAGCCCAGCTCCATCACATTACTTACAGTTATTTATAATCTGACAATAATTATATGTTTCATTAGACGTCTGTACACACTGTTTTTACTTAACTTCCCCAAGGGACCTACAAAAACTGAAAAAGCACGTGGCCTGCTCCTCTGCTTCCCATACTCCAAACCTGAACAGTATCTGAACCTCCTGAGGTGTGGACTTCAAGCATATTTGACAAAAGGACAGAGTTCTTGAATTTCCCATCCCCAAACCTCTCTAAAGTATTCTCCTTAAATCAATATAAAAACAAATTCTACATTATTAAGCCTGATGATGGAGCACTTCCAAATGCTGCAAGACATAGTCAAGGGCAAAAGGAAGAACAGCCTCACAGCAGCACGTTTTTACTTAGGAACCAAGTAATAGCTTACTGAGTAGTTTAATATATGAATGTGCACAGTTGTTGCCTGCACGATGCATGAGTTCGCAAAGTAATCTACATCTCCACTTTCTAATCTTACTGGGAAAGCTTCCCTATGGACAGTTTTTCGATCTCACCTGAACACAGGTAGTGAGTTCACAGTTAATGATGATGCATGACTTAGAGGGGAAGGCTAAGCCTGGAAGCTGGAAAGAAGCTGTGAGGACTCAGACTAATAGAAAATGCTTCTTTGTGGTACAAGTCTGCTGTCTTTGCAATGGTACGAAGAAGAGTTTCTGCAAAGCCATTGGTTCAGTTGGAAATGAAGCAGAAAAAAGGCACAAGGGATTCCAACATGGCTGAGAAAACCAAAGCATTCAGTGCAGCCCAGATCAGTAGCTTCAAGTTTAGGGGAAGAAGCTTTAGCAGCTGCTCAGGACCTGCATTCCATCCTTCTTTCCCCACAGTGTGGGCTGATTCTCAGTGAGGTCACACAGTGTTCCATATAGCATCATAATTGTCAGCAGATGGACTTGAGAGGCATAATATAGAGGAGAAACAGAGCAGAAAACAGCACAATGAGGAGCTTATGCCCTTTGGATGAAAAACACCCCAGAATTTCCAGCTCATTGTCACAGCCTTTGAGAGGTAAGCAGGACTGAAAACACTGCAGACAACATCAAGCTGGGTGGGAGTGTCGACCCACTGGAAGGTAGGAAGGCTCTGCAGAGGAATCTGGATAGGCTGGATTGATGGGCTGTTAATGTTACGAGGTTCAACAAGGCCAAGTGCCAGGTCCTGCATTTGGGTCACAACAGCCCAATGCAGTGCTACAGGCTTGGGACAGAGTGTCTGGGAAGCTGCTTTGCAGAAAAGGTCTGGAGGATGCTGGTCAATAGTTGGCTGACCAGGAGCCAGCAGTGTGCCCAGGTGACCAAGAAAGCCAATGCCATCTTGGCTTGTATCAGCAATAGTGTGGCCAGCAGGACCAGGGCAGTGGCTGTATCCCTGTACTCTGCACTGGTGAGGCTGCACCTAGGCTGAACCTGTGCTCAGTTTTGGGACCCTCACTACAAGAAACACATTGAGGCACTGGGGCATGTCCAGAGAAGGGCAACAGCGCTGGTGAAAGGTCTAGACATATGAGAAGCAGCTGAGGGAGCTGGAGAAAAGGAGGCTCAGGGGGGACCTGATTAAGTAAAAATGGTCAGTGAAACAGCCAGCAGATACATGGAACCAGGTCTGGATGCCAAGGCAGAAGTCCTGCTGAAGATCTGATGGCAGGGGAAATTTCTTGAACCTGTATTTTCAAATGAATCATAGAATCGATTGGGTTGGAAACGACCTCCGAGATCATCAAGTCCAACCCTTGGCCCAACTCCAGTCCCTTTACTAGATCATGGCACTCAGTGCCACGGCCAGTATCAGTTTAAAAACCTTTAGGGATGGTGAATCCACCACCTCTCTGGGCAGCCCATTCCAATGCCTGATTATGCTCTCTGTAAAGAATTTTTTCTGATATCCAACTTAAATTTCCCCTGGCAGAGCTTGAGCCCGTGCTCCCTTGTCCTATTGCTGAGTGCCTGGGAGAAGAGACCAACCCCTGCCTGGCTAGAACTTCCCTTCAGGTAAATGCTTAGCTTCAAGTTCAAGGTAGTCACTGTGCTCTCTCAATGCATGGCTCTTTTCCTTTCCCAGCACTGTTAACAGTCCTGTAACATAAATTCTCAGTAGAAATCTCACTAGATAAAGCAGACAGTGATGAGAGTGATGGAGGACCATGCATTGCATGATCCCAGTGTTTTCTCACCTCAGTCTGAGAATGGAGATTTCAAGTGGGAACCAGTAAAACCAGTCTTGTAGCACTGGATTTTTTCAGTTCCTCTAAAATTCTGCCTGCTGTAGATTAAAGCCAGAAATTAAACAAGCTAGTGATCACAGCCCAATTCCCTTGCTTAGTTTTGCCTCATAATAAATTTAATCCTGTTTTATCTCCACACTGCATTGTGCTGAAAGAGCCCTTGTGATGCAGAATGTACAAACACTATGGTAAGTCACACGTGCCATATGGAAGTGCTAAAAAAATCCCATACAAATCCCACGCACGCAGCTAGGTCAGATACTACATGAACACTTGCAACTGTTACTGTCTACTTTTGTTGTACAGGGCAAAAGGTTAATAGACTGTATTTCCTGAAGCTTGAAAAGCAGCTCCAGAATATACAAAAAACTACCTCCAGATGGTTTTAAAAGAATACAAAAGTATAAATATTAACAAATTCAGGGAAACTGAGTAGTTTCTGACAAAGCAGAAGCTAACACAGTCCCCTGCTGGAAAAATACTGTAAAAACATGCTATTTCTGTATCATTTGTTTATGTCTACAGCAAACACACAGCTATCACAGGCTGCTTGACTGGCAAAAGACAGCCAGCAAAGCCTGAGTGATACGCTGGCTAAGAAAAAAATAAACTGGGGAATCTCACTAGACCTACCTATGACATCAGAATAGACATTAGGAACAGGTTTGTCCTGGTTTCAGCTGGGACAGAGTTAATTTTCTTCTTAGTAGCTGGTACAGTGCTGTGTTTTGGATTCAGTATGAAAACAATGCTTGTAACACACTGATGTTCTGATTTTTGGTAAGTAGTGCTTATCCTGTGACTTTTGACTCACATTCTGCCAGTGAGCAGATGCACAAGAAGCTGTGAGGAAGCATGGCCAGGACAGGTGACCCAAGCTGGCCAAAGGGATATTCCATACCACAGAATGTCATGCCCAGGATATAAACTGGATGAGTTGCTTGGAAGGGGGCAATTGCTGCTTGGGGACAGGCTGGGCATCTGTCAGTGGTGAGCAACTGTGTTGTGCATCACTTTTCTGTCTCGGATACTGTTACTCTCTCTCCCTTTCCTTACAGTTACTATTATGAATATTAATATTATTGCTATATTTAGGATCACTATAGTTATTAAAATACTTTCTGTTATTAAATTCTTATCTTAGTCCATAAGGCCTACATTTTCTTTCCCGTTCTCCCCAGCCCAGAGGGGTGGTGGTGGGGAGTGAGTAAGCATCTGCATGGTACTTAGTTGCCAGCTGGGGTTAAACCACAAGGTTCTTCACCAAGAGGGTGGGTGGTCAACCACTGGAACAGGTTCCCCACAGCATCAACCCTGTCAGAGTTCAAGGAGCATGTGGACAACGCTCTTAGTCATATAGTTTAATTTTAGGTAGTCCTCCAAGCAGAGTTGGACTCAGTACTTATGGGTCTCTTCCAACTCAAGATATTCTATGCCTCTGACATCCCAAGTGTCTCCTAGGGCGTGCCACACATCTGGGACAGTTGCATGGCAGTAGGTAAAAGCTTTCTCAGTGTCAGTATCCTCTGCCTTTTAGATGTTAGCCTAAAATCAGACTCACTGCTTACCCAGAGGACAAACAACACACAGCAAAACATGCCTAGGTCCTTACTTGCCCAGGCTGTTTAGCACTGCCATGTTAACTGGAAAGCCAGCAGATGTGCCTGCAGGTGTGCATGGCACAACCAAATGGGGGATAGGACAGATCCAGCGCCACCCAAGACAGTTCTTGAGGAAAAAACAAGAAGTGAGCTCTGCCAAGCACAAAGGATAGCCTGAGCATGTTCAACAGAGAAAGGGAATGGTATCAGTGAGAATGGTGAGGAACTAGTGGGAGCACCTGAGCAAATTTTGGACTGTGAAGACCTTCACTAAGTAACTGGCACCACAGTTGTAACTGTTCACAGTAACTCACTGAACTGTAGCTTTTACTTCCTCCAAAGGACACAAGAATTAGATTTGGGCCTGGACAGTGGCTTTAAGGCAGCCACTCAAATTAATGGAGAGATGCAGAGGTTAATTTAGTTCTGAATCCAGGCTCAGCTCCCCTTCCAAGATAATATTTGATTCACATGAATTAAAGAGAAAGCTCAAGTGCAGAGCACACAAGGTGAAATATGGCAAGCCTACAATCCTTTTCCAGATCATGAAGCATGCCTTGCAGAGCAAATTCATCTCAAACTTTGTCTCAGCATTTCTCCAAGGTGCACACTCTGCATTTCTATGACCCTTCACCATCAGCACTGTGGGACTCAGGGAGTACAGATACACACACACACATTTCAACCACCCCCAACGCTGACTGTTTAAGGCCTCTCACTCCTATAATCAACAGTGTCACATGCTACTTCCTTTCCCTTCTCATGACCTATCACAAGCAAGCAAAGGTTACTGACTGCAAGTGAGTAACAGCACGCTCTGCACCTGAATTTATTAGCTGGGTACACATAAGAGCTATAACAGGATGTAAATTAGATATCCCCTGGAAAAGCAGGACACAGCTAAGCCCCTTAGACAAAATGAAAGTGCCTTGAGGAAAATGTATTTTAGAGTGCAGCAGTGAGGAAAAATTGCAAGAAACAGTCCTGTGAACACTGAGGTTGGAGAAGGAGGGGAACAAAGTGCTGCAGGTGCTGGAGAAGGCTCCTCTACAGCCCGCAGGAAAGACCATGGTGAAGCAGGATTTCCCCTGCAGCCCATGGAGGAATCCATGCTGCAGCAGTAGATGCACTGAAGAAACCTGCAGTCTATACTGAGACCACACTGGAGCAGGCCCCTGACAAGAACTGTAGCCCAGGCTGAACCCACACAAACAGATTTATCCTTGAAGGACTGCAAGCCATGGAGAGAGCTAACACCAGAGCAGGGAAAATCATGAAGAGGGAACAATTAAGGAAGTGTTACGGACAGACCACAACCCACACTGCCAACTGTGCTGCTGGGTAGAAGAGGGCAAGAGAGGAGAATCAGAAATGAAGGAGTAAAGCTCAGCCTGGGAAGGAGGAGTCGGTAGAGGAAAGGTGGCTTAGTTTTTCTATTTGTTCCTTACCATCCAACTCTTTTTAAATGGTAAGAAATTAGAGTCTTTTATCTCAATGCACAAGCTTTTCCATCTTATTTCCTCGCCCATCTCCTTCTGAGCGAAATAAGAGAGCAGCTAAGTGAGGGTCTGGCAGCTAGCCATGGTCAACCCACCACAACAAAATACAAAAAGAAAAACCTCAAAATACTTCTGGTGACAAGTAAATGATGAGTTCAATTTATGAAAAATATCTGTCTTTACAGTGATGAACATGAAGAGAGATTGGAAAATGAGGCTTCTGGTAATAAACCACTGCACCAAGTCCTCTGTTCTTCCAAAGTACATCTCCTTGCTAAACTAAACTGGAATAAATGTATCATTTCACACATCTAAGCTCAGCTACTAACCCATTCAAATTCCTTGTCCACAGACTGCAACAGTCTTTTCAAACAAATTACCATCTCCACTTTTCTTAAGCCATCTCATCATTCAGCATAAAGCAATACCAGTGATGTTCCTACCATAAAAATCATCCCATTCCCCTATTTCAGTACCAACCACAAAGCTCCTACAAGGTACACTTATCACAAATTTCAAGTCTTTTCAGATAAATGATGCATGTAGAAAGTATTTTACATAGTTTCTATTGTTTCTTGCTTTCATTATCTTCCATCTTCAATGTCCTCCATTTCTTGCATTACCTGAGCATGTCAGGTTGCCAAAGAAAGTGTAAATTCCTCAGTGTAAGAGTTAAGATCATCCTCCTCAGCTCTCTAAACATGCCTGTTTTGTTTTTCAGGCATCAATTTACTATTATAAAAGGCCATGAAAAAGGTCAATATAGTATAGCAAGTATTGCAGAGATTATTATTTATATGAAAGAAAAAAATTAAAGCAATTTACCTTCTTAATCTCATAGCCCACAAATTAGATGAAATGTAACACTTCAAAGGGTAGGGGAAAAAAAAATCATGGTTTAATTACAACAATGTAGCATAAACGCCTTAGTAGTCGATACCGGGATATTATTGTGACATCTAAACTAGAGTTCTCCACAGACATCATAAACAGACAGTCTACATTCCCTAAATGATCAGCATTAAGAAGGTTTATACAAAAGCAGTCAGTTGTTCAATCTTTAAGATGTCATGACATGGTGAGACAAACACATATACATCAGTAAGTACAGCAAAATGTTATGCTACATTTTGGACAGTTCAGAACTGAAAGTGCTTCACATCTATAGGATAAGAAATGGCTTCATCTCCTCATCCCTAAATGATGAGAGCAAACAAATAACCTTTAATAGGTTAAATAAACAGTGTCCCATTTATCCATGCTTATATAAAGTTTCCAACAATTCAGAAGGTCCATGGTGACATTTACAATTTATATACAGTGTAAAAAATTGTCAATGAAAAAAGTTCAGATATTCCTTGGTTCCCAAAAGCCTGAAGCTGCTCTCTGCACTAGAGGAAAAAAAGCTATCTACAATGTTAGGATGGTTTTTCCCCTCACCCCTTTTTTTTTGTGTGTGTGCGCGTGTGTGTGTGTGTTTTTGTAAAAATTAAGTCACTCCAATCCACCTTGAATAAAATCAGTCCCTACATCCTGGTGATATTTAAAAACTGCTTAATCCCAGGGTTTAAGGCATTTCATTAGATGTCAGTATAGGGGTACTGTCAGAAATCATAATAATCACAGGCACTAAGAGTCAGCAGATTTACATAGCAAAACCACTCTTCACAATACAAGGTAAAACAAACTGTCAGGAGGGAAGATGTTCCTGAGTTCAAATTTGCTAAATACCGCTAAGGTTGATGTTTTCCTTTAATACGCCTTCCTCCGGAATGTCCTTTCTCACATGCTCAATGGAAAATTAAAATTCACTCTGTAAATTTGCCTGAATGTCAGAAAGTATGTTAGCAAAATCCTAATTATATCAGCATTCCCAAACCTAAATTTGGCCAAGATACCGTGAATTTGCATGGCCTGGTATCATTTAGTTTTCAGCAAGAGTATTTTCTCAATGTGAAGATAAATATAAATGCCTGTCCACATTTCTGTGCAACTGCAAACATCAAGAAAAGATTTTGGTATCAAGAATTAACATGAGTTTAAAATTCTGTGAATATACATAACTCTGATAATGCAGACATTTTTCATGTTCTTCTCCTTCAGAATTAAAGGAAAACATTTTTAAATTGCAGGAACACAAAATACCTACAAATATATTCAGCTTTTTAAAACAGACAACTTGTCTATTCAGATTATCAAGAATCCATTCCCACAGAATTGTTTCTCAAATATGTAATCATTGACATAATTTCATATTTTAAAAAAAGCTGTTCTTGGCTGAAAAAAGTGGTAGCTTTAAAAATAGATTTTTCATTAGATTCAAAATGTGCATGACAATTCTTACAATCCTTATCACCCTTGTTTCAGCTCACTAAAGTTCATATAAACATTTGCTCAAGTCTGAGAGCTGCATTTAACAGGAGTTAAAGGGCACTAGAAAATCAGGATTGCAAAAGATGCGACTCAAGTCTGTGCTGTACCTGCACTTCTGACTGTCAGCTGAAGAGAAACCCCTCAGAAAACTACACCACCTGGTGCTGAATCCAAAACTTAATGAAATCCATGAAAAAAAATGAGCTTTAATGGGATTAGTATTTTAAGTGCTCCATTTGAAGCTCACTGTTTGCAGTGATGTAGCATCTCCTATTTCAAATACAAGAAACTGCAGCAATTTTACCTATCAGATTAGGGAATTAATGTTCCTTTATGTATTTTCAAATCTGTCAGCAGTCCAGAGTAAGAATTACAGTACGATTTTAACAAAAAAAAAAATCTTACTTCCGTATTTCTTTCCATTCAAATCCTAGTAGGACAGAAACCAGCAATATGCTGAGAAAACAGGGTGGGAAAGGAATGAGTGCTTCCACAATTTGGGAACTCCAAACAGAGTCCTGTAGTGGTATTGAAAACGAAGCTCTGAATGAAGCTTGGCCTAGCCCATGTGTCTTATGAACAAAGGTTAACTAAAATTTAATTGCTGATGACCATAAAATATAAATAGCAACAATTTATTCACAAAATTCTGGATTAGATTGGTTTTTTTCTTTAACAAACAGTATGATCCATTAAATTATCAGCCAGCTGTATGTTTAAGCACAACAATATAAAATGTAGTACACAAACACCTAAAAATCACAGTCATAAAAAGCAGGCAAGTACATCAGTCTTTTGGTGGCCAAAGCACAACGGATTAGTCGGCCAAACAAGGGTATGTGAATGTAAATTGTGGGCATTAGTTTTGTTAAAATTGTTTCTACTGTCAATAAACAATTTTCTGTATTTTAATACTGTTCTTAAGGAATTGTAAACTGTTTAAAATGTATGCACAGACAAGTAACAGTGAAGGATTTAAATATAGTGGTCAATAGGAAAAACGGGTTTAAATGTGCACGTATGAGTGGGTAATTTGGAACTAAATCCTACCTTTCTTAGGTAAGAGTACTGCCATCATTTCTAACACTTGTGACCTTAACAACAGGAGAAAAAAAAACAAAGCAAGTATCTCAGCCCTGATACATCAATCACATATGCATTCAAAATTACAGCTATTTACATGAAAATATATATTTAATTAAAAAGCCACTGAAAAACATGGACTTTTAGTCAGGTGCTGCACTTTTCTGCAAAATGAGGTAATTTAGATGCAAACAAATTAAGTTTAGTAGAGTTCAGGATCCACAGTCTCCACACTTAAAGTACAGATTGCTTCAGTAAATGGCTTGACTGTTTCTGTATGCTCAGAGGAAGAAATCACTAGCCAGTTAAATCCTGTTTTGTAGTGCTCTTGATGCAACACTGACTAATGTCAGAAGGCTTTCCAGCTTAGTTTTACAACTGGTCTTTCAATAGAAAGAAAAAGGGAAAAAAAAAGAAAAAAATCAGTTATAAGTTGGTTTCATCCCAAGATGGATCATTCATGTTCTTTAGAACTTTTCTAACAAGCTTCTCCAAGTCCTTGCGAGCTCTTTGTTCCTCTTCTAATGATTTTTTCATCTTCTTGTTATCCTGTTTAACAGAGACAGAAATATTACCGGTTTGTTTTGGGGGCTTTTAACACATCTTTTCTGACTACACATACATTGTCAGCTACAAACTCTGAAGGCTCTTCTCAGTAAAACAGGTATTAGCTGCTCAAAAGCAAAGATTCCATTAAAACTTCCCACGTTATATGTAGTTATTTCATACAACGCAACAAAACCCACCAAAAGGAAACTGAGCTATACTGTCTGTTTATACTTAGGGGGCCCTTATAACAACAGTGCTAGTAACAGATGGCAAATAATCTTGAATTCTTATGCTCAAATCTGATCAATGAGGAGTAGAATATATTTGTTGTTAATGGATAAGGGAAATGGAACAATAAGACTACTGAATATCTTCTTTAAGAGCCTCCTGTGGTTTTAACTAGTTTCACAATTTCAGAAAAGGTTCTTAAAACTTAATGCAAATTGACTTGCTTCATTAGGAATGTAAATAGTTGAAAAGAGTATCCTGAAAACCATTATGTTCTCTGGAAAGCGTTTTGTGACTAAATTTTAAACTAGTGATGACTACCAGCAGTCTAAGAGAGAAGTCTGAATTTCATAGAACATCATCACTGTGCATGCACGTTAACAAGTGAGTTCTTACTACAAAGCACTATCAGGCAATGCTGAAATAAATAAACAGGACCATAAAGATGTCACTGACCAAATCCACAGGAAAGCTTACACTGTTTAATGCTGTACAGGCCCAAGTGATGCTGGCAACAGGAGGGAAACAACCAGAACATAACACTGAAATAAGGCCCCAAGACAAGTATACTGGTGTTTAACAAACACAGGGCTGCAATCCAGGGGTCCCACTCTCATTTATAGACATTTCTAGAAATAGGATGGGATCAGAGAATCACAGAGTATGCCAAGTCGGAAGGGACTCATCAGGATCATCGAGTCCAACTCCTGGCCCCGCATAGGACACTGCAAGCACAACATCATGTGCCTGAGAGTGTCGTCCAAATGCTTGACACTGTGACCACTTCCCTGAAGAGCCTGTTCCAGTCCTTAACCACTCTCTGGGTGAAAGACCTTTTTCTGCTATCCAACCTAAACCTTCCTTTACTCAGCTTCATGCCATTTTCTCAAGACCTATCACCGCTCACAGGAGTGGAAGAGATGAGTACCCGTGCCTCAAACTCCCCTTGTGAGGATGCTGAAGACCACAATGAGGTTTCCCCTCAGTTTCCTCTTCTCCAGGCTGACAAACCCAGTGACTTCAGCCACTCCTCATAAGGCTTCCCCCTCCAGACCCTTCACCATCCTCGTGGTCCTCCTTTGGACACTCTCCAATAACTTCATGTCTTTCTTATGTTGGGGGGTCCAAAACTGCACATGGTACTCAAGGTGAGGCTGCACCAGCGCAATGTAAGAGGGAGACAATCACTTCCTTTGACCAGCTGGCAATGCTTTGCCTGATGCCCCCCAGGACACAGTTGGCCCTCCTGGCTGCCAGGGCACTGCTGACTCATATTCAACTTGGCATCCACCAGGACCCCCAGGCTCCTCTCCAGCCTCATTTCCTAGTCTCTATAGGCACAACCAGGGTCTGTTACATCATTAATTCCATTCCTTTCTCAAGTCTGTTGAGAAACTTGGAAATTTCACTATTTTCTGTAGTTACAGATTTAATTTATTAAGTCTACTAATTCAGTACTGTAGTATTCAAGTGTAGTGCCTATGGAGCAATAGCTATGAACAACCTCTGGAAGCTGCTATGAGAGGGATCCCACTTTGCAGTCTGGTGTCTACACCAACCAGTGTGCTATGTACTCCCAGAGAGCCTTTATCCATGGAGCCAATACTCACTTGGGACCTTGCCAGCTCAGAGATTATTCCTACCAGTTCTCTGGTTGGCAGCATCACAGCCGTGGACCATTAAATGCTTCTAAGCCGAGATTCCTGATATACATGGAAATGAACTCAGGTTTTAATATGTCTTGCCTTTGGAAGATGTGAGATTCTCGAGACCATCTCTCGGGAAAGGTATCAGAAAAGAGAGCTGCTGCTTGAAGCTCAGAAGAAGGTGACTTTTTGTTTAAGGGTCACAGAGATGTGCAGAGCCTCAGGGAGGCTGCACATTCATTCTTTGTACAAAAGCAGTCAGGCCACAGGAGTATTGGTGGGCTATTACTGCTGCTTGTATTATGTGAATGGTATTTTTAAAAAGACTGTCAAATTTGCATCCAACCTGAGATACTCATGCTTTATATGCTGAACCCAGCAGAATTTAAGTATGCAAGACATCAACTGCCCTATTTCAAGGAACATGCATGACATCCTTAGAAATACTGGGCATGCTTATAAGATGGGCAAAGTATTTGAATTCATGTTTATAGCCCAAAAGCTAAAGAAATTTGAATACAAATCCTTTTTAATTAACACAGGAATTTTATCCAACTTTCTGAGTCAAACTGGTTAAGGTCAGTTAGCAAATTCACACACTGGAGAGTGAGGAAAATTCAATCCTTTCTCACCCATACATCAAGCAAAGACTATATGCAGCAGCATTAACATGGTTTAAACACATTGTGTCCTGACAAGAAGACAATATTTTTAAATATCTCATTTTGGACACTTCTAAGAAATGACAAAGCAGCACCCAGAGCTACCCTGAAGCCCACATTTAAAAAAAGGCTATATGATAGGTACTGAAAAGGACTCTCTTTGGAAATGATAGGTTTTAAGAACTGATTCATAAGAGGTGTTCAGGTTGTTAGTTAAGGCCTAAATAGATCTAGATACTTATACTACTAAAAGGATACATTCTGGGGCAAATACTATCCCTCAGTCTCCATAAGCTTCCTTTGCTGGTGATACAGTAGAACTGAATTTGCTTAATGCTTGCACCATTTCACAATTTGCAACATCCAAGAAGAGCTTAGTAAGTCACCTCAGAGAAACAATACTCAATGCTGTTCTCAAAGGACTGACAACAAAGCCAACAGAGGGTGCTTTTCATCAACTGATATTTTAATTCGAAAAGTGAATCTAGTCCAAAATTTGAGTTCATCCCTGTCAAAGTGAATCAATTTACAAGCCATGTTCGTTTTTATAATAAGCCTTCCATCTTTTTGTTCTTCATGTTGCTATAAATGCAGCAAGTTACCAACCTGTCTTAACTCCTGTACTTCATCCTTTAATGCATATACTGTGTCAACAAGGCTTCTAGAACAAAAGAAAAGAACATGACCTGTTACAACAGTTCCCAGAAATACATGACTAGATCTATTATTAGACAAAACTGGTAAATGAAACAAAAAAAACCAAACAAAAAACACAGCCCCCCCCCAAACCAACACAAAACAAAACAAAAAAAAAAAAACAAAACCAGAAAAACACCCACAGCTAGTTGCTAATTTCAAACCTGTATTAAAACCCAGCCAACCAACCAACCCACACCCCTCTTATCCCAATTTATATTCAGTAAGGCAAGGACTTGCTACCACTTTCTGCAACAAGAAACACCTCTCAAGCACTTACAGTCCAACATACACACCTTATCAAAAAAGTAGAACGATGCCACACACTAACTAGCAAGATGACACCAATTTAACACTGAAATCCATCAGCACTTGGAAAAATTATTTGTAAGTGAAGGATATCACTTCTTAGCATAGGTGGAATAAGTTGCACAGCATATACAAAGAAACCAGATATTTAAATGAGGGCCAACTAAAGGACTGGCAGCATACTCAGCTCTGTTCCCTACTATAACCATACCACACACACACACTACACTATAATGGGAGACAGAAGGAAGAAGAGTGCAAAGTTTACTACTTTAATCCATCATTCATTAAATGTTTTCTTACTTCTCTTCTATAACAGTCTGACCATTACTTTTAGTTTCTTCTACAATAATTTTTTCTTCTTCTGGAAGGAGGACTTGAGGAGCCGATTCTTTACGGGAACCTGTTGTAAAAATAAATTACAAAATGAGCAAATCACAAATATTGCTGGGGCATTTAAAGATTATTCTTTCACTCACTGCATGATACACCTGCAAGACCAAGGTATGCCACTTTCTATTTCCCTCTTCCCTCCCCACACAGAAGTTACTGGCACATTTTTTAAATTTGAAACCATAGCCTTAAAACAACAAAAATTGTCCAATGTTCCTACCCTGCTGCTGACATAATTCTTGTGTCATCGAAGGGGATGCTACACCATTCAACGAACAGTGCACTACTCAACCATCAGTAAAAGCTGTACAAATTCACAATGGCAGACTGAGAAAGAGATAGCTGTGTTTAAGTAACCATCATTAAAGCCTTAAAGGGAGATTCTGATTTTGCACTGGTACAAATCCAAGAAGCAGTTCTGCTCTAAACCCAGCACTCTGCCGCTAAGGAGTGGAATAGTGGTATCAAATGACACAGTAATGAGAGAAAAAGAAGTTAAAACCCCTTTCCCTGAAACAGTGTAAGCACCATGCTTCTGGGTGTGTGTACACACATATACACAGATACACTTACAGATAGCATTTTGGTCCTATAATAAATTCCTACCAAATGAAACACACTCTTTGTATGTAATAAATGTTTTTTGAAGCATGTCATAGCTTGATGATAAAAACTGAAAACATTCCAACATCTTCAAAACATTTTCCACACTCATTACAATTTATAACATCAAGGTAAAACATCCAGATTAGAAAGAATTAGTTAAGTGGAAAAATCTACAGCTCAGGTATGTGCATCCATTCATACATACTGTATGTATTCTAGAAACTTTAATTAGGCTGCAACAAATTACAAGCTTTTTTTTTTAAGGTCTGTAACTGGTATCTAAGCATTTATTCAGAATTCAAACACTGCAGATAAAGCTTTAAAGTTCTTGCATATTTTAACTAAGATAGTGATTTTAACAAGCAAGGTACGCTTGCCTATCAATTCATTTTAATGAACTTCCATTAAGCAGGAGTATCTTACATCTCATCCAGTTTGAACTGACAACTTAGTACTACAGAACACATGCCTGTCTATAGAAATTAGTTGCTGAATAGCTGCTTGGTGATAACAGTGCTTTCCTGTTATGGTTCATGGGAAAACACATAATCTAAACAAATAAAAAATGGAATAATTCACAGTCATTATAAAATACTAACTTCACAAACAGATGCAGTCTTGAGTTCTGAACAATGATCTTGTAGGGACTGTGCCTTAGCTATATGTGTTTAACTATTTTAGCAAACAATGACGAATGTCTTTAATGAAGAAAACAATTTCTTTAAGCTTACAGTAAAGATCTAATGTATCAATATGTGGTTGTCAACATCACATGGAATAAAGACAACTGCAGATTTGAAAAAGAATCTTGTCCTTGAAAGCTGTAAGTTCTTAGGGAGTGAAGATATCTTTTAAGGGTTAATACACTTCTACTCCCACTTATTTGCCAGGAAGGACCAACCTATAAAACAAACGCATCCAACTCTGCAGGGAGCTCAAGGACACGTCCCTGTTTGCGCTGTCAATCTCTAACTGTAAAAAGCCATCTTATGTTTATTTCAGTTAATTTTTTATTGCTCTGTTTAATTAGCTACACAGGTAACACAGAACACAGAGATAAATGTTATACTAGGAATTAGTTGGCAGCAGCTGCCATCACATTTTTGGGTCTCTGGACCAATGTGGAGCACCTCAGCCCAGCTCACATCAAGAAAGACACTGACCAAAGTAAGAGAACTGTCATGCATTTCTCATCCATGACTCCCTTTAATCAAATGGAGCCTGTGTTATTCTCTTTGCACAGAGCTGCAGCCACCTGTCTGCCTGGGCAGAGTACCATGGCTCCTTGCAAAGCAGAAATAGCATGGGGTAGACAGCTTGAAAACAAAAACATCCCAGCTGTTCAGTTATATACACACATGCATATAAGAGAGATGTCAACATCAGCATATCCTGATGTACGTAAGGCAGAACACAGTAAACACTCAATACTGTCGAGACACAGAAAGCAGTTCACCAATATTATAAACAAATCGAGACCTCACACTACACATACACATACAACGGAAAACTGCTGCTGCGAGCACTGACCTTGCTGTGGCACAGAACATTAACTACTATGTAATTCAAGACATGACAAGTTTCACTCTTGCCTTCATTGCTCCAACACTCTTGGACATACAACTCTTACTTGTATCTCAAAAATTGTGCTGCTCTCACGGTTTGTACTTAAGCAAAATCCTCCACACTTTCTCCTGGATCTTGGTTTGCTGTTTGTGAGCTTAGGTGGGTTTTCCTTTGTTGTTGTGTGCTGTTTTTTACTAAACACCACAAGCACTTGCTGAGTATGCCTTTCGCTATTGCTTTTCTGCACCATTTATGCCAGCAGCTTTTCTTATTTTTTAAGATGCATTTTCTGGCAATTACACATCTAAAGGTAACTTCAAGAAGTCACATCAGCACTGGCACTCAGCAATATTCCCTAAATTGCACCTTGTGCCTCCACCACATTCTTTATGCCTATTCTCTGTATAACCACTTCTCTCCACAAAAGCTACAGCTTTAGGGCATGAAGATAGTGTCGTGTTATAGTACAGTGGGTATTTCATGCTGAGTTGGACTAAAAGCATGATCTAGGAAATTTCTGCAGCTCAGATTATCCTTAACACCTTTGAGACACATTCCAAATTTTCATGAAGTAGGGCAGAAGAATCAAGTTGCTTCAGTTTGTCACATCTGCCATCCCTCAAGCCTAAACATTCAAGTTTCACACTGAATTTTACTATGAGACACTACTTGATCTCATTCAAAATCAAATAGGCCAAATGATTACATTTAAACTGACTTCCAACAACTCTGTACCTAAATAACCTTGAGATGATATAAGCAAAAATAGTAGATGGTTGGATTGGGTTGTTTTGTTTTAAAGACTGACACTTGCCACACTAAGCTATACAAAACAGGGTAACATTTGGTTTTCTTTTTCTTTTATTTTTTGGGGGGAGACAGTACTGGGGAAAGAAAGGTGGATGGGACAAAAAGGGATGTTTGGCAAACTCAAACAGTGACTTCAAGATTAGTGAATAAATATTAAGGCCAAATAAGTTGCCATATCCTGTCAATGAGGAACTCCTAACTCCAGGGTCTTGGAAGAATGACTCCATTGTTTAGAAATGCGTTGAATAATTAAGGTAATAACTGACCACTATGATCAAGATTCCACTAAGTTTACATCAATTAAATTCCATCACAAAAATAAAGGTATCTACTCAATATCAGTATCTTTCAGCCCTAGAATGGAGAATAAAGAATTACAATGCTTTTTGCCAACACTCTACCCTAAATTATAGGTTATATAAACTAGCAGATTAGCCTCCAGATTAAAGCCAGTAACAACATGGTCCATTCATTCAGACCAGGGCTACAGTCCTTAGCAGCACCCCCTACATAATGTGGTGCAACACCTGAAATACAAGAATAGGCCTGTGGGTAACAGCACCCTGCTTTCAGTTTTCAGTGTCTGATCTCCTTTCCAGCCTCATCAATCAGCCAAAACCAAGCAAGCAATACTGAACATTTATGGGAAAAAAAAGGAAAGCTGAAACTATTTTGGATATTTACATGGCTGAAAGACTTCATAATAGAAGTTCACTTTATACCTGTCTGAAACAGGTAGAGTGTCACTCCTAGCCCTGGAGTAATCTCTTAACACCAGAATAGGAAGATACTACAGCAAAGGTTGAATGCCACAGTTTTTCAGTGATTTGCAGTCATAACTCACAACCCTTTTATTCACTCTCCTCCGAAAGGAGCTTAACATCTTACAAAATGGTTGATACAGAATCACAGAATGGTTTGAGTTCGAAGAGACCTTAAAAACCTGACAAAAGTCTGGTCCTTTATTCTGAATCATTTAGCAGACACATGAAGGAAGACCAGAGGTTTTGCAGGAAGAAGGTAAGAAAAAGGGTATGAAATTCAGACACCTTTTCACTTTAACCAGATACTAAGTCTCTGCCTACGTTCAAAGACCTTGTCTGTCCAAGAACCATTCAAGCCAACAGTAAAATGGAGGTGGATATTCACATCACCTACTTCAAAAAGCAGCCAACTTCAGGACCTCAGTTAAAAGCCAGCTCCCTCCAGTCAATCAAGAACATGGTTCCTTTCTCCAGCTGGCCAACTGAAAAGGATGGCTCATGGTCATAGAAGACTATGAGTGTCCTAATTTAGAAATGGAAATTACATATGTAGTGGTGGTGGTTAATTTCAAGAAGTGCACAGCATAATCTGAGGCAATCAGCAATGACCCTCTCACACAGCATTTAAGTATTGCTGTTTTCTTCACACCTTTACTGTGCTTAGAACAGGTAAGGAGGGAAACAAGGCAGAGATACAGGTCAAAAATTAGAAACTGTATTTATAAATACACAATTCTGTGTTTCACCTACATTAGTAGGCTCTCCTTGCAAGCTAAGAAGCTCTCAGAAATTAAATTTGCTTGAGCTTCAAAGACAGAAGTCTGACCTGCCACTGAAAAATCCAATGTGTTCATACAAAGCTGTTTAGATCTACCATTAGCCACTGGCACACACAACCGTGTGCAGTGCCCAGTGAAGCAACGGTTAGACAAAAAAAAAGTACTTGTCACTTACAACATTCAGTGTTTCACTGCATTTGTTATATTAAAGACATTAAAGTGGATAAGCAGACCTGCCAAATTAACCCTTTCTTAATAAATTTTCCATGAGGTCCTAATACAAAGAATTCTAAAAATGGTGCTCCCAGATTCTGTGTGTGTTGAGAATTAATGACTGGAAAAAGCAATCCTTCATGTTATAGATCTGCCAAAATCAAAAGGGTGCTCTTCAATATCTTTGTATAGAAAAAAAAATCAGAAGCCAAATATCAGACTAAACTTTAGCACACTATAAATTACCATTGCTTGCAAATTCTTGGGAATAATAAAAAAGGTTTGGGTATGAAGTTGTTTTGTGAGGGTTTTTTTCTAACTAATAGTGATACACAAACAGGAGAAAACCTCACATGACTCAGATGACTGATCTGGGCAACTTACAGCAATATGCTTTCATGAATAAAATGGAAGTAATAAAGTGGACTGAAACACAGCTTTGTATACAAGTCTTAGTCACATAAGAACAGAATGAATAGTTCAAAAAGACAAATACACCACCTGATGAAGAGGGATGTTTCTAAGACAACATTTGGAAAAGAGCTATCCCACTAAACTTCCTGTATTTCACTGACCAAAGGGATGCGGAACTAAAACCACAATTTCCACAAGCACAGCAAAACAATGTTGTGACCTTCTAATTGAAAGAGGCAACTATTTCATTTATTCTGATGTACACATTTTAGCATGTATATTAGCTTATTGCTTTATTTAAATCCACTCATATATGAACATCTTTCTACTTAAATGATTAAAGTTAACTCTTGCTTTAAAATAGAAATGTTATAATTTTGAATCTTGAAAACACATAAGGTGTTAACCATTAGCATATTCATAAATTTCTGTCTGGTAGGACCTGCAGAAGTAGGTTTTTAGATTGTTCTAGTAATTCAGCCCAACTGAGAAATACACCAATCAAAAGAATAATAATAAAAAAAAACCCAAACAAAAAAACAACC
>VWZD01006799.1:138307-234165 GCA_013396695.1 Sakesphorus luctuosus | reverse complement strand
AAAATAGAAATGTTATAATTTTGAATCTTGAAAACACATAAGGTGTTAACCATTAGCATATTCATAAATTTCTGTCTGGTAGGACCTGCAGAAGTAGGTTTTTAGATTGTTCTAGTAATTCAGCCCAACTGAGAAATACACCAATCAAAAGAATAATAATAAAAAAACCCCCAAACAAAAAACCAACCAAACAAAAAAAAAACACCAAAAAACCCCAACCCACACACACACAAAAGAAGAAAATAAAATCAATTTAAGGGGAGAGGGAAGCAACAGAGAAACATTCTACAGATGGTAACATCCCTGAAGTTATTTTAAAAAGAGAAGATAGAGAAGAATACATACTTCACATTACATTGAATTTCTTGTAGGTGTCAACTACATTAAACAAAGATTACACACTTATGTCAAAAAAAGTCTTTCACTTCAGCATTTGATTCTTCTGGGAAGACGGAAGGAAGAGAAAGGAGTCATGGGGAGAAGAGGATGTGTCAAGTTACAAGTTATGCTGTCCTTTCCCCCTGTATAATAATTAAATATTAAAGTCACAGTCTAGCAAATGCAAAATTTATTTCAACTGTACATAACAGATGTTCTTTTTATAGAAAACAAAACACTTAATTGATATATGCAACCACAAACAAAATGCATACTGTACAGTACAATGCAACATTCAGATATACATCCATTTTGCATTTTCAAAAGGCAGTCACCTACTAAAGATGGCTTCTCCCATTCACAAATGAAGTGCACAATATATATTATCTTCTCTATGTTTTACGTCACTATATACACATTACTGTGTTTTGGCAAGATTATGCAAAACACCCAATTATTATTGGTTGGTTTCAATTTATGGCAAATACTAATTTATGGAAACACTGCATAAGCCATGTGAAGAGGGGCTGGCAATGGCTTGAACCTACCTTCCAATTAAGGTTCTCCATCCTTCCAGTGTATTTGTAACTGTACACATACAATTTACAGAATTGCATAAACATAAGGTACTGTTATCACCATGACTAAAGTTCCACAAAAATAGAAACACTGAACCTTTGGACTGAATACCACCATTTCCACATTTGCCTTTTTTGTTTGTTTAAGCATTTTGCATTAATGGTCTTGATCAGTTCACAATAGTTCACAGCCTGTAACACTGAAGACATAGAATGGTTTTAAATGTGCTGTGATGTTAACATGAGGATACATAATATGAGAGATCCTAATTATGATAATACTTACTGACTTAAATGCTACAACAATTAATGGTGGTAAACTGTCAAAGCTTTGGTGCATAGAAAGTCAATAAAATCTTCGGATCTGGATAACAAACCTTTCTGTGTGATAAGGAAATTTCAAGTGCAACAACTGTATTACAAACTCATATTTACACTATATAACATGAAACAGACATAAAGGAATTATCATTTATCCAGTGCAGAAAACAGTAGTCAACTGGAACACCACAGCATAAGAAACAGGGCAAAAAACAATCCATACTTTCCACATATGTTAAAAAAACCCAAACCAAACCAAACCAAAAAAACTGACTGAAAGGAAGAAGGGAGTGAAGTGTGTTACAAATGTGCTGTGAAATGGTATGGAGCACACATACTTATGTTGTTTCTCTAAGCAACACTCCTCTATTTAAAAAAAATTCAACATACACAAGTTCCTGGTCATTACATTAATATATGACCAGTGGCAAAACATTCCCCTGAAACCCTCCTTGGCAAGCACCACTGCTTTTGTTAGTCACATTACTGAATGCCAACAACAGTGAGAGAGGATAAAACAGGTGATCAAACAAAACTGAATGCAAATCTGAAGACATGAGCTGCTTTGAAATATCTTGTCCACACTGACCACCTTCTGGAATCATTCATGTCTACCAATTACTAACTTTCTGATCATGTAACCTGCAGAAAGGTATTGATTATCTTCCAAACAGTGTGATCAAGTTCCCAGGCTGCAGTTAACTGCATCATGGTTTTTCTGAACTTGTTCATAGAGTAACATCTGAACACTGGATAACATACTTATGTGAAAAGGTATAAAGGAGTTGCATTTGGGAACCCCAGGGAAACTGAGAACTGTTTCTGATCTCTCAACACTTTCATCATACTTTTCCCTAATGCTAAAAAAGATTTAGAAAAGATGAAATTTTTGTTTTGATGCCAATTACTTTAGCAACAGGACAGAACACACACACACACTCTTCACCCCAGCAGTGCCCCAGGTGCAGGTTTGAGACCTTCAGCTGTGCTTAGCATGTCACAGTTCTCTGAAAAGCCAACACGACTGTAAGTGAAGAGCTGTTGCTGAAAACAAACCTGCTCATGAGAGAAGTTACAAGACACAATAAAATCTGTCACAGACATGCTCCAAACAGTACAACCCAGAAGTCAAGCATTCTATTATTCAAAACTTCAAACAAGCCAATTTGAACACAGTTGTACCTAGAGTTTCAGATGCTGAACACTGGAGCCTCCATCAGGGGAACCATTTTCATCTTGTGTTTTCAAGAATAGTCAATTGAGAGTTGGCAGCTGTGTATTTTAACAGGCAAGTAAACATCTAAACCCTGCTTTCTGCCACGCTACTGCATACAGTAAAGTGACAGTATGACCACAGGTAACACGAGATTATTGAAACACTGCATGTAATGAGCATGAACTGCCAGGTTTTCATGACAATTGCCAGACTGGGGTTGGGGGAGAGCAGTGAGGTCCTTCATATAAACGTTTTAAGCAATGAGGAAAAGACAGCAGCATAAAACCAGAATTTCTTATGGATTAGGAAATGCTCATCCAAACAAATAGGCCAGATACATGAATATCTGAATGATTTTACAGCTCTTGTACTGCTTATTTTTAAGCTGCATTTTTCTTACTCTACCAGCTTTTTATTTTGTTAATAATATGTAGAAAATCCAACCACTACCACTAAGGTATTTCCATATAGCTGGTACTCAGCTCACAAACCAGTATGGTTTCAGTACAAAATATAAAAATGTGCTGTATCCAAAATAAAAAAAAATTAAAAAAAAAAGAAAAAAGGAAAAAAGGGCCTGTTACTACACTGACTAAGTCAAAAGGAAAAAAAAAGACCATTCAAAGCTACAAATTAATATCTGTCAGTTAAAAAAACCCTCAAGAAATAGCATCCTTAACAGGATACACACTTTTAAGAAAGACTTATTTGTACGTGTATTGAACTGGCAATAGAGCCTTCCACCAGGTATAACTGAAGTTTCAGGAGCTCCCTCAGAAGTTGTTAAAATATCACATTAAAGAGACAAGGAACAGCAAGAAAACATCTAAGAAAAGCAGGCTGTGATACAACAAGCATTTGTTAAGAAAAAGCTCAGAAGTGCATTAGTTCTGGTGAGAGATATATGAGCAACAGCTCTTACGAGATGTAGACCCCATTCTGTAACTATGGGCTGTCCATATACTGTCATAGTCAGAGTCTTCTGAGAGGTCTGAAGGCTCCAAACGAGAAAGACTACTGCGACGACCCAAGGAGTCTAGACTTGATTGGTCATCATCAGCCAAGACGTGATTATGCATCAGGTCAGTGCCTTGCCATGCTAAGGATGTACAGGTGAAATGAAATGGTGGATGTGGATAGGCAGAGGTGGGATGAGGAGGAGAACGTAAGGAATAGCCACAACCAAACACATGAAATAAAAGCAAAAAGGTGATGGGAAGAGAAGGAAAAGAGAAAATATTGTTAAAAAGACACCAAAGTTGCTTTTTTTATTTTTTTTTCAGATTTGTTTGGGGTTAGGTATGAATTATACTCAGCACACAATAATGTTTGAACCATTGCAATAAAATTTTGAAGTGGTTTTTAAGCTTGTAGGCAGACTCAGTTGAGAATTTTGAATAACAAAATTTTTTGAAGAGGAAGTTAGGTTCTTTTGAAGTACAGAGTCAGTTCTGATCTGGGGAGGAACTGACTGGGCACAGAGCAAACACATTAAGCCAGCATGATCCAGCACTGATGTGAAAAGCAACAGCCCCTTCCTCATCACACATTTGTACCTCCATCCTTTCCCTCCCTTGCAATGACACAGTCTTTTGTACAGCTGCCTCATGAGTCAGGTCAGGAAACACCTTCCAATAAAAATCTTTTTGCAGGATTAGTTTTTTCAAGCAGGTGATTTTCCCACCAGCTCACAACACAGCCACAGAAGTGCTTGTGTCACCACTGTGAAGAGGAAAATGCAGGGGGAAGAAAGCAAAGGTTCTCATGCAGAGCAAGGCTGCTGGCTTCTAAATCAGCAGCATCATCTTGCACCCACTGAAGGGGACTGCCAAAGTACAGTATTTCTGTGCCTGTATCCCTTGCTGTATTTTAAACCATGTGGTAAATTAACCCACAGAAAAACAGGACCGAGAGGCTAACAACAACACAGCCTAGCCTATTACAACCCCTCACACACCTCTTCCTACACACCTGTCTGAATTTATCTTGCCAATTGAATACTGTTAGATCTCGAGGGTAGTTGGTCAAACAGAGCTAAGGACACTTTTTTAAAGGCCTCGCAGTATCAAAGGACTGAAATCATGTAAGTAGACATGCTATGAGCCACCATACATATGATATTGGAAGAGATTTTAAGTCTTCATTTGGAATAGAAACACAAAATGAACTCAGTAATCAATAAGCATGACAAAGTAAAACCTCGCTCTTTCATTTCCATCTGTCTTCCCAAATTAAGCTCCAAATCCTTCCCACACAAATAACTTAAAAAATGTTGTTCTGCTACATCTAATGCCACACCTTACTAGTGTGCACTGGTGCCATAGCTCTGCTGAACTGATGCTGCCAAAAGCAGCACTCCTTGGCCTTTGGATTAAGGTGCAGGTAGGAGAATTGCCCAGTGAGCGTTGTGAGGGACAGGCAGAATATTAATATGAAAGTAAGAATGGAGAATGTAAAAACAACAGCATACTTCACGGACAACAGGCAACCCTCATTCTATTATTCTACACTGACTACTGCGCCTAGAGAAGCAGTTCCAGGCTGATTGGTTCTCCCCCCTTTTCAGTTCCAGTCTACAAACACAATTTCCAAAACCTAAAGTCTTAGGCAATACTATTCTTTTCAAACAAAACAGCTGTGTGCCTAATCAATACAAAAAACCTTGTTTCTTGCTGCAATTAAGAGCAAATAAAAGCTGTCAATTTCTGATGTATGCAATGATACCCACAGCAGTATGTATATTTCTTAAATATACATAGAAAGAAAAAAATAGGCAAGCAAAGAAAATCATATCCATTTTATATTTGCACACACACACTACTGTGAAAGTGCAAATGCTTTCTCAACCGTTTCTTGTCACATTATCCTCAGAAATAAAAAACAGATCACAGTTCAGCTGTTAAGTGGCAATCATCTCATTTAACTTTGTTTGGAACAACAGTATATTTCCAGAACTTTGAACACATTCATTCCCTTTTATCCAATTATCCAGTTAAACACACTACTGTAGTGACTGCATGGCTATAAAGTAGATTAATAAAAATATGCAATAATAGCTAATTTTATCACCTTGATCATCAAGACAGAAGAATTAAAATGAAGGCTTTTGCTGTTACTTCAAAAGTTTCTACAGTCTATAGAACTGCAGAAACTGACAACAGCCATATTCCCACTTTAAGTTACACAGGAATATAAAGTAGCCGCATTCTTTTCAAGGTCATAATGGTAAGTGAACACATAGTGAGAAAATCCATGAACTAAGTTTGCAATTGCATTTTGAGGCTTCTCAATTGCGAGCATTAAGTGCTTTTGCTTGGAAGCAAAATGGGCCCAGAGCACTGTAGACAGTAGCGATTAACAGTGCAAATTTAAAGAGCTTTAGTGGACAAGAAGTTACGATGTCCAGTTCCTTGGTTTCTGACAAGAGCAAAACCAACCAAGTGCTTAAAGATCACTATACTGTGTTCCAAGAATCTATAAATTAAATCTGTATTCAACAGTGCAAAAAGTAACAAAGGCAACAGCATTTTCTCCTCTCTCGTGTAAATGGAGCACATGCTGGTGGACTCCCCTGCTTTGCGCAATGTTTTACTTACAATACAGAGGAACTCCACATGGCAACCTTGATTTGGATTAAATGAAGTAGGACCCCAGAGGCACGTTACACGTTTTCAATATGCTAGGTATTGATCTGAGAAACTAAAAATGGCTTTAGGCAACACACATAGCTGAGAACAATTTCTCCTGAAATTATGAGACGGGGTTAAAATTTGTAATTAACACTAAAAACAACTAGTGGCAGTAAAACAAAGTAAATTTTTATAGGTCTAGGTTACTTTTCCATAGAGAATCTCTTTGTTAAATAGAACACAACAAAAACACAGTCCTCCAAAATTATGACTGCTTCATTATTCATCTCTACTTACCAGCTTCTTGCAATTTATTCAAAAGCATCCTGATTAACTGTCACATTCAGTTCACACACCTCTCGTTCATTGGTGAAGGTTTAGTACAATTTTAAACTATTTTAAAACTATTTTAAACAAGTAGACACTTTTGGGTTATTTTTAAATACTGAAAGAATAATAGTCTCTAACCATCGTCCTTGTCATCCAATATATAAACACTTAGCAATGATGTTAAGTCAGAAACAGGTTATTATTTCTTGCAGGTCCAGCTTGCCATTTGCAAAGGCCTGAGGACACAGAGTACTCTTTTTTGCAAACTACCTAATTTGTGGTTTAGTTAGCCATTTCTGCCCATTTGACTACTTTCTAACTTACTTGAATTTAGTGTTTGACGTGTTTTGGCACTTGTGCAATATGCTTCAATGACTTTAAGAATTTGAGCATCTTCTTCTAAAGCAGCTGTACCTGGAATCAATGGGAAAAATAGAATTTTAGACATGGTCATTTTTCTTAGTACAGAAAAGCCTTTGCAAATCACTACATTTCAGTCAAGTCCAAAGTTCAGTCTAATTAATTCTTGAAAATTCTTAATCATAACATTTTAATCAAACTTAAGTGAGCAAAGTAACAGTTTTAAAACACAAATATTAAATTTAAATGCTTAGAAAAAACCCAAGTCTGAGTAATCACACATTCAAGGAATTTTATGAGGCTCTTAAGTTGCACAGAATGGATTTTGACATATGAACACACTGGTTCTAAAACAATCAGTACACTGAAAAAAAATCCTGTATACCCTAATTATATACACATACAATTTAATCTGCATATTACTTTATTATTTAATCAAAGAAATCAAGGGACAGAATATAAATTCACAGAAGACATCTTGAAAACTTCTGGGGTTTATATATGTATCAGATTTACTCATTTCAACAACGCTCACTACTGAAAATGAAACTCAGAATCAAAAGTGTAATTTCAGTACAATTTCAGTTCAGTGTGCAGTAGGAATGATGCCACTTTCATACAGATAAATAGATATACACACACACAGACACACACACACACATATCTGCGCAAAGTAAAGTTAATAAACTTCTCAGACCTTAAAAAAAATCTAACTATTCAATCTTAACATGGCAAAATTTTCCTAAAGGCAGAGCTCCAGATCAAATCTTCTCTTTGAGCAACTCACTGAAAATACTGTCAAATTTTTCACTTATAACAGAGTGAAATTCCAATCAATCTGAAATCTAGAGATACCTCTACAATTAGTTTAGATGGAACCAGACCAAGTAACCTCAGCTGCTCCTTGTACAGCTTCCCCTCCAGGCCCCTCACCATCTTTGCCGTCCTCCTTTGGACACTCTCCAGCAGCTTAATATCTTTCTGCACACAATATTCAAGGTGAGGCTGCCCCAGTGCAGAGCAAAGTGGGACAATCCCCTCCCTCGACTGGCTGGCAACACTGTGCCTGATGCCCCCCAGGACACGGTTGGCCCTCCTGGCTGCCAGGGCACTGCTGACTCACATTCAACCTGCCATCCACCAGGAACCCCAGGTCCCTTTCTGTGGCACTGCTTTCCAGCATCTCATTCTCCAGTCTGTACAAACATCTGGGGTTGCCCCATCTCATGTGGCAGAATTCAGCACTCCCCCTTGTTGAATTCCATATGGTTGGTGATTTCCAGTCCTCTAATTTGCGGTGCCCTCTCTACAGGACACCTCTGCCTTCAAGAGAGTCAACATCTCCTCCCAGTTTTGTGTCACTAGCAAACTTGCTTCCAGTCTTGCAATGTTCTCTCTGCTCCAAACTACACAAACATCCAGATTTTGACCCTTCTTTTCCTCTACATTCCTCAGTCCCTCAGTTCAGTGTTGTTTTTCAGACTTTCAGAAGTATAAAGCTCTGCAATTTATTTAGATACAGATACAAGTGAATGACCTTATTTGTAGGAGATTCAAAAAGACTCAGATCTTAGAAGGAGTAACTGTGGAAGCAACTCATCTTCAACTCTGCAGCAATAACCAGCTTTCCAATACCAAGCTCAGCAGCAGCTCCTACAGCTCCTACCAGGATCAATTTAAGAACGTAGCTAGAAGTATTTTGCAAGAGTGAGGCAGTATCTTCAAATTGTTGTTTACAGTAATGTTTACATGGCTCTACAGTCAACCTCACTTCCTGCTAACAAACAGACAGAAAGAGGCACTTCACAAGCACACATCCACTCTAGCAGTGGATCATAATCAGTAAAGCTCTAGTAAGCAATTAATGCCACTGCAGCATAAGCACCTATGATGAATAAAACAAATGATCCTGTGGAGATACCCATTCCTCTCACCTGACATGAAAGAGGAAATGAGATGACCTGCTTACACTGTATATCTAACTTCCACAGAATTTGAACTGATATTAATTACAGCATTTGTGTTATGCAGATATTTGTTTAAGACTCTCTTACTTTTTCTCAGAGCAAACTCTTCATCAGATGGCTTCCGTTCTGGCTTGCGTTTGGGAAGCAGCTTTTTCATGGTTTTAGGGCTTTTACTGAGATCCTATATGGGGAAAATAAAAAGAAACAGAGTAGAGTTTCTCTACAGTATTTCCAAACTTTAATCTCTAAGATGTGTACAAAAGTTACTGACTAAAAACCTTTTAACAGCAGCAAAATTCAGTATTCCAGGGGGTTTTGCCACCTTCAAGTTGCTTGAATTGGCTGATTTCCACTCTAACCTTCCTCCAACTATGCACAAAGTCGGGTATTTTATAGACTCTATTAAGAGAAATATACAGAAAGCCTGCTGCAAAAGCACTCAGGCTGTTTGGGAGCTGGAGTGAAAGGAAGAGGCAGGAATACATTAACACAGGGTTTTCTTCCTGAACTACTGAATAGACAACCCATTTCACTTGTCTACTTAGAAACAGGTGGAAAAAAAGGACCTAACAAGGAAGCTTGACAGGCAGTACGCTCTTCAAAGCCAAAAAGTTTAAGTCTGTTCTTACAAAGCTCTCAGCAAAAAAACAACACAAAACACACACACACACATATACATAAAACACCAAAAACCCCCCAACCAACCAAAAAACCCCCACAAACCAACCAAAAAAACCACCAAAAATCAAAACAAACAAAAAACAAGACAAAATAAAAAACAAACCAACGCCAAACCAACCAAAAAAACCCCAGCAGCATTTGTGCTCAAAATGTCATGATAATTTACAGGAACAGAAGGAATATGCTGGTCTACCCCTTACCTAAACCCACAACAGGATATAAGATATCCTTTACAAAAATACAGAAAAGGAAAGTAAAAAGGTGAATGATCAGGACAGATCAAAGAAAATGAAGACAGGTTTTGAACATCATTGTGTGCTAAACACTGTAAAGATGACTGAAATTTTAAAACATCAGAGAATTTAGTGGCCTACATATGAATGCATCAAAGGATTTCAACTTAAATTACAAAATGAGCATACAGTACATCCAAACTAATACAGCAAAACTAATAAAGCCAAACAGAAGAACCTTATAGCAACTAAGCCTCAATACTAATCTTGCACCGCAGATCACCTATCACTTGCTCCCTGTAGTTTAGAGGAGTTACAAAATAAAAGTCACACACACACACACAGCTACCACAAAAAAATCCCCAAACTAAAAAACAAAATCAACCAAAAAAACCCCAAAAAGACCAACACTGTCAGGCCTCATTGGGACAGAGTGTAGGCTACAATTGCTAAGAGTCTGCAATTTACACATCTGCAAAATAAAATTTTGCTCTCAACATCTCATGCTTGCAGGATAAAATGTTCTTAGGCATAACTGCATGATACTTTCTGGTCCCTGTTGCTCTACACTGAATTAGTATCATGAGAATGCGTGACAAAGACGCAGGAGATGTCACCAGGCTAGAGAGCATGCAATATTCTCCTTACATATATACTCTCAACATAAATCTAACTTTTCTTATTCTTGACAAAATCATGCAAAATGTAGTGGAAGGACTGATTAACCTACCACGTGGCTAAAAATATAAATTTCTTTTGGAACAGATTCCTGTTTTATAATATATGCTATTAAAAAAAATTCGAACAGCATATTGAAATCTAAGCTTGTTTTTCCTGCTAAGAGTAACATTAGCCATCAGATTCTTTTGATTACAAAAACATTACTTTTATTTTGACAGTTACTAATCTTCTTTTTAAGAAATTTTCTATTGTTACCTAGTAACAGTGGTAAATACGAGGAACCAAGAGTCAGTTGTATCACCACAGCTCTTTAGAATGATTTGATACAGCACTTTAAGCACCAAGGATCCCTTATCCCAAGTACTTTGTGGTGTGCTTAGCAAATAACTGAGACTGTGATAAGCCTGGATGATCAACATAATAAATTAACTGTTAGTTTAAAAAACAAAACAAAACAAGCCTTCCTATCTTCTGAACTGTAAGATTAAACTCCTCTTTGAAACAAACAGCACTCACTGTTATATTACCACTGATTCAGCATTGGCTGTCAAATCATCTTTCTATCATATATGAACATGCTCAAAACTGTGAAATGGAGATGTGTGAAAAAGTTAAAACTTCCCCTTGTAGGCCTGCTACAGTCCTATTTCTTGGCTGCTGCACCTCACCTCTTTATAGCACAGAGCTGCTGAGGGGCGCAGGGGAGGCGCAGGCCGTAGGCAGCTCAGGCTCCAAGGCTTGGGCGTTTTCGGAGGTTCCAGCGGTCCCCAGTTTATCGTGGTATGTGGAGTCCCATGATGTGATGGATGAGGGAGAGTGTGGTATGCAGGAGTCAGTGGTATAGGTTTGCTGTCTGAATGCTTACTGGAGGGTGTTACTGGATGGGAAGGAAGCTGTCAAAAATGGTTGGAAAGAAAAGAAAACATTTTCATAATGAAGACACAGTATCATCAAGGACTGGTGAAATAATCTCACTTGGTACCTAGAACTTCTGTTTATTACAGCTGACCTTTGAAAATTTTTACAATAAATTATTTGAAAAAATGGAACTTAAACAATTTTTTATTGCCTACCAGAGACAGAGCAAACACTAAAGAAAGAATAGCTACAAGCAGTTCTGCTCCCACTTCTCTCACATTAGGGATGGAGATAAATTTAGATCCATTCACATCCAACAACTCAAATGCAAAACCCAAAAGAAATTACTACAGAAAATTATTTCTCCACAGCCTGTCAAGTACATCACCAATTAAAATTTACTATTTTAACTATACTTAAAAAATGGTAATGTCTTACTTGGTCAAAATAGAAAAAGGAATGATAACGAATTTTTTTACCGCAGTAAACTATTACACCAAGATCTAAGCATTTTATTTTTTGTTCACACAATTAAAAACAGAATGATCTCTTGACCCATTAAACTACAGTCACAACATTCAGTTCTTGTTACTGATGACTAAAAAAAATAATGCTTTCCACTGTGGTATATTTGTGAGACAACTTAATTCTGCTCATTCATGTCAATCCAAAGGCTCTTTCTTACCGTGTGAGATGGCACAGAGTGAGGCTTAATGGTGGGATTCCCAACAGTTGTGACTTTGGTTTGCCTCTGCAGGTGATCCACCCATTCATGCAAATCTTGTTGGTTGTTACAAGAAACTAGTATCCTTTCAATCATGTTTCCTAGGTGATAGATACCAGAAGACATAGGAAACCACAGAAGAACAACTGAATCAATGTGACATAATCATAAAAGACACTCATTTCCTAAAACATTATCTCCTCTAAGTACTAAACCAAAAATTTTAATGTGAATTCTCAGTACAGCAGGCCCCCCACATCCGCCCAGGTTGTAATAAACATTGCCTCCATGCAGTTATTCTTAGCCAAGCAAAGGGGTTCTACTTTTTTCCATGGATTTAGTAATTAAGCACAACCTTTAGTGTCAAGAAATAGATGCAGGAGACAGGCTCAACTAGCAGTAGCCTTACAGCTCTCCCTTTTCCCTAGGAAAGCCAGTACACATCCTAGAATATCATTCTTGAGTTTGTATGCTACAATATAGGGAAAGTTACACAACAGAGTTCACTGATCTTCCAGAAGGCAGCATAAAATTGGTCTCAATCCAGTATTAAAGTTGAGACAAAAGTTACTTGGAAATGCAATCTTAATCAAAAATTACTTTATTTTCTGCAATTAACTCCATTTAGCCCATCACATTCTTCTTGAGGTCAGCATTATCTCAGAAAAACACATACCATCAACAGTTTTCCCCCCTGTGCCTCATGGCACTGATATGATATTGGTGGCCACTTAAGAGGGCCAAATTACTTGACTTAAATGCAACCTGCTTGGAGGCAGAACTGATCCAGGAAATAAGTGAAGGTACAAAGCTCTGCCATGTGAACTCTGCTCCCACTGTCCTTTAAATGGCCTAAGGACATATGATACATGATGAAACAAATGACTTAACACACAGAAATTACCCAAAATAAGCATAACAGCAACCACCATTAGTATCAGAGATGCTAAAGGTCTCTCAGGAAAGAGCTGGACTGTTTCTATAAGAAAGCTCTTGCTCAAAGATTTTCCGAAGTCTCTGGAATTCCTGTTCTTCCAATGAGTAGCATACTGTGAACTGCTTCATTATAAAGGACCTTCTCCAAGGCTACTATCCCCATTCACTGAGACAGAGAAATTCCTGGATGAATCCCATGCAAAGATAGCTCCTCAGCTGCCTAAGTTAAGCAGTAAAAAGCAGTCTTCAAGTGAGGCTCTGGGTAGCTGCCTTACAAAATTTGTATAATCACAGGATGACTGAGGCTGTGAAGGACGTCTGTAGGTCATTCACCCCCACTGCTCAAGCACAGATGCCTAGAGCTGATTTTCTGGGATCATGGCCAGAGAGCTCAAGTACCTCCAAGGATGGAGATCTCCCCAGGCACCCTGGGGTGCTTGGTCACCCTCACAAGGAAAAAAGTTTTTCCTCTGTACAAACAGAGCATCTGATGTTTGAAATAGTATGTCCTAGAATAAGTAGTAAATAAAAATATTAATGGGCAATACCTGATATTTCAAATGCATTTTTATGGTTTTCACTGTCTTCTAGCTTTGTAATAGTCATTCCGGTCATGGGCAGTTTTCCCTTCAAAAAAAAGGGCAGTAACACTGCAGTTAAATCCAAAACACACAAGCACATTACCAAGTAAAGAAAATACTAACTTTAAGCTCTGAACAAAGACATTCATAGTAAATTGACAAACACACACAAACTGATGGGTTTAAAAACATTTAAAACTTAACACAAACATCTCATCTGAGTTTTTCTTATGTCCAATTTCTGCAAATGACTACACAGGCTATGAAATCCATACAAATGTAATAGTGGATCCCTCCTCATAGCCTCAGGTTCTTGAAACTGAGACCTCCAGGGTCATCCATATTACATGATTAGAGGCAATGGTGACTTTCCTTTAAGCACATTTGTTTGCAAACTGTTTGATTAGCTTTCAAAATAAGGACTGTAGAAGCAGTAAATTTATAAAGAAAGATTCCACTAAGCAAATGCATCAATTATTCACTGAAGATTTATTTCTCTAATAATGCCACTACTAAATTCACTCACAGAAGTACTTGGGGGGAAAAAAAGAAGTAAGTATCTTCAAATTTGTAAAATAGCTTCAGAAGAACATATTAATTTTGCAAAAGATATCTCATTTTAAGTCAAGCAGGGAAAAAAAAAAGTCAGAATAGGATAACTTTTTGACCCTTTTAAAAACAGAGAACAATAAATAAGACTGAACGTTTTCAGGATGAAAGGCTTTACTGAAAATGCAACTTTAATAAAAGTTCTTTAAGACAGATCCTGTATTCTCCTGCATAGAAACACTATTCAGCATGTGCTGGCGAAAGAGCAAATACTATTGTACTGTGGAATTTTGGCTCCAACAAGAGAAAAGAATGAAAACTAACTTTATTCTTTCTTCTTTCCTAATGACTGTAGAGTGGACAAAAGTTTCCTAGAAGCTTGGAAATGAAAAATCACTTGTATTCCGTATGCACAGATCATGCTCAAGCCCAAGATATCAAAGAGAAAGGAAGAGTTTTCTTGCAGCAGCTGAAGGAAACATGGTGGTCACATGCACTAAAATGCAGCTAAAATTTGCTCTTTCCCCTGTTTTTCCCTGTTTGCTGGTTCATGAATAACACAGCATACAACCACAACAGGAGAAATGTGCAAGAACTGCTGATGTGGGTGGGAAGGGAACATGGGGGTACACCAAACAAAAGACTGGTGACAAAGATCACCTGAACCACATGGCAAGAAAAAGTACAGTCAGCAAAACACAGAGAAATCATTTATGTTCCTTTTCCTTCAAAAACAATTGTGCAGTCCCCTCCCTGTGAAGTAGGGTCTGTGCTCCTTGTGACTTCAGTTTAACACTGCTAAAAGTTCTCTCCAGTAGCTCTTGTGGCAGATTTCAGTACTGTCAATCAGAAAATTAGAGGCCTGCAGACAACTGGACTACTCAGAAATGCAAGGAGGGTGTAATGAAGGATGCTGCCTCTGGTGGAATAATTTCTGTAGGAACTACTGAGGGAACTGCATCATCTTCCGCACATATCCATCCTGATTCTGAAAAATGGACCTCAGAAAAACTGTCCAAGAGGCCCACATTATGCAATCCAGGCATGGCTCTGAGTCACTGTCTCAGATACAAACAGTGCTGAAATAATTTTACCTTGGTGTGAACATGTAATCAGTAAAATGTGAGACATTCTCAGTGAATGAAAAATCACATGAAGTTATATGAAAATGAAAAAAATTTTATTCAACAGATGGTTGGATGGTGAACACTAAGAAGGGGTTGTGTCCATTCTGAGTAGAAGCTGAAGAGAAATGCACAGAAAATTGCTTATTTATTTGTTTATTGGAAAATGATGTGCACCTAGGGAATAAGGAGGGAAGGAGGAGGAAGAAATAGGAGAGGCAAAATAAAACCTGGTAGATTGTTTTATTTTATACTGCTTGTTAATGCACTAATTTCCAGTCAGTTTACTTTGTAATAAGTACAAAAGAATTTACCTTCATCAGAAATTTGAATGTACCACTTGGAACCTGCCTTTCCTCGTATCTCCACCAACACTGGAATAATTAGAAGTAGCACAAAGCTAACAAACTTGACTGTCCACTTAAACCACCTACGCCAACACTATTTCAGACAAATCCAGCTAACTGCTGTGGCAGGTAAGGTGTGAATCCCAACATGAATATTGGAATTTAATTGCTCTTAATAATTAAAAAAAATAGTCACATTTTGTGACTGACTGTGGTTGATCATGTAGGAACACCAAATGACTAATCTTCAGCATTCCTTAAAGCAGGCAAATCACTGCTCAGGAACAAGGAATGAACAGCTCAGGTGCCTGATTTACAGAAGCATTTCTAGCAGGTTAAACCTCTGGCTCCTTTTAGAACTTTGCTGCAGTTTTTCCCTTGCTTTTGGTGCTTTACTGTGATGCCTCAAATCCACATGGCAATACTTGAAGAACATTTATAAAGATTTCAGGAAATCATGGACTGTGAATTTGCCTCTCAGGAGTCTTGAGAACTACACAACCAAAATGTAAGTGCATCTGCAAAACATGCCCTACAGCTACAAGGGAGCTAACCCAAATTGCACTCATCCTAGAGCACAGTGGTTCCGTCTCTGGAACAGGCTTGTAGCACAACAGCCACAAGCGTTCAGCAAGGAGACTGGAGAGAGAGCTCGAAGACTGAGTCTACCAGCAATGAGCAGAGGATTTGTGATGGGAAACACCCAGTGCTAAGGTCCCAAAGGCCACATTGTATGCATTTCAGGAAATGTTACTCTGCGCTACCCTGAGGCTGGGGCTGGGGCTGGGGCCTGAATGTCAGCCCATGTACCGGATCTTCTCCAGCAGTCAGTGTAGATCAAGTGCACTTTTGGAATATGCCTTCCAGTTCAGCTTCAGCCTGAGGGAATCTGGTCTGCAAGCCCTAAAACACCTTCTACACTGCAACTCAACAATCATTACACAGGAAAAAAAAAAAGATTAACTTTAAAAGTGTTCTGCTGATTCAAAGATAAAACACTAAAGTAGATACTTAAACAAACTGATGGTAAAAGCCTAACTCATAGCATGGAAAGCTCAAGTGGGCTGTGTAATTTTGTAAAGAGTCAAGCAGCAGTCTGTCTTGGGCTGAGCTGGCAAAATGCCAACTGCTCAATACAGTCAAAGCCTCCCTCCCCGTGCCGAGAAAAGGGAGGAAAGAAAAAAACCCTTGAAACTCAAAAGAACACTAACAAACCTATGCAACAGCACAGTTTTCCTACACAGATCTCAAAAGCTACTGATACTTCTCATTAGCTACTAGAAAAAGGTAAAAAAGCCCTCCGCTCCTTGATGATAGTCACAGCTGGGAAAAAACTCCAAACCAACAAATCCTGGGCTCACAGTAACTACCTTTTATCTTTATAAAAGCAGAAGTTTAATAATCTTTCCAAGTTTCCTATGAAATATTATTTGGAAAAAACACACATCTTAGCACATTTACACATATATGTACATGTATTACTTTACCTGATAAATAAACCCACTCATTCTTGGGCTGGCAGACAACATTAGCAAAATGTTAGGGAAGAGAAGAAGATACCTTTCATTCTTTTCCTTGTAAAAAGAGAAAATAAAAAAAGTAAATACAACATCACAAGAAGTCCCTCCCTCTCCATTTCTGCATTTTATATTATTAAAAACTATCAACAACTCCATTATTACAACACAAATTTGCTTGTTGCAAAATTAACTCTTCACTGAAATCAGAAAAAAAAAGAGAAGTAAGGAAAGAAGACAACAGAATTATTTATTTTCTTCTTGAAAAGCCCTACTAACACATGCCTATAATTCCTGGAGAGTACAGCCTATCATTTTAAAACAAAAATTTTAGTCTGGGTGAAATATTGACCTTGTTTAATACGACAACCACTGTTTGGTCAAATATAGCCAAAAAGAAATTACATATTGGATATATTTCTAACTATAATTTAGATGGATGCTGTTACAGTATTATCATGACTGTCGTCTGTCAAATTGGAGAGATCAGATTTTTAAAAACTGGATTATGCCCCAAAGTAGAAAAAGCAAAGTAATAATTACTCTAGTCACCACAAAAGAACTCATTATTTTGATCTGGTTTTAATTTGATACTTTCATGTATGAAATTGTCCATTGTGGTTTTGTTTTGGGGTATTTCTATGGAAGGAGCAGGAAGTGTACTCAATTTATTGCTACAGACAACAGAAGGAACAAGCATTAAAGTATAATAGTATGACAAAACAAGTACACCCATTGACAAAGCCACTGTCTTCATTTCAAGCATCTTTGCTAAAATACAAATCCTTAGCAAGTTTCATTGTTCCTGTTCTTCAGTAAACATTTACAAATGTCTGTATAATTTTTAAAAACACAGAACCAAACCCCATTGCTGTTACACAAATGAAGCTGTTCTGTATCTACTCAAAAAGATGTAGTGCTATGCAGAAACTTCCAGTAGTCTATTACATTTGACATTTTACCTCATAATGAAAGTGGGGGGTGGTGATTTGATTTGTTTTGGTATGAAGACTTCAGAAAGAGACATGACTGCAGAAGATGCACTATCAGCTCTACTGAATCTTATTTATTTGCTTTAACACCTAACAAAGTATCTGAGAGAAAAATATCAAGTGACCAACTTTTAAATATTCATTTGCATAAACCTTTTTCTTTTTCTTCATATTTATGGACATCTTTGTGCTAAGGGAGAAAGCTGACTGAATGAGGTTGCAATTCAAAAGCCCCCACCAGGTTCAAAGTTTCACTGATTTTTCAGAGGAACAGCAAGCAGTAAAAACATGTCAGTAACCTGTAAAACATTTCCTTTTTGTTAACACTTGCTTTTAAGGTCATTTTAACATAGGTAAAAAGTTAAGACAAGATTTTCTTCCTTCTTTTGTTTGTTTCTTTGGTTAAAAAACAAACAAAAAAAACAAAACAAAGGAAAAAAATCACCTCGGACTTTGACACTTTTAACTTTGTAATATACCTTCATATTCTATTTCAGAATCACAGAATAACAGAGTATGTCAAGCTTGCATTTCTAAATTCACTACTTAAGCAACATGCTCAAAACAGCACGAAAAAAAATGCGCCTCAGACTCCTTACAACATAAAACTTGAAAACATTTGCTCTTTAAAACACACTGTAGTATCTGTGATGCAAAATGATCCTATAACATAACTACATACGTGAAAAATCCTGTTTAATCATGCACTTTGGAAACAGTCCTGCAAAAATCCTCTTACAATGTTTATAACTGCTGTATTCAGCCACTTTTCAGTAAATTTTACAGATGAGACCATCTATCTTCAAGGGATTTTTTTTCAGGTTTTGTAAAAAAGGCCTTAAATCAACAGAGAAAGATTTCAGCTTAGATTAGCATCTCTGAAGCATTTTGTTTATTTGTTGCATAATGATTATAATTAATTTTATTTAAAATGCAAAGGCCAATATTAAAGATGAGAAGGACATTACCTCACTTCCAGCACACTGAATCATGACCTGGGACATGTAAATCACATTGCCTAGTGTTTTAATATCCTCTCCCTCCCAACAGCGGATAGCTTCTGTCAGTATTTGCAGTTCAAGTTCTTTTCGTTTCCGTACTTCTTGACATTGTGCCTAACAAACAAAGGAAAAATATCACCTCTATTAATTCCATCAGTTTGGAATGGGTTAAGGATAGAAAGAACATTACACTTGTACTTCATGGCTAAGCTTCATAAACGAAGATTTGGGCAGGGCTCTCCCCACGTGGGTGTGCCCTTCGAGCCTGCACAGTGGATTTTTTAGGTGAGGCACAGCGTGTGCAGAACTGGCCACACCGTTTAACTCCTCAGGTCCATCTGCCACGGCCGAGCGAGCTTGGACAGTGACAGTGAAGTCCTCAGGACTAGAACCTACAGCCCCCCAATATTCCCAGGAGGTCTCCCATCCAAGTACTAACCAGGTCTGACCCTGCTTGGCTTCCAAGATCTGACAGGATCAGGCGTCAGGGTGGCATTTAACTGCCTACAGTTGTATTTACTGCTATGTTTGTAGTACAGAGAAGACAGCACCTTACTTGAAACATTTTCGTTCGGATGACTGTTACCAGTATTTTTTATGAACTAGTTGTGCTAATCTAAATATTATCACTTTTCCTTTCAATACACTGACTTCAATTACCGTTTCTAATTCAGTCATAGCTGTTTCTCAAATTTCTCCTTTCTTTATATTGCAAATTTTGGTATGTTCAAATATGCTCAGCAGAAAAGAGTAACACAGCTTTCAGAAATACATGTCATATAACAAAGCATCTTTCTTCACTAGAAAGAGATACACCACCTGTGCGAACCACGAGTGTGTATAACCTTGTGTTCTTAAGTATCTCCAACCTGCTTCTATTCATTTGAGAAATCAGAAAATCTGCTCATTTGTTTTAAGAAGCCCTTCTTAAGGACACTACTTATGCTAGCAGTAGTAGAAAGGGAGATGAAGCATGATAAGAGGGCTTACGAAGAGGTGCAGAATGCTTTGTGCAACTCTTACATCAATAATCTATTTGCTGTAACTCCCCATCCTAAATTACCATCCTTAGCTCTGCCCAGAAATAGCATCAACTTCCAGGCTTTCAAAAATTTACTATACAAACATTTACATAAAAGCTTCACTTTTTTTAAGCAATAGAGGGAGTTCACATTAGAAACCATTCCACTTAAAATATATAATCTAGTCTTTCATGACTCTTACAGAAAGATTTTTGAAGGCAGTCATGGACTTTTGAATATCTGGACGATCCGGATGATAATCCTAAAACCAACAGAGAAAACATAAACAACAAGTTTAGTTCAGGTAGAATTAATTAAAAAAATGTTAGAGGCTTAACCAAAAGCAAATAAACAATTCTGCAAAATTAAATTGTAGACTGATCTGCTCTCCATTCACGGTCTTACATCAAATACTGGTGGGTCTTGCCTCTAGTAAAATTGCAGAATTACTTATCACATTCCAGTTATACTTAAAATGGAGCCACAGAACTTTTACAAGACCTAGTGGATAATAGATTTTGAAATCCTAAGAGGAGACTATTTAAAGAGTTTTATTTGGCACGTTAGCTTTGTCACAAACATCATTCCTTATAGCCTAACTAGCATGTTGTGTTCTCACTGACTGACAAGCCAAGTTGTGTGACAAGACAAGACCCCTATACGCCTTCTATTTCTCTCCTTCATTCACACTCCAAACATCTAACCTATCAAATTCACAGCTGAAAACAGAAGCTCCTCGAACATCTTCCTGTATTGTAAAGATCACTTTTGGACAGGGCTCAGTGGGAGTCAGAGGGACTATTTTGGTGATGTGCTCAACATGCTGAGGTGAGAAGCAGCACTCCTCCTACAACACAGTGGCCCCTCAAGAAGTATGCAGGAGACACATTCAATGCCAAGTCAACCAAAGACCCTGATAAGACTGTTCTAGGAGTGATGACTGGCTGCTCTGGACAGTTTTACTTCAAATGTTTAGCTTATACAGGAAGTTTCACTGCACTGAGTTTTAAGTAAACCATTGCAGCCTGTACTTCAGAAGGCTGACAGAAGAGCAAACAAATGTAATTTTGGGTCCCATCATGTTTGACATGTACCTTTAAAATAATTGTTGTCAAATCATCATTAAGCTGGAACATAAATGCTGATAAGATATACCTCCATGTGCCTTTCAAGTTCTTTGAGTAACGTGGGGTATTTATCCAGACGCATAAAAGGTTTGCTGAGGCCCGTGGTCAGCACAAGGATCCCAGGGCTGTTGGCACCTTTCACCTCCATGAATTCTCCTAGCTCCTCACTGTGTACACAAGATATTTAAGCAAATTAATATTAAATTATCAGGACAACTACAATTACATTGGATTCTTGACTTCAGTCTTTCATCTACAATGAAATATGCCAATAAAACAAGTGGCTAAGTGAATCAAAAAGTAATTCAAGTACAATTAAGTGCTGTGATCGCCTTGCACATTAAATAAATTACAGGAACAAAGCCATCTGCAGATTTGGGGTCCATCCACAGAAATACAAATGTAGGAGCAAATCCACCATTCTAGATAACCATTGCTCAAAGACAATTCCTAAATGCTACCCCACCCAAGCAATGCTTAGAGAACAAACCCATTTGCACTATATTTTATTGCTCAGCTCATCCAGTAAAATGACACAAATTTAGAGGTGGTTTACACAGGTAATATACAAGTCAATGGCTTTTTATTCAAGAAAAATTTGGCATTTTTTAGGTGTTAGGCAGTACTCAGAAGATACAGATTGTTTCAGAACTTGTTTTCCCCTCACACTTACAGGTTTAATGACCTCATCTCACACATCCAGGATTTTACTGCAAAAAACCTAATGAACATCCATACAAATGGCAGAAGTAATTACTGTGTCATCTATTCTCAAATTGAGTTAGAGTTTCACTAAAGGTGTACTTAACATAACGTACTTGTTTTGACAGCAAAGCTGCTCTAAGAAATACATGCTCTCCAAGCATCACTGATTGCTACTTTCCTTCTCCAGATCTTTTCATATTTTAATCGCTTACAAGAACTAGCCCAGGCCCCCAACATTTGACATTAACTCAGTTAAAAACCAATGCATCTGAGAATTTCAGCTCACTTTGCTATCAATGTAACAAAACAGCTACATCGTCTCCTTCCTTATATATCAGAGGTTTCAAAGGACTATGGTGAAGGAGGACTAGCTTTTCAAGAGTTCAAATTACCAGGAACAAAATGAGCCTCCTCCTTTGGGAAAGGAAGATACAGCAGCAACTGGACTGATTGCCAGGTTTCATAAAATACAAGTTGCAGAAGGACATAGGATTCTAAAGACAAAATCTAAATAAAAGAACTTCAGAAAGTCAATTATCAAACAGATAGCATCTCACATTCAAGTATTCTAGACATTTGCAGATGAGGTTGCTCATGTTTTGAGCCCTTTTTATAGAAAACTAACTAGTTCTCAGAAAAACCACACAAGAAAAAACACTATTCTCGTGTGACAATCAAGTAAATTCTACTCTAAGATATTCTGAAAGTCCTTACTTTCTACTGATTGATAGCATTAAGTTCTCATAAATCAGAATTACTACCTCATTTTTTTCCTCCTCCTCATTTGCATAGTCCAATTTTTGAACAAAGCCTTAGCCAGTTATCAGATTTAGTACTTTCAGAATGTGTAAAAAAAAGTGTCAAACATCAAACAGCAATAAAGGACATGTACACTTGTACATTACAGCCACATTAACAAAAGGGAAGGGCAAGAATCTCCAAACCTATGGGATAGTGTCTCTATGCAGAAGTGAAAGCAAATCCTGACCTGCTCAATTTCCCTGGGAAAAAACACTGATAAGACATTGCCATAATACACGTCCAATTATCAGTGAGTCATGCTATATGAAAGTACAGGTTAAAACAAACAGAACCATGTACTTCCCCCAACACACACACACACACACACACACACTCGTTTCAGAACAAGTGACACTGCTTATTAATAACATTTGCCCAAATAAATTAAGACAGCAGAACAAGAGCATGAACATGGTACTTAGGGACGTGGTTTAGTGGTGGACTTGGCAGTGCTTCCTTAACAGTTGGATTTGATCTTAAAGGTCTTTTCCAACCTAAATGTTTCTACAGTTCTATGAACTGTGACATTCCTACCCCAATGTAAATGCTTTACCCACCATCCCACACTTACCATTCACCTCCCAGATGCCAAAGCTTCTCCAAGTTCACTGAAGAGAAGGGATTTTTTCCATACAGCTTACTCAAAGTTTACTTGTCTTCAGATTAGTTTATTGGTATTTACATACACTACCTTGCTTGTGTATATTCAGCATTGTTTCTGAACTGTCAGGTCCAACACCACTTTATGCCACCTCTTTTTACAGCTCACCTCCCCACTGTAACAAGGCCCAGGCACTCCCCAGTGCATGCATTTGTGCAATTTCTGCTGCACTCAACTGCAGAGTCAAGGGTGAGGGGACTTCCCAACACCTGCTGTGCATTTTAATGATGCAAAGAGAAGGTCTGGGAACATGTAAGCAAGACCTTGCTACATGCCTCTCAAGCAAGATGTAACAACAACCCCAGGCATTCTAAAATCAGTTTGCAACATAATCCGGTTATAATCAAAATTAAAATGCATTGAAAAACCTCCTACAACACCTTGCAGGAAGAATTATAATAATGCAACACCAATAAACCTGAGTACTTTTCAAACTTTAAGTAAAGCTGGCCAACTCTGAATACCTAGAACCTGAAGACCTACTTTGCTTAATGCTTTCTTAGTCCCAGCCCTTGCTCAGCATAAAATCACACAAACTTCAGAACTTTACAACTGATTCCAGTGGCACCCTAAACAAGACTAAGGATTTTGACTGATAACTATGCCTTGGTTTTACAGGGTTACCAGCTACTTCTTGGTCAAGTACTTAGGGCAACTCACTGAAACACCAAACTGCATGGCTATGGTGTGGTGGCACGTCCTCCCCTCCTGACTCAATTGAAAGGAAAGAAACTATTTCCAGTAAGTAATGAAGGTATGACACTCAGTTTCCACAGGAAGTTTGACCAAAGTCCACCTGTGAAAGCGCTTCTGCCAGAAGACTACTGGTAGTTTTAAATTTCAACTGACTATGTGTATGACACTGATTGTGTGCATGCCATTGCTTTGTTTTATCCACCAATTTCACCTGTAAGCATTCCCACCCATGTCAGCATCATCAAGTTTGGTTCTATATGGTCCTTGGTACTTCATCATACTTCATCTTTTTGAAGTGAAAGACATTTGCTAAGAGAACCAAGAGAAAGTAGCTGTTTAAACTTAGTTGTTCTATTTTGTTTGCTTCACTCAGACACACAGTCCCTGCTGTATAATTTTACCAACTTTGCCTTTTTACATTATCTACTATTCTTCCACATTTCAGGCAGCACAATTCATACAAGTATTATGCAGCTTCTCTTTTCACCCCACACAGCAGTATGTTCTACAGGACGTGCCAATCTCAAATAGCACAGGCCATTCAATTTAACATTGTTGTGATCAGTGCTAATTTTTGCCCTTAGATTGCAGAGGTGAAAAGCCCATTCCTAGTTACTTTGGCCACGTCCGTGCTGTCAGGTGCATACAAAGTCATTATATAAATGGCATTTGCTGAGCTACCCACTAACACAATGCTTGAACTTGTTTGTTTGGGTTTTTTTAATTTATTGCTTCTACAGTGAGAATATTGGTTACCATTTTTTCATTATCCTTATTCCATTTCTTCCTGACTTCAGCATTATGAAAAAGACATGTGAGGAAACAGGAAAAAACTCACTGTAGCCCAAGTTAAAATCAACTAGCCAGAAACCTGAAATAAAAACCTGGTATTAACTTGGTTTTGCTATCTACTCCGCAATCTCTACCTAAACACACTCTTTGGTTATGCCATTCACTGCTCAAATGACACTTGGTTGTTTATCATCGCCTTGTACTTAATCACAGTATAGGGAACCTATGGAGCAAGTTTAAACCTTCGCTCAGTTGAAATGTACACAAAAGTCCTGAAAAACAGGCTTAGCAACAGCATCATCAGGAAGCCTTTTACACCGAGCAGTGCTAGTAAGTGTAATTAAAACTGAATGACGTAGTTTTCCTCCCAACGTTCCCAGGAGGACAATGTTTTCTTTCATACAATTCTGCGCTTCCCTCTGACAAGTTCTGACATGGCAGCTTGGTCAAGCCCTAGTCCGAACACATGCACACACTCTGATAACACAATAGCACTCAAAATTTTATCTGAGAAGTTCCATCATGCAGACCCCATTGTCATTCTACTCATGTTATACCAACCTGCCACTTCTGCAGCTTCACTGACATAAAATACCCATCAAAGTGTGGATGCTATTTTAGCTCAAAGCTTAAAGTGTCTTTCATTTAGTCACAAAGACAAATACAGTACAGAACATAATAGAAAGGTTTACTCTCAATAACATATGACTGGGTTAAGATATCGTTCAAACACGAAAACAGTTCACAACTGGCTTTTAATTAATTGCAGCTTAAAAAAAAGTCAGTGTCAGCTGCTTTGCCGAAGACAATAGTTCTTTCATGTCACAATTTCAATTGATGACTGCAAGTACCACAGTCTCCTAGGCAGTATATGCTAAACAAAACTCCAGTCCACAGCTACGAAGTTAAAAAAAAAAAAAAAGGAGTTATCATTTAGCTGAACAGGAAAACCTTCTGAATGGTGAAATCATCAACTCAGTCACAACTGCCTAAGTAAGTTGCTTTTCAGAAAGAGGCAGATGAGACTTTAATTCACTACTTACGTCATTTTACACAATAAAATGCAAAGCAGCATACTAAAGTGCTGTGCTTCATTTATTCTGAAATCTCAAACTGAAAAGTACTCCCCACTCCAGACCAGAGTTAGTTCACACTTGAGATATTTTAAAAGTCACCATGAAAAGTGTCTATAAGCCCTATTAATATTTTTAAATCTTTTGTAGTACCAGCTGCCTCAAAAGCTGCAAATCAGACCGGGGGAGGAAAGAAAACAAGTTCAGATGTGCCTACAAGTAACAGAAGGCAGAAAAGTAAGAAAAAAGGCCATTAAAACTTGAGGAAAGCAGATCCAGGAAAATACTTTACTTACACTTCTGAAGTAGGTCTCTGTTTGTAATAGATGGAGCACGAGCTATCACTGCTGAGGGGTCTAAGGACTGAACACAGGCACCGCATTTTGAGAGCGTTGTGACACAGCTTGGCTCAGCAAACCCCCTAGTGCAGCTTTTAATTTCCTAGAGCTAAACTTCCCAGTCAAGCTCCTCTCCCGAGGACTGGTGGTTGCCGTATGACATCAGCCTGCACATTTGCAGGCTCAGAGATCCTCCAAAGTGGGGGAGGCACAAAGAGTTTTCTGACTCAAGCTGATCTGTATTCCATGCTCCAGTTACTCAGAGTAATTGTGATGTTTCAGCTCCACAAGTTTTATCCAGACTGGTAGGTCTGTGATGCAAGTGCAGAATATGCTTGGGACATGTTATCTAAGAGAACAGAAGAATCTAGCAAAATTAATGTTTGAACAAGCAAAGATTTGTGAATAGCCTTTTTGCTGCTGAGAACTGGCTTGATAGTTTTCACTTAGCAAAATAAAAGAGGCAGGTGTGTGTTAGTCATTTATGGCTGCCTTTACATCAACTTAAATTTTCTTTTGGAAACATTTTTCTTTTGTTTGTTTTAAAATAAACACAGTACTGTTGAAACAAAGTAAAAAGAACTTAACACCCCACTGCACCCCTACAAAAATAATACAACACCTAATGCTGGTCACATTGGGACTGTACTGTTCATATTTCTTCAGAAGAATTTTATATCCACTGATCAGTGGGGGCTGTTTTTTTATTATTATGTTATCCACACTTCAGTAAGTTCTGTACTCAATTATCTTTCCTCTTGTCATTTTTGGATACAGCCCACACAAAATGCTCATCCTAGCTTTCACCTCTTTTTCTTTACTAGACTTTCTCTGTGCACTGAACTTCGTGGCTTGTGATTTCGCCCAGGCAGATAACACTTCATGTTCCTGACACTCCTTACTCTGCTGTAATTACACACTTCTGTACTTTGTATCCACCTGCGTTTACTTAATCTGAGGGAAACTCATTCTTTTGGGCCTTCAGTTGCTCATTCTGTTCCTTCCCTTACTGGCAGGCAAGGATATGCCTATGTTGGGAAGCACAGCCAGGAACCACTGCTACTCGGACTAAACACTACACCCTCAGGACAGGACTGCTCTCACCAACTAGCGAAATTCTCTCCAAAACCAATACCATATATTGGATCATCTACCCTTGTACTTGAACTGGGATCTTCAAGCAAAACTATGAGATACTGGAAACACACCTGATTCAACAGAGACAAAAAGGTATGACTGTTACAGCATGGTACAGTGGCACTGCAGCCACTGTGAGAAGGGAACAGTGCTGGGCACATCGAAACACTGCGCTCTGCCAGTCACCACTCGAGTGTACCTGGACAGCTCCACCTCTTCAGCTCTAGCCAGTGGCTTAAGGCACAATTACAAGATATGATGACAGATCTGAGGAAAACATGACTTAATCCTTAAAAATTCTTGACTTATTACACAGAAAGAATTTAAATTCTTGGGGAAAAAGTATGCAAAACTATCAAAACTATCACAATCTGAAAGAATTTCTCAGACAAAAAGTACCTGCCAAATTTCAACACAGTATAAAACTGGAGAAGTTATGTTGTCTGCCAACTCTTAACACCTGGATAAAACTTACAAAGCCACACCTGGAACCAAGAGAGTCTGTTCTCAAGCTTAATAGAAAGATTTTGTTGTTGTTGTCATTATCAGAGGCAAATACAATCTCAGAAACACATAGCTCTGGAACCTAAACTCCTTATGGGCTGCATTAGGTTTTATTCCCATTTATCCACAATTACATATATTCAGGTCCCTGATGGTACTCATTTTAATAGTCTATTAACAATTTAACTTGATGAGATGAAAGATGTTTGTGGCTTTGAAGATTTGAACACAAAAACCTCTTATTTTTTAAATAATGTAATTAATTCCCTTCATGTCTGTGTTTTTACATAAATATGCATGTATGTGAACATACATGCATACCCATTCCTCTATTCTGTATTAATTGATTAAAAGCCCCCATGTTGCTGCTGCGTATGATCAAGAAACAAATGACAAAGATGAAACAGACTGCCATTCATCCTGCATGACCTTTTTTAAAAAAAGGAAAAAAAGGCAGTCACATTCCAAATAAATGCCCTTTTTAGATATCCAATCCCATCCCAAGTACTGCTATTTAGAATTGACTTCACAAAAATGCTGTTTTAAGAAAAGCTTTTGTCTAGAAGTCCACAATAACTCTGAGTAACTTAACATCATATTTATCTATACATATGCTACATACAGATGCTTTACCAGGTGCCAACAACATTTTAACAGGTATTTCAACACTGCTCAAATAGCACTCTTGATACCACAGCAGATGACATACAAAAATCTCGTATGTTTAATACTACATAGACCAGACAATAGCATACAATTTCAATATAACAGTGATCCTGTTGGTTAAAGAAACAACACAGTTAATGCTTCAGGTAATGACAGCCAATTTTCTTATAGTTGTTTTTAGTCAGTGACAGTAAAAATCAACAATAAAAATAGTATATTTTATAGAATAAAAAAGCCCAAAACCAAAATAAAGGAAAAGTTACTGAAGTTTCACCTAGGGTAACTATCTAGGAGAGTCTTTTATTTCTTTTTTGTTGGTATGGTTCCCAGCAAAAACAAGTAAGCCAAATAAACTGCAGAAAATACCGATTTTGTAGTGTAAGAATTTGACTTAAAATTATTTGCTAGGTTTTTTGTAAAAAGGCTTTCAGAGGCACATTTAATGTGTATATGTTCATTTTATGAGGTGGACAGAGCTCATGGCAGGAAAAAAATCTTCTGTAGACAGTAAGAATTTATGTTCCAAATCAAACTGCTCTGAATTGTTCTTTTTTCCTCTCTCTAAAATACCACTGCATAGCACAGCTGCTACAAACAGGATATTCAAATCCAAGTATTCCAAAAACACCTATTCCTCTGCCCTAATTTTTGCTGGTATTAAAATACATGGAATGGTTTTGGACTCTCTGCTAAAACTGTACTGCAAAAACAGCCAACAAATATCTTTTCTTAAAAGCCTTAAACCTTGGGTTTTTATCCAGTATTAACTGCATTGTAGTTGTTTCATCATGACTATCCTCAAACCTCATGGCAATTTTTACATTAAGGTTTATAATGGATGCTTTTACACACTAGAAACATCTCAGCTAAATAGACAAGGAGACAGTTCTGACTATTTTCCAATCAGTTTGTTATTTTTCTCTTTCCCTGTACTTTTAAAACAACGTAATTAAAAGTTTTCTGGCATTCTGAGAGGAAAAGGTTCAGAACTGCTTAAAGCCAGCTTCTGATTTCTTCATGGCAGCCCTCTGAAGCAGAATATTTATTCAAGCCACTTGCTATCTACAGGAACACTGAATAACAAAAATTAAGGTATTAGAGTAACAAAATAGGGTAATTAAAAAGAACAGGATTCAATTCTGTTGACTCGTGCCTGGCAACACAACAGCATTAAACAGAAAACTGTCTATCACAACTTCCCTACCCTTAAGCTATCTCACACGAACAACACAATTGCTCTGAACACACTTCTGCATCCTAATTATTTAATGCCTCTATGATACTTATATTATCTCGACCAGGATTTGACATCAAGCTGACTTTACAGACCTGAAGCTGAATTTTTCTTAGTATAATCTATGCACAACGAAACATGAAGGAGAAGAATGCTTCTCTTCTCCATTTGCAGAAGAAACAGGTTTCCTCCCTCATGTTTCTATCACCATTTCTCAGAGTTCAGAAAGTTAGGATAATCCTTTACAAGTATCTCCAAATCTAAAAAAATGTAGATGATATCACTTTGTTGCCACATGCCATCTTCCATCTACACGTTAAATCCCAGACCTCTGCATGGAAAGAGCATAGACACACGAACAAACAAAAAATCTGAAACCAAGAATATTAAAAACTCCACAGGCACAGCCATTTACTGAAAATGGTACTGGAAGAGGGCAATTTGAAAGAAAGCAAACACTAAGGGATTTCATCAGGGGGATTTAAACATTTTTTGTTGTATTGAGTTTTAATAAGAAAACCTTATTTATGCTGTAATGCAAATTTGTAGCTTGATTTCTTTAAACTGGGGATGAAATATAGTTGCATGTTTTACTAACAAGTGATACTTAGGGTTTTTTTATCTAAAATTAGGGGTTTTATCTTCATAATACTATGAGTAAAACTCACAAATATGCCACATAATGGTGCTGTTAAAATGAAGTTTGAGCTCCTGAAAGCAGCTAACACTACAGTAAAAAACCCAATCGTGCTCCTCTTCCTTTAATAAGCATTAAGAATATTCCAAATATCTTCACTTTGCTGCTTCACAACACAAAAAAGGAGAGGGGTGTGTGAATTGATAAAGAATATATATCCTGCTTCAATCTGTCCTGTCTAACCTTCAAGAGGAAGTCATGGTTCTGTCCTGCACCACAAGCGAACAAACAACCCCAAAGTATCAGCTGCTTCAGCATATGGGTCATCAGAATACAAATACATAGCAAAAGTTTGTGAAAGTGGATTTCTTTAATCAAATTCTGGACCCAATACTTTTCCCTCAAAGTGATACAGGGCATCTTCTATACAAATCCAAGGCCTCTTCAAAAACTGAGCAACCTACATCATGTTAGCTCAGCATCCTACCTTTTATACACAGAAAATGGTAATTTGGTAAACTTGAAAAGCTACATTCCTTTCATATCACTCAAAGGCAAAGCTAAGGATATAACATTATCAAATTAATCACATACAGACATACAGACTTCTACAGTGCACCAACTGTCTAGAAGGCCTATTAGTAGTCATGTCAATTATGTCATGATTTCACAAACTTGTTTTGATCTCTATGTTTTTAAAACAAAGATGACAACCATAAAGTTTGGTTTACATGTTCAGAGCCTAGCATGTGTTCTCTTAAAGAAAAGCATCCTTTCAAATACTTGATAACACAGTGCCAAAAGCGACAAGCTGGTCCTGACCACATCAAACAACTTTGTGTTGTGGGGCTTTTCGTACTTTTTTTAAAGTATATTTTTTTCTTAAATAAAATCTACCCTACCCAAAAGAAGACATCACAGCTTTACAACACAAGTTTATGTCATGCACTTTTGAATCAGACTTAAAAGATAACAAAATAAACATACCTGTGTTCTGTGAGAACATTTACTGCTGATGGATGGTTGGCACAGTATGTAAGGTATAAGCTTTTCATTTGTGGCATCAAATTTAGAAAACATCCTCCAACCCTCTGCTGAGCTTCAGGCAACCTAAAAACAGAGTAATGAATATGAAAATACTGTAATACCAACCAGACATGGAAATAAATTAAAGCCTAGAAAAGCAGTATATATAGTGTGCTAGCTTTGGATGGGGTGCAGTTAATTTCCTTCACAGTGGCTGGTATGGGGCTGTGTTTTGGATTTGTGCTGAAGACCGGGTTACTAATATAGAGATGTTTCTGTAACTGCTGAGCAGTGCTTGCACAGAGCCAAGGCATTTTCTGATTTTCACAGTGCCATGCTGGGGAGAGGGAAAGGAGGGAAAGGGAAGTTAGGAGGAGAGACAACCAGTACAGCTGACCTCACCCGACCAAAGGGATATTCCATACCACAGGACATCATGCTCAAAATATAACACTGGGGGAAGAAGAAAGGAGGGGACACTTGGACTTAGGGTGTTTGTCTTCCCAAGTAACCACTGTGTGTGATGGGGCCCTGCTCTCCTGGGGACAGCTGAACACCCCCTGCCCATGGCAAGTGGCAAATGTATTCCTTGTTTTGCTTTCCTTGTGTGAGTTGCTTTTCCTTTTCCTATTAAAAACTGTCTTTATCTCAACCCATGAGTTTTCCAGCTTTTACCCCATTGCCATTGCAGGCGAGGGAGTGAGCAGGTGCACAGGACTTGGCTGCTGGCATAGAACCAGGACACAATACTATTTGGTTTTGTTTTGTGATTTTCGTTTTGTTGTTATTTTTGTTTGGGTTTTTTGTCATAAAAACAAAAGACAGATTTCTATGGTCACTGACCAGCATCCAACAACTCTTCTCCTCTTGGTTATGCCACTGCAGTATAGACAGAATATAACACATATCTCTAAGACAGTCATTCAGCAAAGTATTTTCAAAAATTAATGGTAATTAGCACCTTCTTTTAAGGAGTTTGATTTTCAGTCAGTATATCCATTGTTAGAATAGCTTATGATCCACTTATATATGCCATGACAAATCTTAAAAGCAGCATTTCAGCAATTAAGACTGGATGGAGTAGCAACAGGATTCTGTCCCTCTAACTGACGCCAGCTGAGATGATAGGCTTTAAATACTCATTAAAAGATCCAAGTACCTTATAAAGCTCTGATAACACAAACCAAAGCAGGTACAGCACAGAACAGGCTGTTTTTACAAAACTGTCACTCATCTTCCTTTATCAGGATCATAAAGCACTTCCGTGCGGGTTTGTAACCAGGGCAAGAGTGCTGCTTTACCACTATCAGTGCAGAAATACTTCCTACAACTCATACTTTCCACATCTTTCATGTTCAAATTTAAAACATAAGCAGTGAAGGAAGATTTCACAATTCTGTTCAGAAGAGCTTATTTTGTGTAGCACAAAATGGTGCTTAAATAACAGCAGCCTAAGTGACTTCAAAAGGAGATGACTCAGCAAGAGAAAGACACTAAGAATAAAAGCTTACTTACACACACATTTGGTAAAATTAATCAGTTTTGATCAAGTTTGCCAGAGAAATATACATATATTCATATAGATAAGGGAGGATGGGATATTTTCAAAAGTTTGTAGCAGAAACTGTTATCGTAAATTCAAGCAAGAAAACATCTGGAGTACAAAAATCTGAAATCGGCTGTGTAGCACCAGCTTAGAACTGGTACCATGAGTAGAAAGCACAAATCTGACTTTGACTTCTGATTTTTGCACCAGTATAAGCTGGGGGGGGGGGAGAAAAAGAAAAGTGCAGCTCTTCCAGTCTTATTATCTCCTTAAACTTATAGGTCAGATGCACAAAAAAGTGCACTCACATACTTTTTTAAAATCTAAAATAATTTTGAAGTTATACAGCAACTGATGGAAAACAGCATATACTCTAACCAGCCACCAATCATGCATCCTTACTTTTCTGAGAACCACTCAAAAACATACCTATACTGGGCTGCTTCCTATATGAGAAAGAATTAAATGAATAAACAAAACAGAAATATAGTAAGGATGTTAGAATGGATGAAACTCATCTTTTCTTAAGAGCAACCCCCACTTGAAGGACTAAGCCTCTTCAGCAGCAGGCTGTATGGCCAATAGCCAATTGTATAATACACACAGAACATGGGACACTAAGCTTTCAGCAGTCCTAGACTACAAACTTGTCCTTGACACCTTGTATAAACCCACTGTACAACATGTGCAAGATGAAATGTTTCAATTTCTCCATGCACTTGCTCTCCTTGCTTAAAGGCTGCATCTCCTAACATAAGTATGCAGAGTCTTCACTTCTTTGCCAGATGAGACAGTGGATTTTGTTGTTGTTATCTATTTTACTGGGAGGTCCCGTGGTGTAAAGGAGAGCACTCTGGACTCTGAATCCCAAGGACCCGAGTTCGAGTCTCAGTGGGACCGTCCCCTGGCAGTCAATGCCTCCCTGCCATCCCATCCTGCCACATCTTGGATGCTCAGCAGGGTCAGCCCCGGTTAGTACCAGGTGCTGTGACAGTCCCGAGGACTTCACCGTCACTGTCCAAGCTCGCTCGGCCGTGGCAAATGGACCTCAGGACTTAAATGGTGGGGCCAGTTCTGTGCATGCTGTGCCTCACCTAAAAAATCCCCTGTGCAGGCTGGAAGGGCACACCCACGTGGGGAGAGTCCTGCCCAAATCTTTGTTCAAAGTCTGGCCATACATACATCTATTTTACTACTCTTAAACTCAGTATTTTACTCTGTTCTAAAGCTAAATGAGTCCTCAGTAAGTACTCAATAGACATACTGTTAGTACAGTCCAAGGGCTTCATGCTAAGATTAGTTCCTACAATTCTCTCTGGAAGAATACTGTTTTTCTGGAAAAAAAACCCCCAAACTTAAAAGGCAAGATTTTCTGTAGTTATCCTGAACAGGTACACTAAGTTCCTAAACAAATATTGAGTATATTCCCTCTGGAAAAAAGTGAGAGATGCTCCAGTGAACCTCAGTACAAATCATTCAGCTTTCCAGGACAACCACTCCTCCAGGCAAGGATGTTCCCATCCCACTCAAACACAGTCATCCTGTCCCACTCCTCAGGTTTGCTAATAGTAATCAAAATTCAGAGTTCATCTCAAGAAATACTTTCCCAAATTTCAAAACACTAAGTGTCTCTTACTAAGCTGTTCAGTCCCTCAGCACAGCATGGGAAGATCTACCCCAAAGGAACTCAAAATTGACTGTAGAGATGCTCAAACTGCAAGGCAGGGGAAAAACACTTCCTGATTTGAAAGCAGTGTTCATTACAGACACCTAGAAAATGACAGCTGAATCCCCAGCACACACATCACACATCCTGATCACATTATTAGTATTCCTTATATTAAAGGCTGGTACTCCTATTTTACTGTCTTCACTTCTATTTCCCTTGCAAAAACCACAACAAAACAAAACAAGGTTAAATTCTAAAATCAGTGCTGCTGAGAAGCATTGATTGAGTGGCTGCTTTTGCAGGTGCTTGGGGGAAAATGAGGGGCATTCCCCAGTATAGTAAGGGAATGCTATTCTTACAGCCTGCCAAGCAGCATTTCCTGCCCAGCAGCTGCTCCCCTTTAATAACTCTAAGCATGAGTTAATAATAAATTTTTTGAGTAATAGATGCAGCCAATGCCCCAGTAAACAGTTGCTAAAAAATGGTTAAATTGCCATTTTATACTGTAGTGATGGGGGTGGAGGGTGAATTATGGGTGTTGGCACCAAGCAGACATCTGTGCCTTCTCAGTCTGCTGTTCTTCTAGCAGAATCAAAGACTGACATTATTCTCTTTCATGTGTTGCACATGCACTGCCACTTTATACTGCAGATTCTTTGTTGAACTAAGATAATTAACAGACTTTATAAGTGGGTGACAACTTATCCCTTTTGACTTTTCTAATCCATGCACGATTTGCAAGTGCTCTACTATTTTTAAACGATAAACTATCTATATCTCCTTTAACTGCTCAAAGACCAACAATTTAATGACTATCCCCATATCATGTAAATCTTTTAGCAATTAATGTGTTCAATGAAGAGCAGTTATTTTACAATTCATTCTGAAGTCATCAACCCAATATTCTTCTCATATCTGATATTTAAATTAAAAAGGAATCCCATGTAAGTATTNAAGAGAACCATAACAAAGCCCTGCTGTTGTACACATGCAGGAGGAATCATCATATGACCATATCTAAGCTATCCAACATTATCTGCTTCTTGCATTTATATGCAACAGCTATTAGTTCTGTTTCTCCAGACTTAAAGCAGGCTCCCACTGTCTGGTAATTTGAGTAAAGAAATAAAAAGTAGGTGTGAGTGAACAACAAGTTTAGTTTTAAGACTGATTAAAACAAGCATCACAACTGGATTAAAGCCAGACTGGCAGCTGACAGAAAAAAGTGACAATACAGAATATCCAATCTTCTCCATCCCCTCTCACAAACAGCAGAATTTCCTGCCCCCCTTTCAGCCTCTTGAAGGCTATAAAAATTTTTACAAGGTCATTGTGATTAATGACCCCAAGGAGTGCAGTTTGTGAAGAAACATAAAACTGAATGTTATCTCCTGACACTTCACAGGTAACAAAGTTATGAAATACGGCGCCACTTTCAACTTTCTGAGCTACTGTTTGCATAAATTGAGGCACTACTCAACTCATTCACAATCCTTCAGTCTAATTTTCAATGCTCTCTTCAAAACTACACTTTCACTAATTGTCTATTTGCTCTATCTCTCAGACATCAGTTACTGTGCATGTTTGTTTCAGGGTATCTAAAGACACTGTGTTCAAATACACTTAATATTGACGGTCTTGTTTCTGTTGACACTCATGATAACCAAAAGTAAAGGATGATACTGGAATCAACTTGATTTTTATCTGCACTCCAAAACTAAACCTGAAACACTAATTAGTTTTGGAGCACATTTAAACAGTCTCCCTCATACTCTGGCCTCACCCCTCTTTCCCCCCTACTCCTCCCCCCCTTTTTTTCTCTTTGTTTTTTTAAATTCCATTCCACTTCAGAAACAAAAGTATCTGCTTGCACTTAAACACAGAAACAGATGTGACTGCAAGACCAGGGAATGATGGAGAGAGGGCAAAACCCATCTATGGTTGCTACAGGGCAAGGAGATAAGTCTTTGATACTTCCCATAAGACTTCAATTTGCAAGAGAAGACATCATATCTAAGTAGTTCACTCAGGCTGGTGTGTCATGTGCCATTCCCTACTGAGAAGTACAGTCATAGACTGACAGCTTCTGTTCACAGGTGAATGGAAGAATATTTTTTGGAGCAGGAAATTAAATCAGGTTCTACCTCCAGCTACAAAAATACTCATAGAGTAATAATTACAACAGCAACCATTTAAATCAGGCCAGAGACTACAAAGACAGAAATAACCCTAACCTGGACAAGCCCAAAGAGTATAAACCTTTAACAATGAACCAGAAGAGCTCCATGATTGTGGGCAGGCTTGGGGGGTGGCACTCAACTAAATTCAAACCACATTCAAACAACCATTTCCCTGTAACACACTAAGTACCCACTACAACATAATATGTTTGAAAGAAAACGCACAACCCCATGTTTAACAACATTAGGATTAAATAAACCAAAGTGGTGCAGGCAAAAAAGAGAAAGGCAGGAAAGTTTCTGTCTCTCAAGTACACGCCAGGATTTGTTAAAAAGAAAATTCAAAAGAAAAACTGCCTCAAGGTGGATGTGGAATTCAATAAACGTTCAACTCTCATGCTCGAGAACACAAATTTGCTGAGCAAGGTAGGCTGGCAGCACAACAACTGGCAGAACATGGGCATTTGTTCATTCTGACAGGTCAAATTAGGAAAAACACCAGACCGGATGTTGCAATATGAAGTGCCTCAATGATGGAACTGTAAGTTCTCTGCCAAAACTAAAATAAAATGATAAATCTATTTTCAGCACAGGAGCAAGTCTGAGTTTACAGAACAGGTGCGCCAGCCAAAAACACATGGCAAAATGACAAAAACAAAAAGGCAGCAGAGCAAGCATTCTTCTACTTGATGGGAATCATCATGAGTTAGATTCCAAACAGGGGGCTGGATGCTGAAGTCAATGCACTATGATGAGAATCAAACTGAAAATATGACTTGGCACGACCAGCATATTTATGAAATGACAATAACACAACATATTTACAGTAACCCTCCAGTAACTCTAGGGTCATCACTTCCTCTGCCCACCTACTAGCAAGCAGTATCTCCCTAGTTTACTACACAGCACCATTTCACTTAGCAAAAAGAAGAAATGAAGGACATTATGAAAAGATACTCTAACAGAGTTTAAATCAACTAAAGAATTTTAAATAAAGCTTTCTGAGCTTGAAGCTACATTATGATATCACATTAGCCATCATTTTAGGTTGCATTAGTATGTTCTACTCTGTTTTCAAGACCACCTTAGGAAAAAGCTTCAAAAGGTGACAGTCTTGTTCCATGCAAGGTACTTTATTTCCCTAATTTCTGGTTCAAAGAAACAAAACCATAATAACAAAAGAATGAGACAACAAAGCACAGTGACAAGGAAAGAAAGGAAATACTTGAATTCATTGACAAATGGTCACTTTCAGAGATTTAGATACTTAACTAATCAAGTCTAACTTGGAATCAATACCCTTCTTTCTTATACACAGCATGAAAGACCATTTTAAGTATGTTTCCATTACACTGCTAAATCTGAACTACACCATCCTTGTCCCTTCCCTTCTCTGGTCAAAGCTGTCTAGAGGATGGAGAGAGGGACAGAAGCCAGGTGGTAGGAAGGAAGGCAGCAACAGTCCCAGGCACATGTTACTGCCTAGTGGAGATTCAGCTTATACTTTGTCATGACAAAGCTGCTCCTTCACACCAAGCAGCTCAGAAGGGAGGACTGAGAGGTAAAAACAAGACACACTTGAATTAATCTGAAGATCACCATTGCCAAAAGAGGTATTTTATCCTCCATCCAGACATTAATTCATTTTCAAAGCATACTGAAAGTTGTCTAAACTCAAATTCAAGCCATTCAAATTACTAACTTGGCAGAAACAAAGAAAAATTGGATTAGGGCGTTGACGTAGATCACCGCGTGGTCAGACAAAACCAGAATACAGGCAAGAAAAATGAGACAACACAGGTTAAGACCAGAAATTATACTTTCAGAGGAGTTTCAACACCAGCAAATTGTTAGGACAATCCAAATGCAGAATGGTCACCCTCTTTCTAACACCTCCATGTGCTGAGGTAACAAGTTGAAAAATACCCAGTCACCACTTCAGGCTCAACTATGAAAGAAGTGTTTTCCTTCCTTTCTTTGTATGCTTCACGCACAGAAGCAGCACAAGCATTGAGGGGTTTTATTTAACTCAGATTCTTTCTGCCTATCCTGGACATCTCTCCCAGAACCTTCTGATGATCACCAGAAGAATACTAAGTACAAGAATTCTCACAGAGCATCTTTTATCCAAGTGACTTACCTCCTTCACCACTGTTCCACCATTACATATGGTTCCTTCATTCTTCCTCTTACTTTTAAGAAAGTAATGCCCCCAAACAAAACCCACTACTTCCCTACTGGTATATAATTGCATCATGGAAATTTGTAAATTGCTTTTAAACTACCTCAATATTTTTACCTCTGCAATTGTAGCCTACAGCCAATATCTATCTGTACAAGCAATCAATACATTCTCCAAACATCTATTACTCTACTGCTGTGGCAACAATTTTTAAAGCGAGAGGAACAAAAAATTATGCCCAACAACACACACAACAAGTTATAAAAAATATTTGCATGTTAGAATTTCACTATATTTGGTACGCAGAGTACTTACTTGGTGCATTCTTCTAAAGACTGTACAAGCATTTGCTGGAAAGAACTTATTTCTTCCAGGTTTCCCATTAAGTATGAAGTACTTGCCAAGTTTAATCTGGAGCCAAAGTAAATAAAACATGTTTAAGTTTTCAGTTATTGACTAATTGTGCATTAATACAATCTACAGTGTTAAAAGAAAATGCTTACTCGTTCTTAGATCAAGCACCAGACTGTTCCAGTCAGCAAGCAAACTGAGTAAAAGCAAGCCCTGCCTCAAGAATCTCACAGCCCACAGGGGAAAACCACACACTGACATAGAAATTTTGAGTCTGTTAACCCTCCCCAATACATGAGAGGTCTCAAGCTTAATGTAAAACACAGAACAAACTCACATACTTTTCACTGGCTTGTAATGGTCGCAGGTAGTTTGAAAGCATTGTTTGTAGCTCCTTAGCATATTCATTTTCTGTTTCTAATATATTTTGTAGCACCTACAATAAATGACAATTGCTAATTGGTATTTTTAAGACCAGTTTTAAAGCATACCAAAATTCATTCAATGCAAGAAAAACTTGAATAAGTGTTCCTACATTAAAAATGCCAATTATATCAACCAGAAAGCATTGAGTATTATACATCTATGAAATTCACAGGGGAAAAAACACCACTACACAGATGATGAGTCATCCTTCAGCCATATACAAAAAGAATGCCAAACTAACAGGAATTTCACTACTTAAAAATTTTATTGCAAAAGTTGAGTGTTCTACAGTGTTCTTCCAAAGCCAGGGGTAATTATTCCTCCTTTGTTCTTCAGAACAGTGACAGATCACTAGAGATTAGTAAAGTACAACAGAAGTTTTAAGAGAAACAAATAAACAATGTTTTCTCAGTCTCAATTACAACACATTACAAGTGTTTATTTATTCAGATGTGCTATTCTACATAGAATATCTGAATATTAGCAGATTTACAAATAACAAGTAATTGCCAACTTGATTTAGCAGTGTGATTAGCATTACTTTTAAATGGGGATGCCTAAACTTCCACTGGGAATATACTACCATGAGAAAACCACAACAGATTCGGATGCAAAGCCAAGCGTTTATCAAATACAGCATACACTTGGGTTTTGGTTGATTATAAACCAACAGCTGGAACACCCCCAAACATGTACAGGAAGATATTTTACTGGGGCATCTCCTTGGAGCTTGTTTTCAGATATCCTCCAACATATTCACATCAGGTTCCACTGTGCTTCTATAAGGCAAATTATTTTTTGCCTCCAAAAAGTTAATGGTTTAGCAAAACAATCAACAGAACAAAATGTAGTTCAGTGAACAGAGTTGAACTTGGAAAACTTCTTGCTATTCACTGGTCATAAGCCACACCACAAACCTTCTCATTTTGCTACATGCCATATTTGTCAAGCCTACAGTAATATCTCATTTCAGCATTTACAGGAATGACTGTAATTGACTACATTATTCACTGGAGTAGTCAATACTCATTCTTAGGAAATAAAAAAGCTATTCATTCCTAACTGCAAACCTGATGAAATAACTTTAAATAGTTCAGTATGTCAATGAAGAATTCACTGTTCCTTTCATTGGTGTCATCGATTCTCCTTATTCCTTGAATGCTTCTATTCATTTGGAGGGAGAGAGAGACCAGTTTTGAGTTCGTTCTTTTGTTGCAAAACTGAATCCTGAACTGAAGATGAAAATGTCTCCATTCTCTGCTATACACTGAGGCAGAAGAATGTCACAGGGAAAGTTATGGCTACTAGCTAGGAAATTACAGCATGCAACACAATATGAACACACAAATTTCAAAAAAGCAAAAATTTTTTTGGTCATTTAGACCACGGAAATAAAATACTTCCATCGACCACAGTACTAATAAAACCCCATATTGTCATATAAAAAAGGAAGCAAATTGTTAAAATAGTAATATAAAAGTACTTAGCCTACACAAGGTTCAAAATTAAATGTGACACCAATCTTTTTCAATATGGCTTTTTCTACAAAAATCTCCCAGCCCAAAGTCCTTACACAGCCATTAATAGGGAAAAGAAGACTGAAAACCAAGGACAGAGTGAACAGTGTTAAAAGACATTTAAAGGTAAAAATTAATAAATTTGCTAAAGATCTTGAAAGACTGCACCACTGGTCCATTTTCTCAAAGACTATTTCCATTCTCTGCCACAAAGAGCTGTTTGAAAAGCTTGAAATAAAACTAGTTTCATGTTGGACACACTCCATTATTTTCCAGTGCTAGTTTGGGTTTTTATTTGAGCATTTACTTAGCAATACAGAGAACATGGGATTGGAGGAAAAAACTTAAGCAGAGGGGGGGACAATAACAGAAAAGCTTAAAAATTAGAATTAGCAACCTGACAACGAGTGGAAAAAAGGAAAATAAATGCAACTGTAAATAAAGCTATGTCCCAAAGCCAAAGCCAGGTACCAGATAAATTTACACTTGTTTATGTTATTCTAGTAGATCACAGTGCTACACAATACCTCAGATACACATAGATTTAAACATTTCCCAAAACAAATGAAATCTATTTCCCTTTTTTTTAACAAGTACAGTTTCCACTGCATATATTTTTTTAATTTGAATATATTTTTAAAGAATAACCTTGCTTACACACATCCAAACATTTCTGTGAAATCTCACATTCTTCCAGCTTGACTTACCTACCTCACTGAGAAGCTATGAGGATTAAACGCTTGGACTGTGCTTTGAAGTGACAAGAAGTCAGAACTGCAACTCGGTATTTTGGCACCAGAGAACCCTTACAATGCCTCTTATCCACATCTCACCCGCATGATGCAATAATCACCTTTCTTCCCTTTCCTGCTTTCTGCGCGTTCTGGCTGCTGCAAGACCCCATGAGACGTCCAGGACCTTGTTTCCACAACTGCACCACAACATTTGCACAGATAAGACTGAGTACCAAAAGAGCAGCATTGAAGTGGCAGCTTTTGCAGTCCGTAACACTGATGAATGGCAGGCACAGACAACTGAGCTCATACAGCACCAGCTCTCCCAGTCACACAGCACAGAAAATTCAAGCATGGTTAACAATTCCATCACACAAAACCTCAGTCATCTCCCTAAGGCAACAACTACCACCCAAAATGGATTTCAAATTATGTACATGAAGCTGCTCGCCTTTCAAATTAAAGGGAAAAAAGGCAGAACACAGATATACTTTGGCACGATTTGTTAGCACATTCCCATTTTATCATAGTTGTATGGCACTCAACCAAAGTATCTTGTACTTCAGAGAAGTGGTGATCAATATCTGATTTTGCTGAATCGTGAGAATTTGCAAGATGAATCCCTTAAAACAGGCTCTTGAGAAGGGCAGTGTAAAGTAATGCACAACCCTACCACATTTCAAGGGACCTCAAAAACTCTTATGAACTTTAGTAGACACAAACTCTTGATCCAACTTTTAAAGAGTGGCCTTGAAGTGTTGATGTTCCATTTCTTTTCAAACACTTAAAACAAAAAACGAGGTTGTCTAAATACTCCTAACTTTGGAGAAATTTGCCCATTTCTTTATCTGCTTTTAGAACAGCTACTTAACCTCAAGGCAAGTGTGAGTGGAGATGAGATAACCTAACTTTATTTTAGACACGAAGTTATAAATTCTCAAGGGATCTCAAGTAAAAATAAAACTCAGAGTAACGCCTGTTCTGTCTTCAGGGAATAACACACAACAATACGCCCACTTCTTCAGTAACAGGTTACTAAATTACTTCTACATGAAAAATGCTTGATCTGAGTCTGGTTTATATTACACAGTGCTGTAGACTTGTACCATTTTATGGAGGACAAGACCTCAGCATTCTCTACTAACCTGCATTCCTCAGCCCTGCAGAACGTACACATGTAACAAATGTCTCTTCTCAGCAACACCAAGTGCAAAGTGCAACTAATTAAGCACACTGAGACTAGAAGGTATGTGGTTTGTATTATCAACTTCAGACAGAGCTCTGTGAATCCATAAAGAACATATTTATAGGGGTGAGAAGAACAAAAGGAAGCAGTGAAAGCAGTCTCCTCTTTACATTAAGCACCTTTCCCTTAGCCTATCCCAGTCCTCCTCCCAGAAAGGGAGCCTCTCCTATCATTTCTGGACTTCCTCTGAACTGCCCTTTGATTTTGTCCTCAGTCCAACAAATGTGCCCAGAGGTGCTGCCTGCACCTGCACAAAACCTTTCCTAAGAAAAACAGCAGTAATAAATCATGAGGGTTTACAGGGTTTCAGCACATCCCCACATGATGGGAGATGGCCACAACTCAAAAATAGCAAGCAGTCCCAGAGTAGGAGTCTCAATACACACTTGGCTGTCAAGAAAGCCCTCAACACAGATTGCAACACTTACTCCTTAACTCGAGCTACACCTTTACAGCTACCAGTTGCCAAAGGCTTATCTGGAGCTGTTCTGTTTTTACCTCAATTTTGTTATCAGTACAGACTGATAAAACTTCTAGCACAGAGAAGTCCCATCTTACGTATTAAGACAGCACAAAAACTCAACTCGCAGGTTAAACCACTTTCACTTCAGAGAACGGGTTTGCTGTTTGTCTTCACTACATTTAAAAATCATACATATTTAATAGCTATGAAAAATAATTACTTTATAAGTACATTGCCACCAGAAGCACTTAATATTTTTCAAGAAAATCTAAATGTCAACACGTCTAATTTAAGTTTCACACATAACAATGGAGTCTTGCTTCCCTGCAACAAAGTGCATGCCGCAGCACAGCCTCTCATTTTCTAAATAAAACAAATAAAATAGTGACCTAAGAAAAAAAAAAAGGTATTTGTTATGCTGTGAAAAAGACACAAGGCAATTATCACAGCAGACAGATTTGAGAACAGCACTCTAGGGTCAGTGCTCTAATTTACAACATTTTATATATATATCATTATTATTATTATGAACTGGTCATTTCTATCCCCTACAATGTGCCAACAGTTTGTAAATATCTAGAAGTCAAAACAGATGGAATCTTATTACATCAAATACACCAAGAAAGTTGCACCTGAACAAAATAAAAAAATCCCTAATTCCAAGGGTGGGTGTATGATGGTCACTAGTTTTTTGGTTTGTTTTTTTTTGTTTTATTTTTTCATTAAACAACTTTAAAAGCCAGCTATAGCTCTATTTCCCAAAGTAAAGAGTACCTTGATCCTCCATAATTATAATGGGTTATCCAGGGAACAATTTTGAAATCCTTAAAAGCCTGAAGTGGTATTTCAAAATTGTATGGCGCATCATAACTTTGCTACCTGAACAAATTCAAACACATATGTTCTATTATTTTCACTGAAGTACATTATCAATCCCCAAAATGGCTTGTATTACTCCTACAAAGTACAATAATAACCACAGGATTCAATTTATTTTGGACACAGTCAAGCTTTTGTTAAGTCCAAATTAAACAGCTGTAACTCTTAATTTTCATCATACTGAGATCTATCAGGAAAAAATAATATAAAATTGTAAATGAGGCATGTATTTACCACTTACTTTAAATAAATAACTAAATTAAACCAAACCCTCCAATCCAAAGGTCTGATGTTCAAGCTGACAATTTATTTTGATTAATAACTCAATATAAATACAATTTAAACATAAGTAAGAGCAGTCTTCTACCTAGTGAAGGAACTAAATCTTCTCCTGTCCTACATTCATTTCAGCTTACTTGCATGAAAAAATCATAGATTTCAACATCAAAACAACAGAGAAGACAAACATATTCTCTACTACACACTAAAACAATCTTAGAAAGAAAATAGGCTGTTAAGAGACATAGTGAAAACAAACACAAAGGAAAACTATCCAGGGTTTTGTCACTGAATATACCACAGTAAGGTCTTTCCATCCTGAAGAAGGAAGGGTGTGCCTGCACAGGTACTTTCCCTCAGGACTAGCAGGTGTGGGATACAACAGCCAGAGAACTGCAGCCCTCCCTTCACCACAGAGTTACAGCCACCGGCAGAGGCAGAAAGCAAGCCAGAGGGAAGGGCAGGAGGCTGCTTTGCTGCTTGCAGTTAGGGGACTATGTCCACAATACCTCTGTTCTTCCAGGTGTTATTCACACCACAACCACACAATATGAAAGCATAAAACTATTCTTTATGATCATTGCTAAAAACGGAGAAATAAAATGAAAAACAATGGAACTGGCTCAACGAAAAGGGAAAGAAACGTTGCAGTTTGGTTTTACACCAGCAGGGAGCAGTGCTTAACAAAACCAGCAAGAAGCTTTTTTGCTTCCAAATGCATCTGCTTTTAATAAATAAATGATTCTCAAAATGGTTACAACACACTTTGAAAGACAGAGTTTGGTGTGTCTCTTACATGTATCTAAAGGGGTCTGAGCACTAGTTAAGAATTGCTGGGGATGTGTTAAGGGCTGACTCAGCTGTACTGCCTCGCTGTGAAATGTATCCACCACTGCAAGCCAGAGGTTCCTGAAGTTAATAACAGATTTGATTTATACACATGAATACAAAGGAAGCAAACTGTTTCAAAATGTTCAATCTCTTATTCAACAAAAAGGACAAAAGTATTCTTAACCATATTAACACAGCAGAATTTCAATAATTCATAGAGATTTGGGGAACACTGCATATTTGGGAAACGGGGAAAACAGGGAAATTAACAACTAGCAAAGCAAGTAAAATTAGCATAATATTACATAAATGCCTATTATTCACTTAATTTAGACTATAATTGTGCATCATGTTTACTAAACTGTACGTGTGATATTCTAATAAACTAAAGATGATCCTGTTTATGAGACTTCACTAACATCCCTATCTAGTTTTGGCACTTTCTGACAAGGCTGCATTTTAGTTTTATGCAGATAAGAGCATTTAGTCAAATTACATTCTACGGTATATAACAGACCCCACAGAGGAAAAATGATCACTCACCACATTGTAATAGCTTTTGTTTATTGCAGACGTATCAAAGCCTTTAGGTGGACTCTTCAATGTACCTGATTTGGGGGAAACTGGTTTTTCTGAAATGTAAAATATTTTGGGGTCAATGGGGTGCAATTTCATAGCTCAACGCTAGAGGTCAAACAAACTGCTTTAAAATATTTATCACAAGATACAGTGAAAATGGTGCTTCACTGAGAAACAGACATAATTACACTTGAAATTACTGGCAAAGATTCAAAATGGTTCATATGTTCATAATCAATGAAATTTTAGCCTTAACAAAGGCAAGCAGAAAAAACTCCCTTTCTTTTTCCTAGAACCAGAAAGTCTGTTAAGAATTTTTCCCAAATTATTTAAAAAAAACCAAAATGTTGTCACAAATTGCAATTAAAAAAAGCCAAATAAACAAAAAACAACAGGCATTTCCAAACTCTATATGCACTTTCAAACAAAAGTAGTATTAAGTTTAAGTATCATTTTAATGAACTCTGTGAAAGTAAGTGAGCAATTAACGGCTGAATATACGAGAGATGAGATATTACACTCACTCTGGTTGAAACAAGATTCAAAACACTATACTAATGAAGTAACTTACCTGATGCCTATCCCAGAAAATCATCTTTTAAATCATCTTTTGCTATTAATGAAGTGAAAAATAAAAATGCTTATGCACTTGAGAACAGAGTTCTTCATAACAATAAAGGCTATCCCTTCCTATAATTCCATAGGGCATCTATCACTCACTAATGTATACTCTTCCTAGAAGGACATTAATGTATAAGAGCAAAACAATAGTCCTGAGTCTTATCCAAGTACTGACTCCCAGAACACAGAGGCACAGAAAACACACTCCCAAAGCCTCCCTTCCCACCACTACCACTCTTATAAGTCAATCACAGAGGAGCAAAGATGACATGAGAGAAAAATCAAGTGTCATGCTGCATGCTGAAGAAACAGCAAGTAGGATTTACAGCATCTTTTTTTCATCTGTCACACTTGATTCTGCACTCAACCAACCTGTGAGACAGTATTTATCAGGACATTATGGTCCTTTGGTTTGTCTTTTTTGGGGGGTTGGGTTTTTATTTAAATAATCAGGCTTGTCTAATATGCAATTTTCAAACACACATTTGAGTAATTTGTATCCAAACTACAAAATGGCAAGTTGTCAACCAACCCTCCTCACCACACCCTCACACCAAATAAAAAAAACATCATCAAAACATACCTACTGAAGTTTCACCTTTATTTTAAAAGCAAGCTCCTATTTCAAATGCATTTTAATTAAGATATATGAATAATTTAACTCTAGTTTACCTGATACCTCAGGCTAAGAATAAATTATGCAAGTCTCAATACAGATCTTCCTTTCCAGAAGCCCAGTCAGCCATGCTAAGGGCCAGCTACGGAAAATTCCCATGGACAGTAAAGCTGACCAGGGAACCACCATCATAAGCAGAACAGTCCATATGGTACAGTTTCTCCTGAGAAATTTAATGGTTCTTCAGGTTGCCCAACTGCAAGCCCATGGACGATGCCATCTCAGGTGAGCTGACTACAGATGAAAGTCACCCTTTCAACTCCCACACCAGGAGTGCCAGGCAGGCCGGCAGGACCTGAGGCTTTCGCTAATGGTCCGTAAGGTGCAGCTCATGCCCCATGAACACACGAATGCTAATGTCTTTAAGGGGCTTTTCTATGTATTGCACTGGCACTCTTCTCAAAAACGCCAATCTCAAAATAAAACACTGTCTTAAAACTGTCAAACATGAGCAAAAAGAATTTCTCCTTACCAGGTTCAGAGATGACAGTAAAATCCTTTTGGTTAATATCCCCCGCCTACCCACCCCAAGTCAGCTCTAAGCCGACAGACAGCACAAAAACTATTAGACCCAGCAGTTATCCAGCTGGGAACACTGATGTGCTCAGCACTAGCCCTGCAGCACATCCATGCTCTTCTACAAAGCCAAGTAATTCCAAATGACAGGACTCCTCCCATCCCCTTGGCCCGAAACCGTAAACTTGAGCGGATTTGCCATCAAACACTCAGCGTGAAAGAAGAACCTAGAATCGTGTCATAGGTATGGCTACTCATTTATACATTTGTCAATAATGCTACTCTTTATGGGACAATTACAATTCGCTTCTTTCTACTGAATGATGAAAAATATGTCATTTACATGAACTTGGTAATTTGCTTTCATGCTCAGTGAAAGCTTTTGACTTACCCTCCAATTTACAGTGACTTTCAGGTTCACTAAATACCTAAAGGTTTGTTAATCATGTGCCAAAAAGCATGAAAGGAGAAACCAGAGTTATTTAAGGATAAAAGTAAATACTTGTCACTGAGTTTATCATTACACAGATGTCTGACCATTGTTAATCTGGAAAAAGTTGGCTGGTCATAGAAATCTGGCTCTTTGTTAACTTAAAGGCTGGAAAAATACACCTCTCCTCTTAAGCTGCTGAAGAAAGTGGGAGATTTTTTTGCTGAAATGTATAATCATTTGCATTACCAGCTGTTCAGCTGATTCAATTATCCATCAGAGACACATACACATCCAAATTCAGATTTAAAAACTGGACAGAAAAAAAGAATCACACATTCAGATCATTTTGCCTGAACAGCCATAATGCACATTTAACTTGTAAAATGTAAAGGCCACTTCTATTGTAGAAACACAGAATTAAGACATAGCAAATTAGTCCAGCTGTCTATCATGTCTGGTATTCTGCCTTCAAGCACTGCCTTGCTTCATAAGGAAGAATAAGAAACAGTCTTGTTGCAATTAGCTTATTGCACAATGCATTACACAGAAGAAAATCCTGATCCTGCACATAAGAAATCACTTTCTTTGTTTATGCTAAGTTAAGTGCTATTTATTATCCTTATAATAGAACATTAAGAGTACTTTTGCAAACAGAGCATATTTCATCAAACATTTCAAGCAGACGCCACCTCCATTCAGCATACTGGGAATATACAGAGATCTTAGAGGCCTGTATGTCTGTAAAGTCCATAGGTTTCGGAAACATTAGCAAAACCCTGGCACCTTGCCCACTCCAACATAGACATTCTGTTTCCCAAAGCACTGGAAAAGAGCAACCTGAGCCAGACACCAATTTTTCCAATACAGAAGATTCCTACTTTTCTCTAAATCACAATGTAAACCGGTTACATTAACACTGAAAGCACCACAGTGAAAACAGGCACAGCATACGATCAAAGCCAAAGCAAAGAGGCATCTGCTCCGTTACTGGAAGGGACAGTACCCAGCTGATGACTGAAACCAGGAGGTAAGTTACCACTATCACTTTCTTCCACGATCAAAGCATAACATTCAACTGCCCTCAGCTACACTTGATAATGCTTTGAAGTGTCTAATAGCAGTGATAAACCAGATAGAATTCACTTAACAGATCATCTTTGGGTGGAGAATGGGGGTGGCACAGGCTTTTTAACGTTATTCTTCCAACGATTAATTATCTTCAATAGAACCAAAACAACTCAAAGCAGCTTTTATAACAACTCGAATGCTTTTATAACCCTGCCCTAAGTAGTACAGAAGATTCAATGAACTCTCCAAAATTAAGTTCTTATCCTTTACAAACATCTAATTGACTGTAAAAAGACAATTTACTCAATTCTTCCCAATGTTTAATTTCATTCTAATTTACATGCAAGTATTTATTTTACTTGCCTTCAAATTGCCTGACATTCTCACATTCTCTCTCTTCTGTCCTGTCTCCAGTTTATGTCTTACTCATTTTCATGCAACACTCTATTTCATGCTCTTCCACAAAGCATCTACTGCCTTCAGAACATACTTTAGCAAAGCATTTCAACCCTACTACTGCAAAAACACCAAGTTTTTCTGTGATCACTAGGCTATGGTGCAGAGAGTAGATGCAAAGATGTCATTTCTGCTATTTCATCCAACATTTGGGGAGGAAAGATGTGCCAACTGGGATACCAAAAGCTATGTGATCTCTATTGGTGAAGTGGTACAAAAAAACTCTTTCTAGACTAATTGCTTCAAGTGCAACACCAGGAGGGCAGACCTAAGCTTGTTTCCAGTTCTCAAGCTGGCTCAGGCATCGCTACAATGAGCTCCACTCCGAAATAAGGGCACTACCAATTCTTCTTCCCTAACAGTACTCACTAGTCCCAGCCTCTATTCTAACTCATGCCTGGAGAACAACACTTGACAAGAGAACACAATACACCTCCAAGTGTACATGGCTGGGAAAGAAAAACTAACATTCTTGGTGGCGTTTTATTTTTTCCTTTCCTTGGTTTTTTCTTTTCCCCCAAAGCTAAAAGCCCATCTGTCCTTCCCTAATGCACCACAGGATGGAAACAGTTGATGCTCTACTCTTCCATTATATCCTGACCTCTTCCCGACACTGTTTGTTTGTTTGTTTTTGGAGTTTTTTAACATCCAACCAGAAGAAACATTAACACTGTAATTTGCACTGGGGGCGATACTGACATAACTGTCAAGAAAGCATAACAGAAGTGAGGCTGGGACAGTCATGACCCGTTAATTTCTGTGAAGAATTAAACTTAGTGACATATCAAATGCAATTTTTACAAAGCTATATTCCCTTCTGCATAATCTCATGCCATTTTAAGGCATTACACTTGGATAAAACTCAGCAAGCAACCATGTGATTTTTTAAAAATCTGATTAACTTCTGACAGTAGCTAAGCAAGTACATCCCATTCTGGCTAACTATTCTTTTCATTGCAAGGGAACCCTCAAAACTAGGTCTCCAAATACTTCTACTGTGCAAGACAGAAACAGCAGTGTAAGAGACAAGGCTCCACCTCCACCTCCACCCCTTCCTCCTCCACTTTATGTAAGGAAAAAAACCTCAGTAAGGCCACACTGTCAAACAAGTTTACACAGTATTTACCTTTTACCCTCTGTCATGTCTAACGGTACAGAAGGATGAAAACAAAGTCCTCTCATTTTGAAGTACTTCCTGACTAGTGATCAAAGAACATTAAAAAAGGTAAGAAGTTACAGGGTTTGAAAATGGAAATGAAAACATGTGCACAGGGAAGGAGGGAGAAATGGACCATTTTTTTTGAAAGACACATTCCTGAACAGAAAATCTTTTACTATCTTTTTTTTTTTTACCCTCCTACTTATATGTTTGATCATAGCTACCACAATTTCAGACAAATTCTCCTTTTCCCCTCAGGCCAGGGAGGGGAAGAGAATAAACACACTCTCAAAACCAAAATAAAAACAGTTTTCCATCCCAACCAAATTTATTTTCGCCAAAATAGTCACTGACCAGCGTAAAAAAACTAAATGCTGTGCTTTGCTCCATAAACTCAGTATCTGTCCTACACAACCATTCACAGCTCGTCTCATATATGTATTAGGACTCTGTGCTAACACTAATCACTCTGGCATAACTAAACAAACAAGTTACAAAGTGGGCAAAACTTCATGACATTTTAGCTGCTCTGAGATACCTCCCCACATAATATGCTCTGCTTAGGTAATATATGTAACATAGTTTACTTTTATAATTTTTAAGAAATCAATATGTTAAAGGCAGTCCCCATTACTAAGTAGTTTCTTCTCTTCCTTGAGTATCTAACTTGAAAAGCACCCTACACTACAAGCTAAGAGTAAACATACAGTTTTCTGACATCAGAGGATTTTAATTTAGAACAAAAATTAAATGTCTATAAGGTTTGTGAGAACTAGAACAAAAACACACATGAGTAAAGAACTTCTTTGATTTCTTCTGTCATCTATTGTGCTGAAGTCAGGTTACAGCAAACTGACGGGATTTATTTAATGAAACTCACCATTTCCCAGCTCTCCAAATAATGCTTCATCAAATACGGTAACAGTGTAATCCTGCAGGGAATTTCTAACTAGTTGCAGTATTTTAAGCCACATTTGAGAGAAGAAAAAAAGAGTAGAGTAATACTGTCAGTGTCAGAACATTTTACAGGTATTCTGAAAACAGATTAGATGGCCATGATGAACAATTTGTTCATTGAGACCTTAAACAAGAGCAAGTATTTTAACAATCCTATCCTGATCTTTCATTAAATCAAATCATTCTAACACTGACAGAAAACACATTTTGAATTTGAGCTAAGACAGCAAATTCTCAATAGTTTTAAAATACCTTAGGGAAAAAAGCACTTTCACGTTTCAGCCTCATGCTTAAGTCATGAAGGCACTTAAAATATTTCTGAATTAGGAAAGTCCTGAAGTGAGGTGTATATACTTGCTAGAAGTCAAGAAAAATGGACAGTGTATGACTATCAACTCAAGGAAGGACAACCCTTCTGATGCAGACAAGTTAAAAAGAGCAGGGACACAGGATGACAATGGAGACTGTGAACCCCTACACATAACTTCGATGAAACTTCTCATGAACACCCACCAGAACAGTTCAAATAACTTCAGAGCTCTGTGGTAAACAGCACCACATCCTTGTTCCAACAAGAACAGCAGAAGAAAGGAAGTCCAACCTCAGGAGACACAGTGAAAATCCACTTGGATACAGAAGGGAGAAGAGTTACAAAAAATCCTCTCTCTAGCACCTTCAACAATATTCATAGACCATAAATAAGCTGAGAATAAAAACATTAATTAAAAAAATGCATGGAAACAACTAATAAAATGAAGAAAGAAAAAAAAAAAGCTCAGCAAAATTACAGCAATGAACTTCAAGTAAGAAGAATTCAGTAAACTTTAAAATATGGGTTAAAAAACAAACTGCCACTTGTGACAGCTTAAAGGAATTGTCATTCCCGTGAGCCTTTTCTGCTTAAAAATTATAGGCATCTCAAAGAACAGGAAAGGCAGATGTAAATTGACATAGATAAAATACCACAAATACATACACTGACCACAAACACACAAAAATAAGTAAAAGTAAATAGAAGAAGTCAGGTCACCAGTTGAAATACAACTGCCATGAACATAAAGGTACTAGCAACAAAACCGTCCATAGCATACATACATCAAGGAGGAAAGCTCATCTGTAACTCAACAGTTATTAACAAACATCAAGAAGCTCTTAGTATGTCATGCTTCCATGTACTACCCTTTCTTATAAGAAAGTCAACTTCAGGCAAGTTAAACATTTACCTACAAATGCATAAAAGCAGGTTGAAATTACTACTTTGATAAGTTACACAGTACCTGTTGTGCTGATCTGATAGTAACAGAACTAACTTTATATGTATCTGAAACCAGAGAGCACAAGAGAAGTTCCATAAAGCACTGGAGAAGGGCAAACATAGTAATTTTAAAATGGAGAACAGAAAAGGCTAGTAAGCTATAGGTCAGTCATTTTAACTTGGTAATAATCAATGAAGTCAGCTTTCTGAGAAGAAAAAAGCATGGGCATATATTCCCCTCAACAGAAGCGACACAACATATGAGAGAGCGCTCCAAGAATGTGAGAAATCTCACAGAAGCCCAAAGGGATAAGCTACTGTAGCACGGAGAACACACCTATACAGCCAAGGGAAAAGGACTTGGCAGAAAATTTTTCTGAGGGCAAGAACTGAATGCTGAAAGTCAAAGACTAGAGGCAATTCATCTCAGCCCCAGAGATGAGACACAGTTGCAAGGACTCACAAGAATCAAACTGCATTTAATACTAACCCAAGCTCTCTACAGCTTGTTGTCTATTCCTGCTTAGAAGAGTTACTTCACCTAAGTGCAGTATTATTAATAAAACAAGAAACACCTTAATTTCAGTTACTGGCAACTTCTGGTTCTTAAATGTTCACTGTTAAAAGCTATTTCTATTCTGGAGCCTAACTGCCTACCCAGGTTCATTTCAGGCGTTGGAGAAGATCAAAACTGATGAAATCCAAACAAGACTTCTGCCTCAATGATTTCAATGAGTAACAATGGGACAAGAGGGTCATCATGACTGATGCCTGCAACACTACAGACAAAAAACAGGTTTCAAGAATTTTTGTCAGGATAAAGTGGATCTGAGATCTCTATGAAGAACATTAATGTCTAGTCCTACGTTGTGACTAAAAGAATTATCTAAGAGAATTTATCTCAAAAGGACAACGAAGTTGCAGATCTAAGACCAGCATCTTGCAACAACATATTGTAGATAGCAAACCAAAGAAGAAATAAGAGGATGCAACTGGAGGACAAAGAATAAGGTTAAAAACAGAGTTTCACCCTCACAACCTCACTTTGCAGTCAGGCATCTGTATGGCTGCCTAAAATAAAAGAAAAAAGCCATGCCAATGACTTTCACACGGCCCCAAAAGATGTGTTTTCACTGGAGCTGTGACAACGGAAAGAATGATTAAGTCTTCCAGAGTCCCTGGGTAGTTTTATCCTATCAGGTTTATCCCTAATCTCTCAAAGTAAGCTGAGATAGGAAAGACATCTGAAAAAAAAAAGGAAATAAAGGAGACAGAGATATTATGTCACCTACAGCAATGTTCTAGTGAATTAAAAAGCCATGTCAGTTTTGATATTCAGATAATATCTATAAGAAGGCAGTTTCACTACATAAAGTTCAAAATAAAACTTCAGAGGAAGGGTGAAGCCTGGATGAAGAAAAGTGGAAGGTGCATGAGCAAGAAAGAAAAAGAAAAATCACACATACATTATCTTTCCAAAGTGGATTTTGGTAGAACTGGGTTTCCTTCCTGCAATTGTTTCCTTCTAAGTAATGGGATATGTTGAGTAAGTTTTTTGGTGCAGTTTTTTTAGTTCATTTAGGGTTTTTTTCTGGTTCACTTTTTTGTTTTGTTGTTTTAAAGAGATTCGTAGGAAATTTCTCACTATTTAAACTCAAAGCACTAATTCAAAGTATGTCAACACCTGAGTCAAAATCCCCTATTCTAGGAATTCAGACCAAGGAAATCAGAGCAGCCCAGCTGTGACAGGGACAGACAAACAGAAAGGGGATTTTTCTGCATGTTTACTGCTAACTCAGAATCTGCAGAGCACTCTATACAGTGAACTGGGGTGGTAAAGTATGAGTTCCTGAGCATTAATAGTGGCTGTGAATGAAGTTCAGTAAATACAGTGAACCTTAAACAAAAAGTATTATAATTTTAATGAATCAACCAACTATTAACCTCCATCCAAAGCAAGAATTTCTGCAAACATGCTCTCCCCTTCCAAACTCACCATTTGATTTTATTTCTCGTACGTAGTTACTTGGAAACCACCCTGTTTTTCCATTTAAAGTTCCTTCCCACCAGCCTCCTTCTTCCACTCTTGTAACATGAATAATATCTCCTTTTGAAAAAGAAAGTTCATCTTCATTTGTCTGTTGAAAATTAAATTTTGCTCTCACCACCAACTGATGGTTGCCGTTATCTGTCATGTCCTAGTAAGTGAGAACACAAAGAATAAAATGATCACATTGGAGAGTTAGACAATTATTCCATGAAGAAAACAGAAATATCATAAAATGGAAACAGCCTCTCTTCCACACACAATTTTACTCAAAAGCTTTTATAAGGAATGATTCAGCATTTCTAGTATTTTTCTAATTTTTAATCCATGGATTTTTATGAGCCAAGAGAATATATTACAGCCCTTTCAGATCAGAAGGGGTTAGGGTTAACAGAGCTAAAATGAGATTCATAGGAATAGTAAGGAAAACACGTATATTTCCTACAGAGAGAATAAATTGAAACTGCCTTTGATGACTACAAAGGACCAAGAGCTTTACATTGGACAGTCTTTTCCAAAAAAACTGGTCTGGGAGAAGAAAATGAGTTGGCTTTAATCTAATTTTGGATTTAGAGTTGGCAGCTTAAAACCTTTTTTTTTTGCTCCTGTAACAGATAGGGTTGGGAGGTCCCACAGCTGAATGTACAAATCTCCACAGGCTGCCAATGGAGAAGGACAGTGTCCTTTCACAAAATCTACAAACAATTATGCAGCTTACCTTGAATAAGTATTCACAAATAATTTTTCTCAAGGTTAGCAAAGCTGGAAGTCTGCAGCATGTCAGACTTGCAACTGTCCCTATGATAACATGTATGCACACTCATCCCCTATCACAGATGTGAAGAGAGATTATCGCTCTGCCCTAACAACTAAATGTTAACAGACACTTCCAAGAAGTCTTTCAAACTGATGATGTTCAAACTCAGCATTTTGTTTGTGAATGCCAACTTTTAATATCTGCACCATTCAGGCATTTCATGAAAGTCACAGCAAATCTTCATATTAAAAAAGCTAAATACTTGGACAGTTTTAAACACATTAAACTGGAGCTAAGAGAACAGGACTACAAATCACGTCTGTATCGTAACTAAGGATGACCTGTGTAACTAAAGAAGTAACTTTGTGACAAAAATGACTGTAAGCAATTCTAGTCAGCTAGCCAGGTAGAAGATTTTCACCTACATATTGTCTATATAGTTGAGATGATCAAAAGATGTACTGCACGTTGTCACTCAGATCTTGTAATGTGTCAGCTGAATTCATATCCACAGCAATCTTGTTACTGTATCACAACTCAATTTAATCAGACTTAAAGAGCTGAGAAACTATAGGCAAATGAGGGCAAACAACTTCAAAAATATGCAGAAAGCCCCAAGACACTCTAAGTCACAGTGGCTGACAATCAGATTGGCACATTTTTGAAAGAGTGCATCTGCCTTAGTCCTTTGTTGATACATCATGTACTTTCATCTACTCTGACTGCTCAAGAGAAAGTGTTTTGCCTTGGTACATGGTGAAGTGCCATAAAAGAAGCAGCAACACTGCACAGTGAGATCAGCTACAGTCCCTTTGCTCTGTCAGAATGGCTTTTCATTAGAGGAAATTGAGTCCAAATTTGGTGAGAACAAACTGATCATCTACAGCAACAAAATCAAACTAAGAATTTCCCAGGTTTGGCCACTAGAACTCTTTCTCTTCTCCCTACACTCCTCAGCTCTTTCTCTTCTTACATTTCTCAGTGCTTTCTAACTTTTTGCAGAGCAACTCAGATCACCAAAGTGAGAGAAGCACTTAAAACTCTGATCACTTCATTGATCCCGCTAACAGGTAGTCCCACAAACAGCTGCATCAGCAAAACTCAGTGGGTTGTGAACAGCAGAACAGGAGCTGGAATTGGTGGCCTAAGGCAAGAACTTGCACAGAAAAAACATATCAAATGGCACCTAAGAAAGCTTAAGCAGAGCACTGTGTTTCAAGTTGCACATAGTAATCATCACACCATTCAAGACAGCCTCTTTCAAGCACTGAAAAAGCAGCTTTCAGGAGGGACCTGAACACTTGCAAACCTTCAATCACTAAAAGCACCTTTTATCACAGTTAGTTTCAATGAGGTACTCAACCCTGATTTTGGCTGTACTATAAAACAACTCCCCACACCGCTGAGTTACCTGAAGGCCAGTCGAAGGATTAATCTTGAAACATAACACAAAATAACAATAGCTACCACCACTGCCACCTTTAAAAATACCACCTTCACTGAGGTTTGAATATCCTTCAGTCATCATCCCTAAACTCAGACAGAGAGAAAATAAGATTTGTGCCTTTGGAAAAGCAAGTTTTTATACTGAAAGACACAAATCCAGTAAGATACTGTGTATGCAGACAACATGGAGTGCTAAATGAAGAAAAAAAGTTCACAGAAAGCTGCATTTATTTTAGAACATCATAAGAATAGCTGCAAAAACATAACGTCACAGGCTAGAAACACAGGGGTGAAACCTAGGAAACAGTCTGCAACACTATATATATTGACTTATGAAACCTCTCAAAAGGGAAAAAAAAAAGACATGACACCATAGCATGTTTTATTCTTCCAGAACTTACCAAACTCCGATATTGTCCCTGAAAGAGTTTTGAAGTTCTACTGTGTGAAGACTGGGATCCCAAAGAATCAAAAGATTTTATCCGATGAGATGAGGGACGTGCACATACAGAGTCACTGCCCAGCCCTATGTCTGTAGGAGAACAGAAAAAAAGTAAGTATTAGAATTTGAAAAATCTGCATCTAACTTCTGCTTACCTCTGTAAAATTCACATGCTTAAACCAGATTTGATGTATTTGCAGTTGCTCTGTAATTCAAGAAACCAAAAAGTATAGCAATAAATAATCTAAAATCCTGAGACCCTGACAATTTCTTCTCCACCCAGACAACAAAACAGTTTGGGCTGTTTAGAAAGAGGATGGTTACAGTTCTGTTTCTCTATTCCTACTCACTACCCGTCTATTTAAAGGCAAATAACCAGCATCATTTTAGCCAGTGCCCAAGAACTTTGAATGCACAAAACTTGCTTGAAGTGTCGCCAGCCACATCTGTTTCTTAGCTCTTCCCACAGCACCACAACCCCCCTCCCAAGCATCTCCTTCTCAATTAAAACATTCCTTCCACTGTCTTTTTTTCTTACATTTCTTTGTCTCATCCCTTTTTCTGCCAACTAAGCTAGTTTTGCTTTTTTGGAGGGAAGCATAGGAGTAGAAAGGAGAAACGATGCTTGCTCAAATAAACAACACCCTCCCTAAACCTCTCCCGTCTTCCATTTGTCTCTACTCTGAGAATCACACCCATGTGGTATGTTTACCTGAAGGGCAGCATTATGTGCCGTAGAGGGGCTGCTGGGGAGGCATCAAGGGAGCAGCAGTGCAGGGCTCATATAATCATAGAACTGATTGGGTTGGAAAAGACCTCTGAGATCATCAAGTCCAACCCTTGGGCCAACTCCAATCCATTTACTAGATCATGGCACTCAGTGCCACAGCCAATCTCAGTTTAAAAACCTCCAGGGATGGTGAATCCACCACCTCTCTGGGCAGCCCATTCCAATGCCTGATTACTCTCTCTGGAAAGAATTTTTTTCTGATCTCCAACTTAAATTTCCCCTGGCAGAGCTTGAGCCCATGCCCCCTTGTCCTATTGCTGAGTGCCTGGGAGAAGAGACCAACCCCCACCTGGCTAGAACTTCCTTTCAGGTAGTTCTAGACAGTGATGAGGTCACCTCTGAGCCTCCTCTTCTCCAGACTAAACAACCCCAGCTCCCTCAGCCTCTCCCGATTAAGACTTATGGTCCAGCCCCTTCACCAGCCTTGTTGCTTTTCTCTGGACCCAGCAACCCATGTTGCTCATCCCGCTGTCCCAGAAAGGAGAGGGGCAGCTGGAGGCACTGGGGCAGCCCCAGCCCTGGAAGCTGGGCTGGCACCTCCCTGGGATGGTATGTTGCCCACCCACAGGTGAGGTGTGCTCGTTTGGATTAGTGAGCCACAGCCAGACAGGGGCTGCAACAAAAGCAGCTCCTAAGGACAAGAGTCAGTGCTGTGGCCTCCCACAGCTCTGCTGGGAGCCTCTCCCCACATTATGGTGGGACAGGGGTTGCTCCTGGCTGCACCACTGGCCCCAGTTCTCACAGCTGAATCCACAGGAGGTAGATGCTCCCCGTTTATTTCCACACGACAGCAGACAAATATTGTTCCTCTAAACAAGTATGGCATGTCATTCCTTTTCCTTACCTTTTCCCATATATACAAGGAAATTACTCAGCAAGCATCTGAGCTTCAAGATGCCTTGAAAACAACACAGTATTTTCTGTCCCAAGCCTAGATGTTCTCACTAGACTACGCAAGCCTCCCAACTGTTCTCCTGGTTCTTATGCCTCTGCTACTCTTTCCTAGTAGTTTCCTTCTTCCAACATTTGACCTCTCTATCTGAAGTACACACACAACTATAGTCTCCTAATAGTTTCAGACTAAAGTAGACCATGATTATGCAAATCCAAGCTATTTTTGTCCAAGGGAAATAACCCATACAGGCTCAGATCCATGAGGAGACCAGTGAATAAGGTATATCTGCTGTTCCACATCGAACCAGAAAGAACAACTTGATTCATCTTAACTGGGAAGCTTTCAAACTTCAGCACAGCATCCAACAGCAGCTGAGATGCAGGAGGAGGGAAAGGGTTTGAGAATGACAACAAACACAGTAGTGTTGACAAAGGATGCTCCAAGTCTGTAGTGACTGAGCAGAAAACACCTTCTTGAATGCATTTTTTTAAATCAGTCATTGTTACCATTCAGAAATCACTATCCTTCAAAAAACCCCTATAAACATACACTCCCCAGTCAAACAGTACAATATGAGAACTATACATATTATGTTGGGTTTTTTGTATGGATAGTATCTTTAGACATTGAAGTAACAAAAGAGGTCACACTCTGTGAACCTGCTTTCTTCAAAGCATTTAAAGGCCATGGTATTAAGATAAACAGTGATGATTATAGTCCATTATGGAAAGGACATGCATCTTTGTTTCCACAGACCACCAGGAGAGCAATGCGACTAGATCATGGACTTAATTTGTAAACCTTAACTATACGAATAATTCTAATGCTCCGAGAAATTTCTAAGTTGTTGTAACCAGCAGTGTCTAATAGAAATTAGGGATTAAAAGGCACCTCTCCATGTTCAGTTTGCTTGTTTCCTAACTGTAGTCAAGTAGAAGAAAGACAAGGCAGTAACTCCAGCATTATACCTTGACACAGTGCATCTCAAAACACAGGATCAGGTTGACTTACGCAATGTGTTCTGGCTTCTGGGCAACCCTAAAACACTACCTTGCATATGTGCAAGTGTGGCTTGATTCATGGAATTTTCTATTTTGCAACAGTAGAGCTAATTACACAAACACAAGAGCATCATTTAAGGCTTGAATTGGAAACCACATGTGTTTGAGATGAAAACAAAGCAAACTATTACAAACAAGCCACATGCAAATTAAAAGTATTTTTACCAATAATATCTGAATACTTTCAAATCAATCTGCCCTCTTAACAGATTCAAAAGGCTTGCAGACCCCATGAACCCATTAAAGTTTCTCTTAAAATACCTAATAAACATGCTCAATTAATCTCTCAATGGAATTACTGTCAGAAAGAAAAAAAATCAACTTCGCTCCTTAAAAAAAAAAAAAGAAGATTCTGGAATAGCAACAGAATGCTCAAGTTTGACAAATATGGTAATTTTTTCAAAATCTCTATTCTTTCATCCATCTAAACATTTCCAGGGTTTGTAAAACCTTTTCTCCATCTTACCATTATCTCAACTTCCTTATATCAGTTCCTCTCCCTTCACTTTTCTACAAACAGCAACCAGTTCCTCAATCCCACTCCTCCTGAGACTAAGAATTGGATGGAGTGAACATCCACAACAGCCTTTCATCAGTAAACATGCTCATTACTCACATTCCTTATACTGCAGGAAGGCACACCTCAGAAGAACCTGGGTATGCCTGAAATTCTTGCAAACCCACAAAGGGATCTGAAAGCCACCTTTCAATACTAGAGCAGGGAGAAAAGTGTCTAAAACACCTTCTACACAATCACACAGTTAATGAAAAGTGTTTGGAAGAGTAGCTGAACAGGGAGATTTATGCTTGCTCCTAAGAATGAGACAACACCATAGTTTGCATGTGGTTTTGATTTTTGGTTTCCATACCACCGCCACCCGCCCCCTCCATGAAAGGGATCACACGAGTCCTTTCTAAGCCAGTTACAACTGTGGCTCTTTGCTGTGGGCATTAATCCATCTATGTCTGGACAAAACAGCTGCACTTTTTCTCCACTTTAACGACAGCAAAGGCAGCTATGGTCAGTGTGCAGCAGTTTTAAAAGCACTGGTTTGCATTCACACTTACACTTCAGGTGGGAGGCAGTATCTCCAACTGACATAAGTAGCTTAAAAGAAGTCCGTGGTATTACTCCATGCCCATTCATTAAAACTAAGAATTTAGTTGCAAAACTCAATCTTAAGAGGTGCTTTCTAAGGCAAGGGGGAAAAAAGAGCCATCAAAAAACCAAAATCTCCATTGCAATAGATGAGAGAAGTATTACAAAAGTGACAAGATGCTTACCACGTTAGCATTACATTAAGTAACACTGATCCACCACTGACTTTTGTATCACTTTTCTTCCTCACATAAAAACTGACAAGTATGGTTCAGTTTTAAATCTCTCTGACCAGATTCTGACCTGATGACCACTACTGAAACTAGCTACTGACAGAAGGGCAGTAAAAAGCCAAAAGGGCCACCAACATTAACAGTTCTTGGCTGTTCTTGGGTCCAGCTGGCATCATTTAGCACAGCCTCACCCTGCAATGACAGATGGACATCTCTCACCTGTGTGTTATTTCTACAGCTCTCCTCTCCCATCAAAGAACTTGAGGCAAGTGGTTCATGACTTCTAGCTGCTACCTAAATGAAATGTGTGGCTTAAGGGATCAAAGACATTGGCTATCCTTTTGTTACTGGCCGGAAAGTAACACTGGGGTATAGAAAGTGTGAAGTGCAAAACTTCTGAAAACCGTTCAAATATGAGAATGACAGAATGGAGCAAAAGTTAACTTTAGCATTTCAAAGTGGGATAAAAAAAAAGAAAAACAACCCCAAACAGGCCCTTTTTTAAGGCTGCTTGCCAGCTTAAAGGCTTAGCCTCAGCTCTCTCACAAGGCTTCCTTCTGCAGAAGATGCCACTGGAGAACCCAGTGAGACTACTTGCCAAAGTCTTAAAAGCATGAACTCCAACAAAAATTCTTCTAAAACGCTGCACATGTTCATTTCATAATGGGTACAGCAACATGTAAGAATGTACACTAATACAAGTTGAAATTAACTGTAAACCAACACCAAGACAGAGCGGTCTACTTACCTGCAGTCACCTTATTTAAAGCCACAAGAGAGCTGAGAACTTTGCTGAAATTCTGTCCCTGATACAGGTCATTTGCATCAAAGGTCTGAAAAGACAAACAAACAAAAATGCAACAGGTCATAGAAACAAGCCTTTATTTAAATTAAGCATTTCTACACTACCATGCAAACCATGAATGCAGAGGCCATTTCCTGATCAACATATCAGTCTTCCAGTGGCTGTTATAGAACAGCAAAACTGTGAAGGGTTTTTTCCCATTAAAAAACCCCATAAACAAACCAAGTAGTTTTTAAATAGAAAGATAATATAGCAACAGCTGTATTTGAAATAAAATTAAGAACATATAAAATAAAAACATCAAGTATTGTTTAATTATTAACTATTATTAACTATTTATTCAACAAGAAAGTTGAATAAAACTGTTATCAGAAAATAGAAGCTTTCCTTGGACATTCTGGACAAAAATTACTGGGTACCAGTACTCCTGGCAAACTGTTCTTTTTCCGTGGCAGTGCACAGGCATTGCACCTGATCATTCACAAAGTACTTGTAAAATTACTACAAATACTTTAAGAAGCACTACAACAACATATGTGCTACCTCTCCACTCTGAGACACAGAGGAAAACTGCATTCCTGAACACTAATGAATTTTAAAAGAAATTAAGTTGCTGGATAGGTTAGATGGAGAATGAGATTTGGGAAGGGGAGGGATGAAAGGTGAGGTTTATTTTATTTTTATTTTTTTAACTGTGGAAAAGAGACCCAAAACTCAAGCTATCTTACAGAAAACACTGCAGTAACTTTCAAGCAATGGATGATGACATTAAACAGCTGGATTTGGGGGGGAAAAGAGGACCATTTGAAAAATAATAAAGAAAAGAAAGACCCATAATATTTGTCCGAGGTAATGGAAACACTCATCCAAAGTCTCATGAAAACAGTTCTTACAACAGATTCTGCAAAGGTTGGAAGGAGTCACAGTACTTCTTTGTGCAAGTCTAGAAAGCTAACAATAAAACACCACAACTACAGTTCTTCCAGCTGATTTAAGAAACAGAAAAAGATTTAGTTTTCCACAGTGCAGCAATTTTTATCTGAAAGGTCAACTAAAAACCTGTTCATTTTCCTGGGAATAGATCCATCCCCTCCAGGCACTATCAGAAAGTCCATACCCCAGAAATCAGCCTTCAAAGAGAGGAGAGGAAAAACCCCTGTTCCCAAGGGAGAAGCAAGAAAGGAACAAAGGAAGGCCAGCTGAACCCAAGAGAAGGGAAAATTTTAACAGAAGCTCCCCAAAGTAACCACAGAAGGGGCTGCCAGACCAGTCGTGACTGGTTATGTAACATCCCAAGAAAGGTAGAACAGATTTAGGAAATATCTAATGATGAAATCTCCCAACGCATCCACAGTAGCTGAGGTACTTGCACAAGTTAACATGCACCTTTTTCCCCGCTCAGACTGAGAATCATCTCTAGTCCCACTTCTACCTGGGCTGTACAGGCACTGACACCTCCCAAGCCTGAGCTGTGTGTGCACATCTCAGAACAGACACAGAATCAAGCAGAGGTGCACGCTAGTATGGCCAGACTTCACGAACGCAGATTTGGGCAGGGCTCTCCCCACGTGGGTGTGCCCTTCCAGCCTTCACAGTGGATTTTTTAGGTGAGGCACAGCGTGCGCAGAACTGGCCCCACCGTTTAAGTCCTGAGGTCCATCTGCCACGGCCGAGCGAGCTTGGACAGTGACAGTGAAGTCCTCGGGACTGTCACAGCACCCGGTACTAACCGGGGCTGACCCTGCTGAGCATCCGAGATCTGCCAGGATGGGATGGCAGGGAGGCATTGACTGCCAGGGGACGGTCCCCACTGAGACTCGAACTCAGGTCCTTGGGATTCAGAGACCGGAGTGCTCTCCTTTACACCACAGGACCACCACTGCACACTAGTATCATACTCGAAGCAATTATCATTCACATAAAATAAGTCAAATAATTATTTCAACAAATTTCACTGGGCTACAGATAATTTAAATGACTGCTCTTAGTTATTTGAAGCTGTAAGGAGTAAGGAGAGGAACCAGAGAACTGCCTAGATATGAATTATTTAAGTTTTTTTCCTGAAACACAAGGAAGTATTAAAGTTTACGTACACAAAAGAAGGCATTAAGGAAATAAAAAAATAATCTGACTTCACAAAAATAGACATGATAGGTTTTATTAATAACCTAATTTAAAAATGTAAACCTAGACTGGGGATCAGCCTAACTACTGCTCAAAATAAAGAAAAATAATTAAGCTGCTATGGAATTAACAAGTCTCAGGAGTGTGAAATTCTCATTGTTAGCTACATGCTTACAGCAGTAGTTTATAAACAAGGAAACTTGAAGTGTGAACAGAATCAGGAAAGACTGGCCTTGATACTAAAAAAAAAGGAAATACATGAGACAGATGCTCATGTAGACACCCGAAATGAATCAGAAAGGAACTACAAGGGAGAGAAAGAATGATTAAGAAAAGGAATATTTAAGAAAAACATTATGAACTATTGTTTAAACTTACAAAAACTTAAAAACAACCCAACCCTAAATCCATTTTAAGCTCACCTTCATTCTGGACTCTGACAGAGCCAAGAGCTCTCCACAGTCAGGCTCACTCGAGAACAACAGGATGCGAGGAAGCCTCGTTTCCTGCTGTGCTGAGACTATAGGGGATACCAAGAACAATTTGATTGGACCATCCCCACACGTATAGAGCCATAAAAAAGCCTGTATCCAGGACATGCATCCAGTCTGCTACTGCACAGGAAATAACACAATGGGAGGATACGAGAAACATTTGCTTCCTTGCAATTTTACATGAAGCAATTCTGATAGGAAGCCGCTCTCAGCCTTCATGACCAGTATGTTCAGCAGCAGCAAAAGATAAGGAGGGATGGGGGACATGACACCCTCTAGAGACATTTTCTCCTAACATAAAAAAATGTAAGAATAAACTAATCAAGACAGATAAAGAGTGAGGAAAAAAACTTAGGTGCCCTAAACTTTGGAGGGTCAATTCATTATGAACTCAACTTCTTGATTATAAAAACCTTACCTCAAAAAAAAAACCCAAACCAAAAAAAAACCCAAACAAACAAACAAAAAAAACCCAAAACCAAAACGCAAAACAATGAAGCAAAAAATCCCAAACCAAAACAAAACAGTGGAGGCTTGCTCATTTCACAATGCATTTGAAACCTCTGACACAAGTAAGAGCATCAAGGAGCTTCCATGGGATTGCCAGAGAAAACAGTCTGCTCCAGGTTTTTTAGAGAAGTCTGACTTGCATGTGGCCTGTCACCTTTACTCTGGTATTTATGGACAAATCAGTTGCAGAACTGATCCTTACATTTTATCTTGGTGTGAAAAAGAATAACTTCCCTATTCAGTGACATCAGATGACAAACATCCCCTCTACACAGCACTCCCAATTCTGCAATTGTAAAAATCAAAACTGAATTTTGAGATCTGAATATCAAGCAAAGGTTTTTTTATATTTCAATATATTATTAAATAAGGTCTGCATGCTACATTATCTCCTTTCCAGCATAATCCACTTTTTCAGTCATGTCAGATACACATGAATTCAAACTTGTACATGCTTACAGCTCTTCAAAACTAAAAATGCAAACATCTAAAAAGACATTACCTTAGAAATACTAAGATTTGTCTTTTAAACACTGCAACAGGCATAAATAGACATCAAACAAAGCTTTATGTAAAAAATATTTCCCTTATGTCCTTACTTTCCAGGCAAACAACATTCATAACTCTGCAGATTCTGTCTGTGATGAAGTTCACCCTGTTATATTCATGCAATCCTTATCTTCAACCAACATAGTCAGATAACACATTATTAAGCACACAAAACTGTCAGAATTTACATCAGATGGGGACCCAGCCAAGCCACATCTTTTGAACAAACTATTTAACTAACACACCTGTTTTTAAATACCATAGAAAGGACCACACGCAGATACACCTTCTATAAGGATTAAGATGAGAGAAGGAGAAAGGGGGTGATGGTGTTAAGAGTGATGGTGTTTGTCTTCCCAAGTCACACCAGGAGTGATGCAGCACAGCCTTCCTGGAAACGGCTTAACTCCTGTCTGCTCATGGGAAGTGACGGATTAATTCCTTGCTCTGCTTTGCTGGTGTGCAAAGCTTTAGCTGTGCCCATTGAACTGCCTTTATCTCAACCCATGGGCTTTCTCACTTTTACCCTTCTGATTCTCTCTCCCATCTCACCAGGGGAGAGTGAGCAAGCGACTGGCAGGGCTGAGCTAACAGATGGGGTTAAACCATGGCAGTATTGCAGACAGATACTGTGTTCTACCAGATCAGATCAAACAGTAACAAGAGGTCTTACATGACCTATAAACATGAACACCATCCACACACTCAGGCACACTCTGGCCCTTTTGGTCACAGGACACTGACTGCCAAAGCCAGCCAGTTGCTTACCTTAACCCACAGATTCCGGCTTCCTTTTTCACAATCCACATTAAATCCAAATATACAAGCCTGACTTTCTACAATTACGCACACATTTTTGCCTTTAGGATTACAACTGGCTACAAACTTTACCGATAACAATTCTGTGACCTTTTCCAGGTCATTAACAAAATGTTTCATAACATGGTCAAGTATCAACAGCAGCGAAATCCCTTTAGTAAGGTATACATTGGACGGTCATTCCACATTTGCAACCATATTAATGCCTATTAATAAGTCAGTTTTTAAATTCACTTCATAAGAGCCATATTCATTTTTCCATCATTAACATCTCCGTAACACCAAACAAAATGCCTGAGAGATCCATTTCATCCACAGACTGGCTGTTCAACTACCAAATCCACCCTCCCATTTTAAACAAGACTAATGCATGGATCTGCTTAAACTCCATCATATTCAAAATGGCCATGATAATACATTCAGTTAACTTTAATAGTCATCTAAATCACTAACCCTCAGTAGATGGACACTTCTGTTCAAACAGTGTTTATGATTCACCAGGAATAAGGAAATAAAGTTAACATAACAATGTTCCTCACATCCCTGCAACAACCAATACCTACTGAAAGGTAAGAAAAACATTAACTGAGAAATTCATGAAAGAAAAAGGAAATGAGAATATAAAGCTGAAAATAAACCTGGTGAAAGCAGACTACAACAAACAGTAAGCCTGCAGCAGGATTCTTTTCTTCAAATCAGTAAGTTTTAAGGCTTCAGGTAACCTTTATACTACTTTATTTCTCCCTTCTAGACTTTAAAGTCAGAAGCCTGTTACGGAGGAACTATCTTTAAAATAGGGTACTTCACCTGATAAGGCAATGTCTACAACTGGAGACAGGGCTGGGGAATCAGGGGTAGATAAGTCAAGCTTCCAGACACTTCTTCCACTTCTTCTTCAATGTCTTCAACCACTTAACTTGTAAACCATCGGAGTATCAACAAGGCTGTATTTAACACTCATAGTATGGAAAGTTCACATACTAGTTACGAGCAAAACAGAAAGGTTTTTCTTAAGTATTTCCTTGCTAGCCTCCTGCCTTGAATATACCCAGGTACAGCATTCTCAGTGGGTTTAACACTTTAAGCATCTGACAGAAATAGATGACAGCTGTCTTTACAGTACTGCATCGCAACCTGCAGCAGCTGAGGCACTGACTTAGGAGCAGCACAGGCATCTGTGCAGCACAGATACGGCTGCTGCTCCCAACCTCACCAGCCAGCCCCAAAATAAGCCATAACCCCCAGGCTGAGTGCACTAAACCAGCAGGATGCTTTCCAGCTCAGTTTGGCGGCCTTGGGCCCGGAGCACAAAAGATTACGAGAACATTGGCTCACTCCCCCGAAAGGAAATGAAAGGAAATGAGCAGGATGGCTTGACAAAGCGCAGCGTGACACAGCCAACGTGTCGCTCCACCTGTTCCCAGTGTACACACTGCAGCGTTCTTGGCCATGGGAGCGTGAACAAAGAAGTGGTAGGGGGAAAAAAAGCAACTCATGGTTAGAAACAGGTGATCTTCTTGAAAAACACTAAGAATCCCAACATCTTGCCTTGCTGTGCCACCATTCCCAGCGTGGCACAACTCCTGGAGCAGCGGGCAAGCGGAAGCCACGGAGGCCATTCATGGTTCACCTTCCTGTGATGCCACCGAATACACCCACGCTGGAAAAAGGATGCTATAGGTAAGCCCACAAACAAACGGCAGATTTCTTCATTTATTCTCACATTAGGTCAGCTCTAAGTGGTGCTGAGTCTCCTTCAGCTATTATGCAGCAGCTGTTGCTCGAGCTTAGCATTATCATCTGAAAGCTGTGGCACTAAAAGGAGAGATAAGAAAAGCAGGGAACTATGACAACTGAGAGAGGAAAGGAAGGGGAGGGGGGAGAAGAGATGATTACAAATGTTCTGGAAATCTCTATGAAGCATACTGTTGCCCAAATGCAGTAACATACAGTCCAAGGGAGAGCTAAAGGAAAGAAATTAAGTTTTGTTTAAGAGCAAGACAAAAGGAAAAGTTTGAAAAATAACTGGGAGAACAGGCCTGCAGCGCAAGATTTCTGTGCAGTTTTGTAACAGTTCACAAGAGAAAAGTCAGTGGTAACGGATAAATAAAACTTAAGAAGAGATATGGAATAAATTTTGCTGCTCATATAAGCCTGTTCCTCAAAAGTAAAAACCTAACTGTACTAAAACCAGAAAAGGACCTAGAAAGCTTAATTCAATTCCTGCAATTAGTAATACTTTTACGAAGTAACATGTTATCTGCAAAAGCGAGGACAGTCAGCATAGAAATGTGTATGGAAATTTGTAGAGCGTGTGTGCGCACCCGAGTGGGAGTCCAGGTATACATCGGTAACACTAATCCAAGGAGGACAAAGGTTAAAAAACATGGTTTAGAGTCCTGAAGCTTTCCAGGTCCAAGAACTTTTGTCCAAACCAGTCACATCAAAGCACTAAGGACTCCACAGAGCATTAATTTCAAATACTAAACAACACTTTACCTAAGCCCCTGCTTCAAAGTAAACATCTAAACATTGCCAAAAGTAAATATACAACTTATTTTTCATCAACTCCAGCAAAAATACCATTAAAAAAAAGAAATACAAAGAAATACTACATTTCTTTTTGGAGATGAACTGCACAATTTCTTAAGCTTTCCAAATCTGTTTTTAGAATGTGACACAGCAAGTTAGAATTGTCAAATGAAATCTTTTGTAAGAAGGTAGTAGAACTTGGTATTTTTAAGCATAAACTTCTAGAAGCAGCAAACAAAGATGTAATTTAAAAATCAGAAACAGAAAGGTTAGCACTGCCTACATTTGTTTAAGAAAGAAAATATGAGCCTCTTCCAGATTTCTACCTGCACAGCAAGGCAAGAGATACATCTATCACATCTTCATCCGAAATCATTTTCAAATTGCTTTGTAGGTTTTGAATCTTACAGATGATACCACAAAGTGATAATCTATTGTATTATATACAATTAAGCACTAAGGCTTAATGAAGCTCACACTCCTGGAACTACAGGCAAAAATTGAAGTTGTTGGAATTCAATTACCAAAGATGAAATTTTATTGGGACACTGAAGCTGAAATGTCTCAGTGCTTGCCAATGCAACAGGTCACACCTACTTGCTTGGCTGGAACACACCAAGTGCATAAGCACCTTCTAATGCCAAAGAAGAGAGGCACCCTCAACAGGAAAACTTGGCCAGAAACACAGCCTGCAAAAGATTCAGCCCAGTAAAACTCACCTTTCTTCCTGATATACACAGGGAACTATGTAAGCTACTCTGCTAAAATAAATCAGGAAACAGCTGTGGAAATCCAGGCCAAAATGCAAAGGGAATACTGTGTGTAAGCAAGAAAAACAGCACCAAGAAAAAAAACACAAAACAGACACTTGAAAATTAATATGGACAGCTCTGCTATTAAGCACAGTAAGCACTCCATGACAAAAATGGTAAAAAATAATTTTTGCTAGTAATTGCAGATGCCAGAGTCTGCCAGTGCACCTTATAACCAAGAACATGGTGAAATAGTAATTTTCTTGGCGAAAACAACAAGAGCAAGGTGAAGGATTTTCCTGAGTAAAACAGACTGCAGAGACAGCAGAGACAAAAAGCAGCTTCGAAGTCTCACTGCCTTTCTGTTACCCCTCACCTCCTACCAGAACAAAGTTCACACCTATTCTGGCATTGTGATGCCGATTCTGAGAGTAGACACTGATACTTCATGAAACCAGTGTCTCTTTTTATGAATAGTTCATTAAAGGTCAGTGTAGCAGGAGAAAGCCTATGAAGTCAGTTTTTAGGTCTGTCTATGAGACAGATGCTGATAATTAATTTGAATCAGTTTATCAATAACTTGTAATTACAAAGAACCAATATGGCAGATTTTGGTCTTCCAAATTTCCATGATGTCTCTAATACCATCAGCTGCTCACCTTCTCTAGACTACAGTCCCTGTTAGACATGAGCAACTGCAAGTCATGGGAGGGAGAGATTTCTTGAGGGCCTGCACTTTCTTTAAATACTTTTTTAAATCACAACAGTAGGTTGTGCTTTTGGGACACTACTCTTCCATTCCACACCTTCTTCAGACCCTGTTGGGCAGCTCTCCTTTCACCAACACCATTCAACACTGACATGATGGAGCAGCATGGAGAACATAAGCCTTCTTCAGTTTCAGTTTAGAGGATGCCTCTCATGCTCAGAAGTGCCAGGTACAGTTCACAGACAGACACCCACCTTCTCCATAATCTATAGATAAATGTCTTAGTTGCAAGTAAAGTTACTGTGACAGAATCTGCAAACTGTTTCTCACCTTGAAGTAGAAACATACACTATGGCTCCATCATTTTCATTCATCTACAGTTTATTCCTGGCTTTTTTTTTTTCCCAATAGCAAGTTACAAAGAAACAAGTTAAGAAAAGACCTTCATGAAAGAATAATCAAAAAAAATGGTTTCGCACAAACACCAGACCAACATTTCACACTAACTGAAAGTATTCAAGCACTGAAAATGAAAACTGACAGCAGAAATAAAAAATGACAGCACAGCAACAATGACAGTGGTTGACACTACCAAAACAGGCTGCCCAACTGGCATGGCCAGGGTCTGAAAGCAGTTACTGAACGTCAACATTCAGAACGAAATCACCTCTGTGCAAGGTTTTACAAACTGGTCTTTCCCAATGGCTGAACTCAGTAGTGACACATTAAATATTATAAGGCTCAGACTAAAACAGTTTCCAATTAAGAGGAAATTGATACATTCAAGAAACTTTCAACAAGGTTTCAATCATTAGGAAGAGCGATGTCTCCTTTCAGAGTATTTGGATTTTAAATTTATTTTCTAAAATAAAAAAGGACACATCAGCCAAACTGTGAACATCTCCATACTCTTACCTAAAAACACAGATAGGATGGCTTGCCATAACTGATTTCAGATGCCTTCTGTCTAGATGCATATTCTGCAAACATTTCTCCACTAATTTCTGAAGTATCAGCTTAGTTTCAAAGGCCATGCTGTATGGAGAAATGAAAAGAGGCCTATATAATGATGCAAAAAGCTTAATTTATATAACCAAAATTTTGAATAAAAAAAAAAATAAAACTAGGAAAACCTGTTTCTCTGGGTCTAAAACAGGTAGTGTTACCTGCAATCCACATCCCCATTTGCAAAAAAGGGAAAAGAGCAGCTTAATACTAGTTTAAGTAATTCGCCAAATCCATGTACCACAGACACACTGTACGCATGTACGGCCAGACTTCACGAACGAAGATTTGGGAAGGGCTCTCCCCACATGGGTGTGCCCTTCCAGCCTCCACAGTGGATTTTTTAGGTGAGGCACAGCCTGCACAGAACTGGCCCCACCGTTTAAGTCCTGAGGTTCATCTGCCACGGCCGAGCGAGCTTGGACAGTGACAGTGAATTCCTCGGGACTGTCACAGCACCCGGTACTAACCGGGGCTGACCCTGCTGAGCATCCGAGATGTGACAGGATGGGATGGCAGGGAGGCATTGAACTGCCACAGGATGGTCCCCACTGAGACTCGAGCTCAGGTCCCTGGGATTCAGAGTCCAAAGTGCTTTCCTTTACACCACAGGACCGCCCTTCACAGGCACACAGTAAGATTACGGAGACAGACTCGAGTCAGAACAGGAGTGTTCATGGACACCGGCAAGCGCAGGGTACATCAGAGAGCAAGAGCTGGGTCAAAGGAGGCATCTTGCTGCAAAAGATTGTGTACTACATGAGGTTATCTGCCCTCTTAAAATAGCCTGCTGGCTGTTTTACTACACTACCACGTGCTCTAACCACAACTTAAATGCTATCACATGCTCACATTTCATGTGGAACAAATGTATGCAGCCAAGTGATCAGATGATGCACAGATTCAGCATCAATGGAGAACTAGCTACAGCCAGAGCGTGAGCCAGAAGCACAGCCCCACTGACCTCAAACACGCTATTTCCCCCACTGCTCATCAGCTTGTCTTGTTTTGCTGTGGACACTTACACTTTTTAAAACAGACATAGTAACAGAAGAAACAGGAAAATGATTGGAGCATTAAATAGATCCTAGTAGTTGGAGGAAAAAGTCTGAAGGGCAACTGATATTCTGGCAATGGTCAGAACCTGACTAAATGTGATTAGACATGGAAAAAAGTATAAGAGGGGAAGAAGATAACAGAAATGCAAGAATGAAAGGGAAAAAAAAGAAAAAAAGAAATGTTATACCTTTGTGTTAAGAAGGGATTTAATCAGTAATCTCAATTGCTTCCATAATACACTGTGGCAAGTGCCAAAAATTAAGAATAAAGGCAAATTGAATTTTCACAGAGCATGTTGGAACTTTCATTTAATTTAGAATCACCCACTGGAAAATAAAGTAATTCCCAAGCAGTTAGCAGAAATGAACAAGCCCCTAAAACCAACACTTCAGGTTTCCAATAGAGTAAATTCAGTTCAGAAATTTCAGACTTTTTAAAAGTCATTGAGGAGCACAAAAGTGCATACACATCCCTGAGCTAAAGCTCTTCCCAAGCAAACCTTTCTTGATCCATAGCTTATCATTTTGATTTCAGCCAGTATAAATACTGTTTAAAAAGCATCTAGGGTTGGATCTCTCTCCTGGGTACCTGCAATAATGTGGTCCAACATCCCTCACCATTTATAACACTCACTTTAAAAAAGCAGGCACAGGATTTTATCTAGGAAACAGGGATGAGCCTCAGCACTGCCTGCCGTGGTGAGGACTATGGCAGGGCTGGTGAATCTGCCTGGGCAGCCACGGGGCAGCCAGAGGGCCCAGCATCGTTGGTCGAGGAAGACACAAAAAATGAAGCAAATTTAATGCAACAGCCTGTAAATTGAGGGCATCCAGCAGCTTCCAGGCCAGCAGACAAGTCATCTCTGTGAAGGGAGAGGCAGGAACCCAGGGGCATGACATGCAGCTCGGGTCTAGGTAAACCATTTCTGCTATTTCTGCTCAAGATTTGCAAGTCCACAGATCAGTGCAAGCTTTCAGAAGGGAAATCTCTCACACTCCCTTCGCCCACACCACCTTACACTCTTTCCAATCAGGGGGTCATTGAACTCCCTGCCCCGTAACCCAGTTCTAGAAACTGAACTAGCGGAAAACCAATCCAACAAGAAGTGGAAAGTTTGCTGTAAATTTCATGAGGTAAAGCAATTCAGTATCAGACAAGACCCATGCCTGAGCCAATGTATGGGAGAGAAACATCTGCCAATGGTGGGGCGGGGGGTGGCGGGGGAAATTAAAAAAAAAAAAAAAAAATCACTTGAGGTACTGGGAATCGCACTGGCATTTCACAGTTGTTCAAATATTTTCCAACGAGGGGGGAAAAAAACACACACACACCCCTCCCCAACTGAGCTACAATCCACCCACAGTCCATTATCTAGCATCATGCTCATGCACAGTATTAAGTTTGTGTATGAAATAAACTTAAGGTTTATGGGAATATCAGTAAAAACTTCCACATTCCAAATATTAATAAAAGATGCCCTCTAGCAGGTTACAAGCAACAACAAAAATTCAATCCACACCAATTCTGCTGATTCATTGTAGTGCCTGGGGGTTCAATCGAAAGAAATAGAGATAGCTCCTTCAAGAAACTAGCTATTTCAAGAATTTTATAGTTCTGATTCATCAGCTGATACGATGGGCTTGGGTAGCCGAGCTGACAAGGGCAGATAGAGGTGTTAGTCTGAGCAGCCAGGCCCAACAGTTTAATTCCTCCTACACAGTCTCATCTCATGGTCCAGGCTTCTTCCAGCCTCCTCATGCTACCACCTTCCCCCCCTGCAGATGCCTTAACTTCAATGCCCTCTCCAAAACACAACTGCTCAGGGTCCCAAACCCAGCCTCTCATGCTTCCATGCTCCTTGAAGCAATTAGCTAAACATAGGGTAGCCCAGTTAATAAATCATACCTGAGTTTTTGTTGAAAAGACAACAAAACAAGGGTTGGTTTTGTAATTTGAGCTAGGAGACTTCTTGAAGATTCTGAAGCGCTCAAGAAGTAAGAAACAACAGCTCTATATGACTGATTGGTTTTCACCATAAAGGGGGTATCAAAAGTTACCCATGGAGATCCATCTTAGGATGCACACGACTCAACAGAATGTTCGTGTAATTTCATTTAAGGGGCATGAAGAGAGAACTTTGTTGAGAATACAAAATGTTTCATAGTAGCAGTCAAAACTTGAACTCATAGCAAACAGCTACTATACAAAGTTGCAGATGACCAAATGTTAAAGTCTCAGGTGAAATCAGGTGCCAACAAATGCAAAACCTACCCCAAGGCAAAATGATAAATAAACCCCCAAACTTCATTAATACACTTTCACAAAAATGAGTTCTAAACTAGCTATTCACACTGACAAGTAAAAGACTACGGTCAGCTGACAACTTCAGATCAAGGATCAGCCAAGTCATGAAGTCCAAGAAAAACAATACTGGAAAAGTACAAGAGACAGAGGCATAAAACAGATGTTTTTTATTATTTCCATAGCACTTCTGTAGCTTAAATACAGCTGTGGTCCACCAGGATACAATAAAAAATGAAAGGGTACAGAAATGTAAGCCGTTTAAACCAACTAAATGAATGCGATGGTTTTCACATGGGGAAAGAGCAAATAAACTAAAATGTTCACCATGGAAAGAGATGGGATGTAACACAGTGCACTGGTGCCATATGAAGTCACGTACAGCGCAGAGAAGATCCATAACGTAAAAACAAAGTCACCCACTAACACCAGCTGCAGCAGCTGAACAAACAAAAGGAAGTTTGCATAAAATGCCTAATTTACACATGGAACTGATTGCCATAGGATGTGAAGCTAAAGAGATCTCAAAGCAGCTTTAGAAAGCTATTAAAAAAAAAAACCAGAACAACATAGAAGGAGGTCCACTGAACTGTTACATATACAGTGATATATCCTTGACCTCTCAAGCAGCTCCTCAGCTATGGACTGTCATAAGCTGGGAAAATTTACCCCAAGGTATCATGCTGTATTTTCAGCAGTTTGGATTTTTTACCTTTTCCTCCAGGCAACTGTTACAGACCCACATCTCACAAGATAACACGGTAAGTAGACCTTTGATCTGAACTTGCACAGCTATTCCTAAGTCATTGAAGACAGTAAAACTATTTTTTACATTTTTCATCTCCAAAACCAAGTCAGGGAAAAATAAGTTTCTTAGCTACTACAAAAAACAAAGAAACAAACAAACGAACAAACCAACCAAAAAAAAATCCACAAAAAAACAAACACCAAAACTCTGTAAAACACTGCTTGAGTAACAATAATTAGCATTGATTACAAAAACTCTCAAACCCATGCATCAAACTTTGTTTCATAACTATTACAGGATTTAAAAGCCAAGCTAAGCAATTGAGTAGTCCCACTGGAAGACACAAAAATACTGCAATGACAGAAGTTACCTGCGAGAGGATGGAAAGAGCATTTTACCTAGTTCAGTGTAACTGCACCCTGTTACCCCGACGGGCAATGCTGACTCAACGCCTCCTACAAGTGAACCCCACAGTCCTCTCCAGTGTGGGATCTGGTCCCAGAGCAACCTGGGAATCAAGTAACGAGTCAGGGAAAGTGGCAAGACTGTGTCTAGGACTGTGGACTATCCGGATTTCCTGACAAGGGCAGCCCATGGCTACAGCAGAAGATGCGCAATAAACCTTATTCACAAGAGACAGCAACCCTGCAATGCTGACATCACTAAACGCACCACCTTAAACATTGACATAACTTTGCACCACTTCAAAATTACCCAGCAATTATGTTTAGGCTTAAATGGTAGTAAGAAGAGTAGCAAGAAAACCAGTTCCAAATATCACTATACCAATATGTTAAGGTTATGGCACAGAACTGAAGTAACATTTTGTTTTTAAAATCTCATGTGGTATATTAACATGTGGGAGTTTTCTCTCCACTTAATCTTTGCTATTTCAATACCACAAAAGAGTCAGCCTCAATCTAGAAGAACAAGTTATAGATTATTACACTGACCCATCTTCACAGTTGATACTATGGAGCTGAAGCAGTGGATACTAACGGGTATTCTGTGGGGGGTTCACCATTTTCTAATACACAAAGTCAGGTTTGCTAAGTTAAAGATGAGGCTTCAAGTATATTGAAATGCCTACAGGGAAGTATTTAAAACTGAAACTATCATTTACATAACACTTCAATATGAAAGGACACCAACCACATCCCATGAAGTTACAGCATCCTCAGAAACACAGTTCAACATGGTAACGTCATAAATGGCTGTAACACTGGCATTTAGCACAAGTCTCAGAACCAGCCAAAGTACATATGTATGGCCAGACTTCACAAATGAAGATTTGGCAAGGGCTCTCCCCACGTGAGTGTGCCCTTCAAGCCCATGCAGTGGATTTTTTAGATGAGGCACAGCGTGCACAGAACTGGCCCCACCCTTGAACTCCTGAGGTCCATTTGCCACGGCCGAGCGAGCTTGGATGGTCACAGTGAAGTCCTCGGGACTGTCACAGCACCCGGTACTAACCAGGGCTGACGCTGCTGAGCATCCGAAATGTGACAGCATGGGATGGCAGGGAGGCATTGACTGCCAGGGGACGGTCCCCACTGAGACTGGAACTCAAGTCCTTGGGATTCGGAGTCCAGAGTGCTCTCCTTTACACCATGGGACCGCCCCACCAGCCAAAGTAAGAGCATATATAAACCCTTTTCAGATTATGATTTCCACTAACACTCTCCAAAAACCCCATGTAAAACTCCTGCTGAGGTCACTGATGTGACTAACATCAGTTGCAACACCTTAACTCTTCAGCTGTGAGATCAGAGCAGATATCCTGTTATTTCCAGAGTTGTGCAGCACTGGAAACGTAACGTTTACAAGACACAGTCAGCAAAACATACTGATTTATTAACACAGAGAATGTCAATGCAGCAAGATAGAAAAGTAAGAGGTTGTGTATTAAAAGCAGTGACTAGGGCAGTGATGGCAAAGATCCAGCCCCAGAGGAGCTCATACACACAGAAACACCACCAAGGTGCTCTGCAAACACAGGCATCACATCTTGTAGGGATAATGGGGTAAAAGGCATCATATGAGAAGCAAGCTAAAAAGTTAAGCAAGTATTTCCAACAGGATGCACCAGAAGCATTTAGAAATACAAAGATATGGTTCTAACAAAGCAGAATTGCTTAAAAATGTCCAGCAAAATTCTCTCAATGTTGCCAATGCCAACATGTTATCTTTATGGAGGGCATCACTGAGAAGGTGACTTGTGTTCTTGTGACTTTTTAACCTCTAAGTAGTAAGTACAGTAGCTCTGAAAACATACAGTTTTTAAACAAATTTGACACAAAAGAACAAATGAGAAGTGCTTCTCAGGAGTTACTAAGGACAGCCTGAAAATGCTTTTTTTGTACAACCAGTCTGTCAATGGAAAATTTGTTTTACCCAAGCCTTTGCAAGGCTTCTAGAGGAGCCTGCCTTGGCATATTACCCTACACATCACACCTGATAAAGCAGGACATGTATACTCTACATGTACAGTACATACTCCTCGTATTTGTGCTCTGCAACATCAATAATTTTAGGGTACCCAGACAACAAATGCAGCCATGAAGCCTGTGCTTGCAGCCTGCAGCAGCAGTTTTCACAACACCTATTACCAGCTAGGAAAGCAGTTCCTTCCAGACAGACATTCCATTTTAGAAGAGGTTGTGAAGCTGTAATTCAATGTCTGGATCATATCAAAGCAATTCAAGTTCTGCTCAATGGCAACTCACCACTTTAAACTCCGTGATACTTATGCTTTCCAAACAAATGAACTTCGACAGTCCTAAAAGCCATTGTGGCTTCCAACATAAGACAGTGTCCCTCCCAGTGCCACCCTGCCACCCCCACTAGTGGCCAAGGTATTCTGTCCAAACCTCTTTCAAGCCAACAGAGCAGGTGAGCAGCTGTGCTCTCTCTTCTCTGTCAAACAAGCCAGTGCTCACTGCCTGTGAGCCGCCTGCATCTGCTTGCATAAATTCCCTGAGAGAGATTTTTTAAAAGGCAGGAAAACAAAGCAGAAGAGTTTCATGCTGTTATTTCACCATCCTTCATTAAGTCGTAGGAAGGGCACCCAAGGCTTCCTCTTTTGGACTACAAAGCCTCCTTATTCTAAGCAAAAGAAATGCACAGAGATGAAAAAGTTGTCTTAATATTAAAATCAGGATTATTTCAAACGAACCTCAGCATATCTCACTTCAAGCACCACCACAGTTACCTGAGGGTAGATACTGCCATAAAGATATAATTATTTCCCTTGGTTAGTGTATCTAGTGAAAGGTAGTAAGGACACTCTTTGATGAGACCTGCCTTAACTACTAAGAACAGACTCAAACATGAGAGCAATTACAGGCAGCAATTAGGTAGAATTCAATCCAGCTTCAGGATTGCAAAGTAAAAGCATTAAGCCCCTGTTTGACTGGCTGAACACTGCAGTACACCACCCATACAATGCAAGTCTCTTAAGAGACACTAGCAGATGTCTGACAAACTTTGCTGCAGATCAGCAGTCTGCAGGACCATGTAAGCCCTGCCAATGTTAACATTTTCCACTGACAGATCTTTTACTGTCTCTTAAGCCCTCCCAAACTTCAAAATTTGGACTGGTATTTTACATGTAAAGCATGTCTCACCTGATCACAATCAGAACTTGCCTATCCTGTCACTACCAGAAATGACACCAAGGAAACATTCAGTTTTGGGAAACCTCAAAATAACTAAAATCCCTTTGCCTTGAAGTAGAATTTTTAATGGCTTTCTACTCTCTAACAAAATTGTATTCTAAATTGTACCATAAATTGTCCCCAAGAAAAAGCCTAACAATTTTGACCATCTTAAAACTATTTGACTTGTTTTATTAATTTCCTCTTGATACTAGTCTATATCCCGGGTGGCCCCGTGGTGTAAAGGAGAGCACTCTGGATTCTGAATCCCAAGGTCCTGAGTTTGAGTCTCAGTGGGGATCGTCCCCCGGCAGTCAATGCCTCCCTGCCATCCCATCCCGTCACATCTCGGATGCTCAGCAGGGTCAGCCCCGGTTAGTACCGGGTGCTGTGACAGTCCCGAGGACTTCACTGTCACTGTCCAAGCTCGCTCAGCCGTGGCAGACGGACCTCAGGACTTAAATGGTGGGGCCAGTTCTGCGCACACTGTGCCTCACCTAAAAAATCCACTGCGCAGGCTGGAAGGGCACACCCACGTGGGGAGAGCCCTGCCCAAATCTTCATTCACAAAGTCTGGCCATACATACTAGTCTAATATACATGCTTAGGACAGGCTGAGCATGTCAGATATTCGCAGAGAAGTCCACTTGCACAGCCCAGAGCAGAACATTTCCTGGAGGTCTCAACACAGAACTGGAAGAGGGTGGGAGGGAAGAATGGCACTGCCAATATTAAGTTTCACCTAAATTTAGGAATCTTTTTCAGATGTCTGGGTCCATGCTGTCTCCCTTTGTACTCCTTTAGAGACATCCATCCCACCCACCATAGGTCATCCTACAGAGAGGCTTCTGTTGTTGACTGTAAAAGGAAGTCTCCATAATTAACTGTAGTTAGGATCAATGAGACAGTTCTAAAAGCAAGGGAAAGGAAGCATAATGTTACAGAGACCTGAAGACCAGACCCTTGGAAAACCCACTTCCTTGAACTACACCATCAGCTACGAAGTCACACTCTCCCCTTCCCCCCAGTTTTTGAGCCTATCACTCCCTCTGCTGTAACAAACTTAACTGGCTGAAGACTAAGTCAATCCAGCTTTTTGTCAGGGTAGCTCTCTGTGTCTCAGGGACCTGACCAGCACCAGAGCTGGTCTGCAGCAGCAGCTGGAACAGAGAGAAAATTACCCGTCCCTTCCACAAGAGACAGCACTGACATCCAAGACCTCAGCAATCAGCTGACCCGAGGCTAACAAGGACAGGAGAGAGGAAAGAGAGATACAAGTCACTTGTGAAAACATGCAGAAAGAAGATCAGAACTCAAAACCCAAGTGGGAAAACAGAGCCAGCAAGAAATGGAGAACGGGAGAGGAGAAACAAACAGTTGTCAAAAGCTTGGTGTAGAAGCCAAGTAATGTCATCCCTCTGCTATCAACACTTAGAAAACACAGCAGTTGAGAACACACTCATCCCTTCCCAGCTCAACACAAAGAAGAAACATGAGCTTACCACCACTGGCAGATACGATGACAGGTGCAGAGGCTGAGCTGGAGAGAGGCAGATGTCCCATATGCCAGCAAGCTAACACAGGGAGCTTTTTTTTCCCCCTACTTTTTTTTTAAGTCTAGGATCACCTAAAGATGATCTGCATATTCACTGTTCAATAATGTATCCCTCCACTTTGTGCCAGTCCCAGCTCCCTCCTGACCCCTACAAGCAAGCCAATTTGGTAGGAAAGAAAGTAGGTTAGAAGGGTTACTTCTACCAGCCCACCTTCCTGCACCATCTCACCTTGGAGTCTGCCAAGCATTCAAGACAGAAGAGGGATGGCAGCCCATGCTGCTGCCACTGCACACCCATAATGGGTTTAAGTACCCCAGGGCCACAGCCTGGCTTCAGGCTACTCTGTGTCATGTTCTGCACCCACAGCTCCAGCTGAGGAGCTCTGTCAAACCACTGACACTAAAGCCTGCAGCTCAAGCACTGCGGAACAGAGGTAATACCTCCTCCTTCACAAATTAACCCCAAAAAAGAATTGTGGAAAGTACCACAGAACATCCATACAGCAGCTATGAATTCTGCCTCCAAACTAACAATTAAATCATATCCAAGAAAAGCCTGAGACCATGCAATGAACAAAGGAAGAGCCCTGAACAGCTTTCCAGTTGGAACCAGGCAATGTTCCTACAAAAAAACCTGAGCAATTCCCTATTACCATGACACACATACAGAGCGGGGCCAATAATGCTTTTGGGGGTTGGTACAGCAAATTGGTCAAAGCCTCAGTAGCATTCACAACAAAAATAGATTTGAGGAAAGCATAGTGTGCAAAAGGTAGTCCTGTGGCAGTTCTGGCCTTGGAATGCTTTTACACTACAAAGGTAAGTATCCCACTTACTTACTTGTAAGCTAAACTAACACAAAAACTGACTTATTTACACATGTGCCAAACAACCCAACCTACATGCTCTTGAGACCTGAGAATTTCTGAAGTGTTCTAAAGGCTCATCTACATTTTATTCTGCATTTCCTGACAACAGCAATAAAGAAAATTATACTCATTCACTTAATTTTGAATGCTATATTAACATTTGAAAATGAGATACCTCTATCAAGAAATATTAACAGAAAATTAGGGGATAAGCCACCTTAGTAAGCAAGTACAGGCAGGAAAGAAACCAACCAGCTGACTGGCATCTTCAAAACTGCTGAGGCCTTCAAGCCAACTAATTAACTTAGGCCATAAATAATATCCAGATGTGGTCAATTTAACTATCAGCAGTTTACAATATCAAAGTCAGGTAATTACAACAACTTTGTATTTTAACAATGAAGAATTGCTCTCTCAGTTTTATTGCCAAGTACAGAAAATACTTTAGCTGCATTTATCCATGAAATTTATCTTTTGTAAAATGTTCATGTGACACCAGGGTGAAGAACTAGCCTAAAGCAAAGGGTGTGAAAATGTATTTTCTTGTAATGTACTTTATGCTGCTCACAAACCCACAGAGTGGATGGATTTAAATGGCCTATTCAAATAATGATCAGATTAGTACAGATTAACATCCTATTCCATGTTTGTAGTTCACTTTCCTAAACATTCAGCATCAATTTTTAGGGAAAAAAAAGAGAGCAATTACCCTATCTCCACATACTTAAATGCTTTAACACACATGAGAACAAAGAATTTGATCAAATGACAAAACATGAGGAACTGTATCATGATTTCTGGAGAGGTTTGCTTTTAGATAAAACACAGTCATCACTTAAAAGTGTACATTTTGAAGGCAATCTATGAAGCCAATAAACATACAGAACATGGAAAAAAAGACATTTCAACATGTTTCGAATGGAAAACCTGTTAATTTAACAAGTAGGAAGAAATCTTTGAGCCTGCTCTGCTGATTTAAAACCAAGTGCTTCTGGGCACTTCCTGCTAACAGACTTTAGAATTAGAAACTGTCTTTTTCTTATCTTATTTTTATTCATTAATTAACCATTGAGGGGGGAGAGTGATAAATTCCACCTCCTCCTTCCCTCTCTGCTTTGTATTGACTGAACTCAAAACACTTGAAGAATAGACTGATCCAGTTAAAAAGAAGGTAAAGGTCTATTTACTTTAGGTTGGGTTGCTGCTATCAAAAGAGGAGGTCCTGGACCCCTCCTTTCTCTGCCGTGTCCTCTGCGCCAGTCACTCAACTGATCCACTCTGATCCATTTCTGGGGGTCAATTACACTGGAAGGAAAATCTGACCCAGAGACTGGCAGGGAAGCGATGAGCAGTTAACTGGAAGTCTGGCAGATCACATGAAAATAAAGCAAGAGGTGTTTCTGCTCAGAAATAGTCATGAAACACAGTGCAAACTCTTCTAGATAATACTCTGGCAGTACACACTTGTTACCAGAGTTGCAAGGAAAGTCAAACATGGAACTGGTGGATGCTTGGCATGGGGAGTTTCCACTGCAGATAGCACTAATCTAAACCCGGGTGCTGCCACAGCCTAACACCTCCTCCCTCTCCCCCACAAACCAAACCAACACCTCCCTCTCCCTTACACAGACAGATGATGGAGCAATTGCCCATCAGTGGGACTCAAAAATAATTTCTTCTGCTTGAAACACTGGAGCAGGAATTAGATTCCATCCAGAGGAGAGCAGGACTGCATATCTCAGCAGCTATCAGATGTCCCTAACTCCTTCCTAGCACCAACCCTGCAAAGAGGCAACATGGGCTCACCATCCCATCAGCACTGGGCTTGGGGGAAGCACAATTTTCTGTTGCCCATAGTGGAGTGAGTGTGTTTTTTCCCTTCCATTTTGCCTCTTGCAGGAGGGCTGGGAGGAAAGAGGCTGGATTTCAATAGATTTACTCAGCCATCTGGCATTCATGAGAACCAGCACAAAATGAAATGGCCTTGGAAGGGAGGGCAGAGCAAAGGTGGGAGCAGACTTCCTCCTCTTCTGGCATCAGCAACCAGCTAAATTCATTATACACAAATTCAGCATCAGTTAATATTACACTAAACCACCAAGAATCCCACCATCAACTTTGTTTTTGCTATTTCAGTTCAACTTCATGGCTTCAGAGGAAGCTGCCTAGTGCACAGCTATGCACAAACCCACTCAAACACCCCTTGAAGCTCTGCCATGCTCAATCACTGCCAGGCAGGTGGGCAAGAGGAAAACATTCTAAGCAGCACTCAAACCCTGCTCTGGGATACCCAGAGTACCCATCCCTCAAATTTTTCAGAGGGGAACTTGATGAAGCCATAAATAGTAAAAAGAAAGAAAAAAGCATGTTAGTGCTTTCAGCACAGAGACCAGAGTCCTATTTAGACAAATCTCAGCACACTTAAGTTACCCTAAAAATTGAGGACTATTTAATTTGTTCCAATACTAGAAATGCCATTAGAAGAAAATGCCCCTGACACACTCCTTCCATTCACCTGCTGAGTGAGCTGGATGAAAGAATCAGACCAGTTAAGGCACCTTCTTGGAGAGATGGGAGAACAGAAGAAAAAATGGAGGGATAATTTAACAAAACAATGGCAATGGTTTGTTTTTCAGCAGTGTTAACCTAGGACTGCTTTTGCTGACACTTCCAGCTAATACTCTCCTAAAATCATCATGCAAAACAGCCTAGGGATTCCTGTGAAGCAAGAGTGGACATCATATGGAGAAGACTTGATCAGGGAGGAATTTTGCAAGGTATTTGACAAGTGTATGTCTCCTCCTTAAGGAAAACAAGTCACAGGTAAGGATAGAAAACAACACAGAGGAGAGTATGGAATAAATAAAAAAATATATCTATATATTAAAAATCAGCACTAGCAGAAGATCTATGAAGATGCCCTCCATGACTACAAAGTACCTCAGCTAGTAATGGCACCTGTTTGTTGTCAGGTGCCCCCACCTCTACTTCCTTTATTATTTCACCATCTAAGGCAGCTGCACTACTGCACTCTACCTTTTGTAGGGCTGGTGAACTAAGTAGCATCATGGATTTCTAGCAGAGCAGGTGCTTGGCTCAGTATTTAATGGGTTTTTTTCTAAACTGGACTCAAAAGCAAGAGCTACTTAACAGTTTCTAAATACTCTACCTCATTCAAAGAAGCGCAGCCAATTGGATAACACTCTGCGTGGCACAGAATACACACACGAACAGTCAGAAAAACTGGAAGATGTCTGTAACTCCAGCTGAAGTTTGGGCGAAGAGGAATCAATCAGAATTTCATCTGCTAAATACGAGTCTCTAGCACCAGCCCTTCAGAAAGTGAAGGTTACCTGGAGAAGGTCTCGCCCCCTCCCTGCTGGTCCCAAATGCAGAGAGGGCAGCTCTGCTGGGTTATCCAGACAGGCTCTTCCCGCTCCCCCAGCAAAGGCTGCCAGAGGGGCAGAGCCACATCAGCACACCACGCAGGCAGACCACCCTGCAACAGAAGAAATATCCCTCTGTTTGCCCAGTCACCAGTGCTCAGGCTCGTGCATTTGCACTTGGCCCACAAGATGGCACTGACAGAAAGACTTTGCACCCTCTTTTTTCCCCCTCCCTGCCTCCGTCTGACACCAGGCTCACTACTGGCCCTGGACTGAGTCAGAGGAGGACTGCCACCTACTGAAACATCACATCATCTTCCCACAGAGCTGAGTTTCCCTCCTCACCTGCCTCCAAGTTACCCAACCAGCGAGATCCTGCTGGCTTCATCAGACAGGTGGAGTACAAAGGCACACACCTCAAGGCAGCTTATGTTCAGTAACAAGTCTGAGGGTCCCAGCACTACAGTTTTCTCCATTGCCTAGAATTTTCCAGTATTTCTTGAAAAACAAAGACCTGGAAAAAGCCAGCAGTGTCAAAAAAATCATGCTGCTTCCCACACAGGCAGACTCCGGCTCTAGATCATACTGACAGCACCAGCACCTAATGAAACATCTAAACACAGTTAACTGCAGTGAAACAGAGGGCTCAGGCTGAAACATGCAGGTACTAGAGCTGTTTGTGTATTCAGCTGAGCACACTAAGATAACTTAAGGACAAATCACCATATTCTAATATTCCTTTTCCTTTAAATTAGAGCAAGGCACTTTTCTCCTCTCATCAACACCATCTTCTGAAACCAAGCCTGTGAAACCTTCTCTCCACAGCAGAATGCATATCACCTTTCCCACACATGCCAAGATATTTACATGCAAGCAGAAGTCAGCAATAGTTGAAAAGCTAGAAGCACTCAAGAAATCAGAGCAAGTCACAAAAGACCTAGATTTGATAGTGCATAATTTACAGATAACTAAAGTGATTTATGTTGACTCAAGTTCAAAGTAAAACCAAAATATTCTGGCAGGACGACAGGTACCAAAAGCAGCAGCCTGTTTTTTGGGGCTGGATTCTCCTCTGTGTAGTCCTCATCTGAAGTAATCTTCAAAGCAATCAATCTGCCAGAATTCCTCCCTTGTCAAAATGATGCGACATAGTCATTGTCACAAAAGGAGAGTGTTTGCCAAGTTCCTGCAGAGCACTGCCATCTGCCCTGTAGCAGGATGGGTTCAGCTCTGAGGACCTTCTTACTGCAAAAGCCTATGTTAAAAAACCACAATGCAACATCATTTGGTTTGCAGAATCTTAAGTTTTCTTCACAGAATATACCATCACCTACAACCTACTCTGCACAGATCTAATCTCTTGTTCTTTATCTGCCACACACAGACTTGGGACATTCAGCTGACAACTAATAATAAAATAACTGGTCAGTATACACAAGTGTAGTTGTAGAGTGCAAGCTTTAGCTACATTTCTATTTTCAGTGTTTGCCTGCTAAGAAATTTCTTACAAGTCTTCGAAACTATTAAAGAGAAGTGAGTGTGTGTGTGTGTGTGTTTGTGTAGGGAGGAGTCCGAGACCTCTGAAGTCCAACTTCACAAGGCACTGGTAAAAACCACAACAGCAACTAACGAGACTCTAGCCTTCCTCTTGGAAGGAAAAACGCAGGTAGGTCCTGTAATGTACACAGACCTGACTTCTGAAACACAACTCACTGCTCAGCACTCACCTCACAGCAGGTGCAACACTGTCCTGATGCCACTTCCATTCCTCTCTCCCCTGACCCTGCTGTTGCTCTCTTGCTGAGGAGGATGGAGCAACTCACCTGCTCTCCTCCCAAGAGCTGTCTTCACACCTGGCATCCTCACCACCCCTGCACAGCTTGCTCCTTGCTCAGAGCTATTCAGAAGTGCCTCCCTTCCCACAGGTCTCAGCCTTCAGAAAAATCAGCAGAAAAGCCCTTCCTTACTGCGCTTCACAATAAAGAGCTGGAAGGCAGGAAAGCGCTAAAGAAATCAGAGAGCAAGAACTCCTTTGACAAGTCAGGAGAACAGTGTAAGTCAGCAAGCAGCCTCTTCTGCCTTTTTATGCCTGAAGGACTCTGAAAGCTCTCCTCAAAACCCTCCAGCCTTCTCTACCTATCCTTTTCTCCCAGTTTTCCTAGTTTCCACACTTTCCCTCATATGATTAACTCGCCTTGTATCAAAGAAGCACCGAAATCCTCTTGTGAAAAGTTGGGTGTATTTGAACATGAGTACAACGCAGAAATCTTCTGTGCATTCTCAATCAATAGTGCAATACATTTTAATTGTTAGATGAAGGTTCATTTCATTCTCAAGACTGAAACAAACACCACAAATAAAGCAGTTATGTAGAAGCCTCTCCCAAACCACAGAGCAACTCATTCGCAAAACTCCTCTGAACAGATTTATTCCACTGCTGTGGTTTAACCAGCTGAACACCACACAGCCATTTGCTCGCTCCTCCCCCAAAAGTGGGACAGGGGAGAGAATCAGAGGAAAAAGGTTAAACTCATGGATGAGATAAAGGCAGTTCAACAGGACAGAAAAGGAAGAGAAAATAACAATGATAAAAGAACATACAAAAGAAGTGATGGACAATGCAACTGCACACCACTCAATGTTGCCCAATGCCCAGCCAGTCCCCGAGCAGCAGGTGGACACTCCCCAGCCAAGTCCCCCCAGTTTTAATGCTGAGCACAAAGCCACATGGTGTGGGATATCCCTTTGGGCAGTTGGGGTCAGCTATCCCAGCTGGGTCCCCTCCAACTTCTTATCCCCCCAATCTGCTCCCCATCAGGGCAGCACAAAAAACTACAAAGTCCTTGACTTAGTGTAAACATTGATCAGCAACAATCAGCCTGTTATCGACATTATTCTCATCTTAAATACAAAATGCAGTACTATACCAGCTTTTAGGGAGAAAATCTACTCTATCTCAGCCAAAACCAGAAGAACTAGTTAATATTTACAATGTCACTGTACCTTGCCTTGTACATGTTGGCCACCCAGACATGACTGAAAAAATGTAGATGTATTCTCACACATTAGACTCACATATGATCCAATGCAGCAAAGAAAGGGATCTGCACCTATTGTGCCAGACTCTACGTGCATAGTCTATATTTATGTGTTCAGAGTATAACACCAGCATGCAATACAAAAGAAGTGGCAGGAATTAAAGTATTCATGGTCCAATTCAAATTTTAGGAATTATTTTTTACTTGTAAAGTACTGAACATAGACCTTAAGAAGACAAAAACGTACTAGCTCACTCCCCAGCTCGTTGTTACACTACATGTTACAAAGACACACACTTGTAATCCACTTTTGTTACTTGGTAGCTTTTTCACCTTGTTAAACCTATTCCCTATCAGATGCTCTTGAACATGTACTCCGATCAGAATACATTATTCATATTTAATAAAAACCACTGGAGTCATCTTGGTCAAAAGGCAATAGCAGAATACCATACCACTGGTAATGCAATAAGCTCAGCAGAATCAGAAGAAATAAATTCTCATGGAAAGAGAACAAAGATTTAAGTGAGCAGAGAACCAGGTGAGAATCTGAAAAGCTACCATGTACATCTGTGTTTTACTGAAGAAAACTGTAACAGCTTCTGATACTGCCACTCCTCCCAGTCCAGGCTCTAAGTTCCCACCTCTCTGCATCACCTCCTCAGTTACCATGACACCAAGCATGAATGGTGTACAAGATGAGGAACTGGCTTGACCTCAGGGAAAAAAGACTATTTTTGCACCATTCTATTTATAAGCCACTCTTAAAGTAGTATTCAAAGGCTTCTCTTCAACTGGAATACAAAGGATTGTGCATCATACGAATCCTCCATATCACGGGAAGCCATTCTTATGAAAGTAACGTAAATAGTCAAGTAACAGCATATTCCTGTCTTAGGTTCCAAGATATGGTAACATGGCATTCCAATCATGCAAGTCAGGCTGTACTTCTCTATTATACATGCTGAGCAAAACAGACCCAAGAAAAAAAACAGACGACATGAAACAATGATTTTCAGAATCATCATCCTAACACATGAGAAAAAGGACAGAAACCAGGGTGGGGGAAAGCAGTCATGAGGTCAGTATGTACAAGACAAGCTGCAGTCACACACTGCACTTCATGTATTATCTACTATATATTCACAGTAGTTTTGTAAAATAGAAGAAACTGGGGTGAGAGTAGGGGAAGGAATAAACACAGCAGACATATCTTAATTAAAATATACAACTTCCTTGTGCAACTTTTTCCTTTTGAAAAATACACCAGTTAGATCTCAGCCTTCAAATAAAACTTTCCAATGTGTGGTCTGTAAGCAAAGAATGGTAACTTTAAAACACTGGTATTTTGGAAAATGTCTATGACAAAGACTTCTGAAGGTGCTTGGCAGCACACCTTCTGGGATAGAAAGACATTCTGTTGGAATAAAGCCAACAGCAAATCCAAAGAATATTGTTCTTGACAAGATAAAGATGACAGTCTGAACAAGGGCTGAAAGGAATAGGTAGATAATTTAATTTCTACAACATCATCAAAAGACTGGCATAAAACTCTTCAGTACTAGAACCTATTTATTCTTAATTCACTAATAATTGTCAGCCAAGTCCATCCCTGCTAGCAACATAGCTCTACACTGTCCTTACACAAATAGATCTTTGAAAGCCAACTGGCAAGATACGTTCTCAAATCCACAATGGTAGTCAGATTGTATCCATAACGATCCAAAGAAGTATGCAGGGCTCAGAGGAAAGAAGCATCACCTAACAGATAAAGGCAATGATAGGGGTGGGAGTGAGGGAAGAAGACAGACAGGCATACTTGCTCCCAAAAGATTAGCTGGTCTAACAGAGGGACACTAGCACCCCTTACAAACTTATCCCCAAGGCTGGATATCTATTATAGGCATTTACAGGCATTTGTATATCTTGATTAAATCTTGAGAGCCATGAATTATATTTCCCAAATTTGCATGCAGTGTTCTGAACCCTAAGGGCAAATGCCTCTTGTACAAGGGATTTTATAATAAGAAAACACAGGATACCTTAGACTGCATAAGGCTGACAAGTTTACATTATTTCTTCTTTGGTTAGTTTAATGTAAAAATAAAATCCTAGATTGGGCATTGCTGTCTCTGTATTAAAATGACCATCCTGAAACCCAGAGGCAAGCAGGTTTCCCAGCAGGTAGAGAAAAGGTTCTCAGATCCATAGCTTGTCTTTCATTTTCCAGCAGCCAGTTGCCATCTTGCCCATCAGTATAAAAGCCAGAAATGCGAAATATTTTTCAGCTCAAGAAATCTGTTAACATTAGATACTTGCAACATTAGATAAGCAAGTATTAATCTTTTATCTGATGAAAGCCAGCAAAAAAATGCTCCAAGACACTACTTTATGGAATCTGATCTTGTAGAAGTTGGTACTGTTCACAGGTTTTATCAAGCAACTTGCCCTTTAAACAGTAGACACTAACACAGTTTTCCATTAACCTATTTTTGTTTATTATTCTACATTTAACTGCTCTCCAAACCAACTTCACTGCTGTTGAACTATTCAGTGATTTCTCCAGGGCCTCTTTTTGGCCCTGCAAGCTGTCAAACAGCCCTGGTCAAAGACTAAGAAAAGACTGTATTATATTCAGGAAGCTGGAACTCCTTTGAAAGAGAACAAAACTGGAGTAACATGATACAGGTACAAGATGATCATGATGGCAAAAATTCTTAGGGCTCAGATAGAAAGAAATGCTCTCTGACCATCACTTTTTCATTTTTGACTCTTTTACCAGACTTCCACGGGAAGATGTATCTGCAGTGAGTGCCATCTCAACTATACATATACACCCACACTTCTTCCAGAACAGACTCCATCAGGTACCAAAAGTATCTGGGATCCTGTTTTGAAAAGCAGACCATGCTCCACAGAGGAGCGTACAGTTAAATGTCTTCTCACCCAAAGAGAAAAGTGGGGGGTGCAGAAACTGCCTTTAAATCCTAAATGGCAAGAACAGTATACAATGTGCCTAAGGAAAAGTTGCACAGTAAGTTGTGAACTGAATGTAGGCAGCTATTCTACAGTCCTTTTCATCCATACAGACATTCACCGTCGGCAGTGAGGCTTCAAAGTAGAATAAACTACTCAACACTATAATTATTCTAAGCAAACAGTAACAGTTTTCAGAAGGGAAAAACAACATGGAGTTGTAAATTCAGTCCTTAGCTGAGGCCTCGGGGACATTTTTTTTATTAATAAGTCTCAGTTCCTTGCATCCACATATTAAAAAAAAATTGTGTTAAAGAATAATTTAGAAAAAAACCAACACTTGCAGAACATTATTTTGATTATTTCTGGAACCATACTGCTTTACCAACAGAGATTTCATCTCACAGAAGACTGCCGCAAGCTCCAGATGAAGTACTCTCTTTTCTTTGGAACGCTTAAATACCAAAAAATACTGGGGTGTGTGGGAAGGGACCCACTGGTTTCCTTAGAGGAATAGCAATCCTTCTCTTTCAGATTTGAAATATCCTTTCTGAATATCCTATTATCTTTCTAATAGCCCAAACTTAGTGGGAAGTAAGAGGAAGAAAATAAGAACAACTTTCAGATGCCAGAACACTTCCAAACCAACAAAGTTTCTCATCTCTGCCCCTTATTTTTCAGGTAGGAAAACAACAGTCATCACATCTTCTAATCAGACAATGCCACAGAGAAAAGCATCCCCAAGAAGCCAACTACAGCCGTGCAACTTTCCATTAACCACAGGAGCTTATCAAGTTCTCAAACATGTCCTAATGAAGTCTCCAAAACTGCAGCCATACAGAGCTTTAGCAAGGCAACAAGCTCTGATACAGTTTTGTAAAAATACAATACCAATACTTCCAAGAGGAGTTCAAGATGTGGGAACAAAAAGTGTTTGTGAAATGCTGAACTTAGGGTAATCAACCAACTACCATGCTTTTACCACACTCACAAAACTACATACTGAGAAATCACCTGATCCAACAACCACAGAATTCAGATTCAACACAAGGCTCAAGTGCAACATTAGAGGCTCATGCAAAACTCCGCATTGTGGAATACTTGTTAGGAAAGCATCACATGAGAACACAGAACAAGGTCGTATCTCTCCACACTGTTCTGGAGCTGCTTCTTGACACCTATACTGTCCAAATGTTTGTATTATTTAAGGTAGCACATACACACCCACTCATTTGTCAAATATTTACACTCACCACTAACTCCTCGTTAGCCAATCTGCTCTGTCTGAAAACATCCCCTTCACTGCTCCTCACACTCTTCACTCAGTGCAATCTCTGAACTTGATGTATTATATGGACGCTGAGCAGGAGAGCTATGGCACCTCCCCAGTTCCCACAGCGAGAAAGGCAGAGATCCATGAGGGCTGACTCACACCTTGTTAAAGGAGGGAGGAGAAAGAGCCCAGGGGTAGCGGATGGCTGAGAGGCCCCTGCCAGCTACTCACTGGTTGAGTCCAGGTTGCCATTCCTCTCATCTTTGGCCACAGGTAGGGGGTTGTAAAAATTAATGAGAAAACAACAGGTAATGGCCAACACACAAGCCGTAAACACACACACAAGAGGCTCCATAAGCCTAAGCATTTGTGCCCCTTCCTGCCAGGCTCTGAACTCCTCTGGTAGCTTGGGAGTAATTCCTGTTCCAACATGTTGAGCTGGAAGCTACTGCTGCCAGTTACCGCCATGTAGGAAAAGTGTTTCCGGCAGTCTTGCTGAGAAGACCCTGAGGCCAACAATTTGACTATGCCCAAAAATATTCAGGCTCTGAGAGCAAGACCAAAATTATCTTTTCTTTAATAATTTTTCTTAATTTTCTTGTCACCCCTAGGAAAAGAGCTGACAAAAGCTTTCTGTAAGTGCAAAAGAGAGACCAAACTGCAATGCTGTAACTATTCCCAGCCTGTCACAATTTCAGTGACTTCAAGCTTTCTGATGATGCAGGAAATTAGTAAAGGGGAGGGGGAGATATTAATGATATTTTCCCCCTCTTTAACATTTGCAGCAATACTCAATTTATTTCTGCACTGAGATTTGAAGTGCTTCCCTCCCCAGTTCCCTCTAGTTCATGCATGTCTGTTACTTGAAATTTGGATCAGCTCTCACATATGAATGTTCTAAGTGTGAAAAACTCAATGCAGCCCTAGAAAAGACAAATGGAGGCACAGATGCTCCAAGGCAGAAAATAAAGGGGGAAAAAAAAAGAAAAGATAAAAACCTCAACACTTGACATAATGGACACTTCATTCCAGAACCTGGTTTGTGAGTATTTTAGAACTTAATTAGGCTTTTCTCCCAGCAAACGCTAGGATATTCTCTATGTATTCAGAGGGGAGAAGGCAGGTAAAAATGTATGGACTTATTCAAAAGAACAGGGTTTTAGCTAATTTCCATGCTTAACTATGAAGAAATCTAGGATTACATACAAGTCTTATAATTCTCATTAATTTCACTAATGATACTTCACTGTTTAGAAGCCTCAGGAAAGCAGAGTCTTTTTTAGTGACACTGAGTTACTGCCTGGCAAAATCACAGGCAGGACCAGAGACACCATAAGATCCTGATAATTAATTAAGGCAACACTTCAGTAATTTAAGTTCAGAAGCACCAGAAACCATTTTTTCCACCCAAAAAAATGCCTCTGAGAACTGAAATTACAATACCTCTAACTTCACAATGCAGAGAAGCTGAAACCCATTTTTAATTGCATCAGTTCCTTCCCACACACAAACATCAAGTAAACTCGACAGCAGTATGTACTTGCTATAGCTAAATATACTGGCAATATACAAGTACCTAATTTGCAACCCTGCGAACACACGTTCGGAAAAGATGGCAGTTGGCTGGGCTTTTATGTAACGCAAATTTAAATAGAAGAAACACCACCTGCCATTTTATTCAATTAGCATTTCATTCGGCTGTTGGTAACTTAATTTCTGCAATCCAACCGCGGCGCTTCGAAGCGATTTTACGAACGTATCGGACACAGCGCACAGGTACCAAGCATTCACTCGGACCGAGCAGCAGTGGTTTCAGCCGCCCCGGGGCCGGGCAAGCGCCCTCCCCACTCTCCGCAGCGACAGAGGGCGGGGGCGCGGCCGCTCCACGCGGTACCGCACACCCCGCACGCCGCGGCGGGGCGAGAGAGGCTCGGCCGGGGCGCAGCCGCCACCGCACCGCGTCCTGCACGGCCGGGGCAGCCCCGGCCGGGGGCAGCGCTCCCCCACCGCCCCCCGGGCCCGCAGCCAGGGGAAGGGCGGCCGCCACCATCTTGTCAGCCGCGTCCCCGGGCACAAAGGGAGGGCGAGAAGCCCCCGCCGCCGGCACCAGCCGGGCGCCCCCGCTCCGACTCACCTCCAGGCGCAGGGAGGCACCGCAGCCCCGCAGGAACTCGCGGATGTTGCTCAGGCACTCGCCCTCNGGCAGGAGCGCGGGCAGGGGTGCCCCGGCCGGCCGGGCGCGGTCGCGGGCGGCTCTGCCCCGGCGCGGGGTGGGCGCGGGGCGGGCGCAGGGAGGGAGGGAGATGCTCGGCCCGCCCCGGCCCCGCCCCGGGGCAGGCGGGACCCGCCGCGGGAGCGGGCCGGGCCCGCCGCCCGGCGTTTCTCTGTAGGTTCAATGGTGCTACACAGCCCCCGGTGCCGTGACGGGCTCGCTGCAGGGCGAGGCGGGGACAGCCCCGCTCGGGACCAGGAGCGGCCCCGCA